>CM053788.1:518139876-518474531 GCA_028749045.1 Cupressus sempervirens
TACCCAAAATCATCCAAAATTAGTCTTAATCAACTTAGAAAATGTCAAACATCTTAATTATATCATCATTTGTCCAACCCTAGGCATTTTCATGGCTCTTAGTGCTAGGTCAAACTATCACTCACATCATCTTATCTCTGACATTATCTAGTCTCTCAGTGTTAGATCATGGCATTAATGAATTAATTTAATAACATTAACAATATATGTCAACATTATTAAGATCAACTCTATCAATCAATCTTGATCCTATGGCATTTACAATGTCAGTTAAATGTTACGTGTCCTTAATTTATGTCATGTATCCTTGGCATGTTATCAATTTGAACCAATCAATCAATTGGATCATGGCTTTCATATATCCACCATCATCCTAATTAATATGTGTAATCATTACATTTTATCCTGCATTTATTTAATCAAATTGGCCAATCATTTACTAATTTCCTTTATAGGGTTAAACAACCAATAATTTAATCCTATGTCATTCCAATCATTTTTATTAGCATTACTAATTATTCATTCTAATTGACATCCTCAATTAATTGATTCATCATTCACAAACTATGGAAATTCTCAATTTCCTAAGTCATATTCTCCGCTATTAATTTCATTTTTACTAATTTCTATTTGTGTGGAATAATGGGTTTTTAAATCAGATATTCCACATAATATTAACGTCATCATGAGACACAAGCATGACACATCATGGATTCTCCATTTACACTTAGCTAAGATATGTCATAATCCATATATTCTTATTCCCTTAAGTGTATCTATATTTGACTTCCATTGTCATAGATTCTTGGCTTTAAGTGGATTTTGAGGTGTCACATGACACATCATAGATCCTCAACCATTTTTAGCCATGTTTGACTTCTAGGCATCATAGAATACTACATTTGGAATCTTGTGTCATATGTGTCATGGAGTTTCAAAGGAATCTCTTTTCAAGTTGCATATCCAAGGTGACGAGTTCAATGCTCTCATCTTGTGTGTTGATTATAAATTGAGCATTCTTCCTCTCATTTCCAGTCCCTTGGTCTTTGATCTCTCAAGATTAAAATCACTTCTTCTAGTATTCTCATATCATTATCACATCATCAGCTTTTTCTTTCTAATTTTGTTTTTTATAGGCAATTGGAGCTACACCCTATGGAGAAGAAAGAAGGACATGTGAGCTACGAATGAAAGAGGAGGTTTTAATTTTGTGTTGCTTTCTTTGTTTATT
This sequence comes from Cupressus sempervirens, assembly GCA_028749045.1. NCBI lineage: Eukaryota > Viridiplantae > Streptophyta > Pinopsida > Cupressales > Cupressaceae > Cupressus > Cupressus sempervirens. Next base: position 518,141,108 of record CM053788.1, read on the forward strand.
TGGTTTTCAAGGTAGACTAGAGGGTATCAATGTATTTTTATTGATTTTTCAATTTTCTCATAGTATTTTAGATATTATTAGCTCATTTTTTGGTCCTACAATTTGGTGAACCTAACATGAACACACTTAACTAACTTGGGTTTCTTATTTTTGTTCTTGTGGGTGCAAGGAAGGTCTTAGTTAGAAGGGTATAATGACTATTTTCTCTTCCTTATCACATATAGTTTAATCAAAGGGACTAGTAACATAATTTTAGGCCTTCATTTATGCATTTTTTTATCTTTTTTCCTAGGGTGCACTATGCTCTATTAGGGCTCACTTCAGACCTCTATGGAGTAGTTTTTTGGGGCCTAGGAGTCACCATAACCCCCTTCTATTATTCATATCTTACCAACTACACTTAGAAACAACCAACCATGCCCTTCTAGGCCCCAACTACACCATGGGTGTAGTCTGCACTATGTGAGCACACTTGGTAGGGTAGATTTCAAAATTTTAACTTTTGGGTATTATTTAGGGCTCATTTCCCCATAATCTACAACTAGTCCCCCAACTATACCTAGAAACTACCCACTGTACCCTTCTGGGCCCCAATTGCACCATGGGTGTAGCTAGCACTATTTGAGTGTGCTTGGGGATATCCTAAGTTATTCTGGCCTTTTGGGGCATAGTTTGCACTATCAGAGCCCAGTTGGTTCATAGAAAGCACATATTTCGCTCAAAATTTGCATCTAGGGTTGTTCTTTCCTTCTAGGACCTAGATTAGATGTTTTTGTGTTACTAATGGTCTATTTGTAGCATGTGGTGATCATTGGATGAAGACATAATCATTAGAAATAACTATTGCATGTTTACAAGATGTTGTCAAAGACTCTATGTGCTTGTCTAAACTATGTATGTGGATTTCCTAGATTAGATAACACTTCATTTAGTACACTAAATTAAACTTTCTATACTACTTGGTGTCTATGCATTTTTTAGAACCCTAGGAGTTACATGGACATATCCTCTCCCCTCACTATTCCTGGATCTTGGGTGCAAGAGAAATCCATGTGATTTCTATAGAGAAGCCTACCTTGGACCAAGATATCTGATATTAAATATGCTAGGGGATGACTGTGATGTAGTAATGGGCCAAATTTAGGTCAACATTTTAGTGGCCATATAAAACTTGATACATTTAATGTCATGTCGACAGTATTGTTGTGTGATAGGTCTCCTCTAGTATCCTTGTGGTGCATCAAACCCTAGTTCTCAAGGAGGGGAGACCTTTTGAGGAATTTTATCATTCACTTGTCAAACAGAATGCCTGCACTAAATACTTTTTCTTAGAGGCCAAAAACCTTTCTATCGACTAGCTCAGGGGGTCACCCATGCTCGTGAAGACTTCCCACATTCTCACAGTCCTTAGTAGAGACAATAATCCCTTGGGAAGCAGATCTCAATAGCCTTGAGAAGTGAGTGTTGTCTAAGGGGGAGCCTATGGTTCCAAGATTTTAAGTTGTCCAGTTTGGATAAGCATGGCTAAACTTTAGTTCAAGTGGGAATTCAGTGGATACAATCCTAAAGCCTAGGTCATGGTGTGTCTTTTCAATTTAATAGTAGTTATTATTCTCTTAGCATGTCTTGTGTATGTGTAAAACATTGATCAAGATAAAAGACAACTTGCAAATTTACACCTTGGATGCTATTCAAATCTTGTCAAAATATTACACATTGTCAAAACATTATAGCATTTGTCAAAAACTTTGCAAACTTTGGTCCAAAACATTCAAGACTTGGAAAACATGACAACTTCTAACCTTAGGTGTGCTTGGCATAACTTAGATTTCATCTTTGCATAGCATCCACTTGCATTCACCATATTTTGAGCTTCATACTTGTATCCTCTAGGTCTTATATTGCATCTTATTAGTCTTCATTTTTTATCTCTCATCATTCATATTGCATTCCCTAGGCTTTACTTTACATCCCTTAGTCTTTGCATTTCAACCTCAAAACCTACCTTGCATCTCCCATTTGCATTCTTGCATTACCCAACCTTCATCTTGCACACTTTATCCATCATTCCTCATGTTCTAGCCATCATTTTCACCTTCATTCTAATATTAGCATTGTCCTCTACTATTTGGCTCATTATCACATCAATCTAGAAACCTAAGAACCAAAAATCACCTTCATTTTAGCCTAGCTTACCAACTACACTCTGAAACTAGCAATTGTGCTCTAACTAGCACCAATTGCACCATGGGTGTAGTTGGTACTATCTGAGCACACTTGGTAGTATGAGAACCTATTTTGGACTTCTAGATAGAATTTTGAGACTTTAGAAGTGTCCTTAGGTACCTAGATAGATCCCCCTATCTCAGCTTGTCTTGATCTACATTTTGCATGTCCTAACCTTCATTGTCTTCACTTAGGGCTTCATTCCTTAGGTCATAAATTTCATTCTTCATATCCTATCCAATCATTACATTATCCCAGCATCCTAGCTCTTTGGTATATCAACTTAGCAATCACCCAACTCAAAGACAACAAGCATTCAACCCAACCTCCCAATTGCACCATGAAACTACCAACTACGCCAAAACTAGCCCCAAGTGCACCATAGGCATAGTTAGTACTGTTGGAGTGAACTTGGTGCTGTCATAGTGCTCTTGGTGACCAGAAAGGCCATTTTGGGCCTCCAGATTACATTCTAGGACCCTAAAACAACATCTAGAAGCATTTGTAGGTCCTCATTCTGCATAGGACCCAAAATAGCCTCTTACACCCAAAAAATCATTTTTCATTTTAGGACCTTTGCATATTACATATCTAATCAGCATAATCATCATTTTGATCCCCCTAAATATTATTTTGAACCCAAAACCCTTGGATTTAGTCAAAAATATGAACAAAAGTATGGACCCTAGAGTATCTCATTGCGTCAATGAATAATGGATCTCTACCATGATCATTTTGTCATTTTCTTGTATCATTTTCTTTGGTCAAACTCTATCTATGTCAAGATGGATTTGACTTTGTGATTTTTATCTTTTCATTCTTATCTCTTTTTGGTCAAGATCCAAAGTCTATTGGCATAACATTAAACTCTTAGGTTAATACCTTTCAAATATTTCACCTAAGTTCAAAACCCTGCATATACCTTTGTCATAGCATTTTCATATTCCTTGGTTCCCTAAATTCCATTCCACCTATCCCTAGTACATAATCATCCCATTTTACATATTCTAAAACTCTATTCCAAACATTAAATCCCATCAACAAATTCAACAATCATCTTGTCCAAATCTTGGATCAAACCCTTCAATTTTCTTGATCGCATGTCCTCATATTGCACCACCTAAACATAATTATCAACCCTAGCATACCTTTTTCATAATCAACCTTCAACACGTATACTTTTAACATCCTTCTCAAATCTAAGTCCAACACTAATCTTCATTTTGTATACCCTAATTTGCATTTTCATCCCCTTTTGTCAAAAATCCAAAACACCACTTTACATTTTCATTTTCGTAGTTTCCATATGACATTTTCACCTTCTATATCAAAACCCTAGTTCATTTGGAACTTCCTCACATTGCATAACATCCCTAAATACGTAAAATCAAAAAAATACTCATATCTTACATACCCACTTCCAAATTTCCAAGTTTTTCCCTATTTTACCAACTACACACTTCATGGGCACAGTTGGTAGTTTCACAATGCACTTGGTAATTAGGTATTTCATCTTAGGTTCCAAAACCCTAATATACACTTCCATAACCTACATTGCATCATGAACCCTACAAAACACTCAAAAATACTCAAATCATTCACATTCTGCATTTTAGTCACCTTAACACCTCTTTTTTTACCAACTGCTTACCTTCAAGGCCCCAAGTGCACCAAGGGAACACTTGGTATTGTCTAAGCACAATTGATAGTTTAGGTGTGCACTTGGAAGGTAGAGAATTTATTTAGCTTTTCCTCCATTACATCTACATCCTTAGGTATCATGCCAACACATACAAGGACACAATCAGCTTAGAGACCCAAAGAAATTTATCAACCCTTATTTTCTAAGGTGAAAATGTAGCCATAACCTTGTCCAATATCAAAGAAAGGCAAGAGACTTTAACAAATATTTGATGAAGACTAAATTGAAGCATCACAACCTTTACTTGTGGACCCACTAAGCATGTATCCAAAAAATTCTAACAGTCAAGAAATGTTGCAACCAACCCTAAAAAACACATCTACTATGAGGTTTCCTTCAAACACTTCTCCTACACATGGAATTCTTCAATAGAACCTTAACTTCAAAGCCATATTCATGTTGATACCACCTAGAGGGGGAAGTGTGCCAACCACATTTGAGGATGAACAAACACACTCCTTCAAATTCAAAAAACCCAAGTACCTTTGACACCTCAAACATACAAGTTACTTTACACCTAAGCAATAATTTTGACACAAATTATGGTATCAATGACAAAGAAATGGCTAGGGTTTGCCAAGACAAGATTTTCCACAAAAACTTCAAACTTTTGGCAGCCCAATAAATTGTCAAGTTTAATCCATGCTTGGAGGGACCTAAGTCCAAACATCAAACCAACCCAACACTTGAAAACATACAACCCATGATTAATTTGGACTTGGATAAAGGAAAAAAACCTTTGGAGTTTTCAAACACAATGATGACACCTATAAGATCCCATCAAGAATCAACCATTGAAATCCTCCAAATTACATTTCAACACATCAACATTAATCCCTTCTTTGACGAACCTCCATCGATAAATGGAAACAAGACTTTTCCTAAATATCCCAAAAGGATGTTAAGACTTGATCTCAATCACATAATGCAACAAAAAGACATGCCTAAAAGGGTTTTTTATGCTAGGGAAGCCAAACATATCCCCTTTGGATGAAAATCAACAAAGTGCGCCCTTGCTCCTAGCTTTACCAAATGTTCTGACATCAAATGTTATGGAGCTTCCCATGAGTACACCGTGTGAAACATCAATTGCAACAACCCCTATTGGCATACAAAGGAAGAGTCTTTTTGACATTTCACCCATTACCAAAAGGAACATGTCTCATTTCCAAATCAATATGATGTCCCAAAGGGGAAACATCTAACACACAATGGTATCAAAACAACAACCCAAACATGATGTTCAATTCTCAAGGACATAACCAACTTCAAAGACAAAAACAACCTATAATGGTACAAGGACTTAGCATTTCCAATGCACAACCAAGTTTAAATCCACTTAACACACATTCAACATATCAATAGAAACATCAACTACAAAAACAACCTGAAGTGGTACAAGCATCCAACATCCCTAATATGAAATCCAATGTAAATCCACTTTACTTACATGCAATGTACCAACAAAAATTCCAACAATAACAAGCCATGTTTACTAAACAACAAGAGAAACTCAAACAACAATTGGAGTACCAAATATTCCTAGAGCAATAAATTGCCTACCAACAACACTTGTTACTACAACAACATATGCCACAATAACCTCAACAAATACCTCTCCAACAATAGTCACATACATGGTCTCACATGCAACCAATAGAGGTACCTTAACAACAACCAAAACAAATGGCACAACAACAACCACAACAAGTGATACAACAACAACATATGGTACAAAAATCATAGTCAATAACACACCACAAAAAATATCACAACATGTACCACAACAAGAACCCTTTTGTCTTTGAGGTTCTAACATACCTCCACCACCTAGTGACACATCACTTGACTCTTCAAACATAGAAATGTCAAAACTTAGTAGACATAGTTCTCACCATAGCAAATGATCTACTCATAGACACAAAATACTTGAAGAGAAGACTATCATGCAAAACCCCAATGAAGAGTTACTACAACATTCCAAACAAGTTGAGGTATTGGGAGTCCATAAGAAGTAGGCCTTATATAAAAAAAGGACTTATGTCCTAATCCATTTGATAAATTTCTATATATGCCTCCATTCCCAAAGTACTTTGAGGCTTCAAGATTCAAAAAATACCAAGGAAATGGCAACCCCATTGATCACATCATGGAATGTTGTGCCTCTTGTACTGAACTTAGTGATGAGCCCACCTATCTCATGAGATTGTTCCCTCATTCTCTAGGTGGGCCCACACTTGAATGGTATTCCAAACTTCCTAGTACCATAAAATCTTGGTCAGAATTAGCAGACAAATTCATCTCCCATTTTGCCTTCAACATAACGAATGAAGTGACACTCTCTGATTTGTCCTCAACTAAGTAGAAGATGAGAGAACCATTTATCACATTCTTATTACACTGGAGAAAATTAGTCAGTTGATACTCACTAAAGATTCTTGAAGAAAAAAAAGTTAATATATACATTGAAAACCTAGTCCTTGACTTAATGTATGAACTTAAGATCAAAAGTCCAAGCACCATTTCCAAATTTATGAAAAAAGGGACTAGTAGTGAGGATGCCCTCATCTATAAGGGAATCCTTACAATAAAAAAAAAGGAAAACACCAACACAAATTCATCTAATAATAAGGAAAAAAAATTTTCCAAAAAGAAGAATATAACCAATGATGGCATTATAGATGCACGAATAATCAGTGGAACACAACATCAACTAACTCTAAAAGGGAAAAATGCTACAAATTCATGGAGTTCTAATAAAACAACACCTCAACAACCAAAATTTGAGACTTCCACATAGGATAGACCTTGAAGACATCTTAGAACCAAAGATAGGGAATTCACATCATTAGAGATACCTCTTGAGACTACACTACAATAGTTACGCAGTAATAACTTCTTGTAGTTACCCCCAATCAAAGACAAACCATTAACTAAAGCTTCTTGGTGGGATGAAAAAAAAAAATTATGTGATTACCATTGCACCAAGGGTCTCAAGACCTTGTCATGCTTTAAGCTAAAACATGAAATACAAGACCTTATCAATGATGGTATAATTACTATTGATCCTTCCTTAGTAGCATCTAATTCTCATCATACCATCTTCAAAGATCCTTTGGGTAATCATGACAAAGAAAAGGCCTCCAGTTCAAACTCAAACTCCCAAGCCAATATGAATCACACACACACTGGATATGAATACACCATAAATTTTTTCAATGAGTTTGACTCTCACATATCCAAATTCACCTTAAAGGATAAAGACCCTCATTGCACTATCCCTATGCATCATACCAAAATTACCCTACCTAGAGCTCCTTCTAGACCTACTACCTCTACTAGACCTATAACCCCTAGTAGACTTAATTCTCCTACTTCATCTAATTATAGCCTTATTGAATAGCTCGGCAAGACCCCTGTGCAAATATCCATCTTGGACCTAATGCATGCATCTCCCCAACATCAGAAGATCTTGGATCAAGCCCTTAAAGAGTCAATAATCCTAGATAACATTGATGTTTCCTAGTTCCAAGCCATGGTTGGGAATCTATCCACATTACAACATATCACCCTTTTCCTTTGGGATATTCTTAAAGAAAAATCCAACCACAATTATCCCCTTCATCTTGAAATCTTTATCCATAATGCCAAGGTCAAACATGGATTTTTAGATGGAGGAGCAAGGCTGAATATATGTACCCTTAAATTTGTCAAGAGTCTAGGTTACTCTAAAGAAGATGTGGATCCCTCTCACAGAATCACCATAAAGGCCTATGATGATGGTGAAGACTTCTCTAAGGGTGTCATCATATTACCCATTAGAGTTGGTCCAACTAATAATAATACATTGTTCCAAGTCCTAGATATCAAAATGAATTGCAAGATGATACTAGGATGCCTTTGCATTCATGCTATGAAAGTAGTGCCCTCTATATACCACCAAAGCTTAAAATTTTCCTATAACAATGTGGAAGTTACCATCCCTGGTGATCCTGACCCATTTCAATTCTATGCCAGTCTTAGAGGAACTATTGCATACCAAGTCTTGAAAAATCATGCAAAAAATTCACTCAAGTCTTCCAAGTATGTTGATCCTTCCACACTCACACCCACATTCAAACAAAAGCTCAAGATTGAAGACCAAGTTTATAGTGAGTATTCCATGTCACATGCCTTTCACATTGGGAAGATCCCTCTCTCTCCAAAGTCATATGGTAAACCACAACTTATGCGAAACAAGCCTAAGTTCACATTTCAAAAGAAGCCTTCTATGAGTTTCACTAGTGGAGGTGGACTACACAAAGAACATGTCTATAAAAACACATCTACATGGATTGAAAAGGCTAAAGTAGAACAAGAACCTACTCCTATATCTTTAGACAAGTATGGACCTAGATTTGTCATCATGTAGAAAAAGAGATATGATGGATGTAGTGACTTGGGACCTCAAAAGCGAGGCATTATTTAGCCCATCACCACATCAAGATGACCTCATAGCTTGGGACTTGGATTCAAACCATTTGTTTTGGGTCTGACTAATACTGAGTCATCCTCATTTAAGAATGTGAATGCTTTGAATGATGAAAAAGCATCTAAGAACACCCAACCTGAACCCACATAACCTACATCCAACATTGATGACCCTGATACCACCTTTAGTCCCAATCACGTCTTTGATCTTGATGAGCTACCCATACAAGATAAGAACATCACTAGCAATTTTACTAGCCCTTTAGTTCATCCACAATCTTGTGATGAAATATGTTGGGACCCAATCCCTCCCACCTCTAAACATGCCACTTATGACCCATTTGAGAGCGATACCTATATCCTTGCCTTTGACCAAAGCTTATTCAACATTTATGATGGTATTTCCCTAGTTTACCTTGAACTTATTGATTGGGACCAACAAGGACCACCAACATTTGACCTATTTGAAAATTATGATGCCATCACAAAATTCTTTGAGCTCCATGAACTTACCATAAGGAGATCACAAGTCAAGATTTTCCATTGACATAAACATCATGGCATACTTTGGGGAGTCAACTCCATCTTCTAGACACAAAATTGAAAAAAAAGAAAAAAAGAAGAAGAAGACAAAAGTAGGTCTCTTGGTGAAAACCAAAAGGTCCCACTAGACTATGAAAAAGTAAAAATAAAGGACATATTCAAGGGTGAAAACCTCTCTAAGGCACCTGAGGATGAAAGATTAGACATACCTCTATTGTAAGAAAGATCAACATTACTTGTGGAAATGACAGAAGAGATAAATATGGGAACACCTAACAACCCTAAGATCGTACATTTTGTAGCCTCATTATCACCAAAGGAAAGAGATGAATTTGTCAGATTCTTTCTAGAGAGTAGATCAACTTTTCCTGGTCTTATGTAGACATGCTTGGACTAGATCCTAAGCTAGTCCTTCATCACTTTCCATTAAAACCAAGAGTAAAACCAATAAAGAAAAAGTTGAGAAAGATGCATCCTTGGGTTGCTCTCCTTGTCAAAGATGAATTGAATAAATTATTGGATGTCAGCTTTATCAGACCCATTGACTATGTAGAATGGATATCTAATCTAGTACCAGTAAGAAAACACTCTGGGGGCATCCAAATATGCAATGACTTTTGTGACCTTAACAAAGCATGTCCTAAAGATAATTTCCCTTTACCAAATATAGACATCATCATAGACATGATAGCTAGATATGAGATAATATCACTAATGGATGGATTCTCTGATTACAATTAGATAAGAATAGCTCCTGAGAATCAATGCAAAATAATTTTCACATGCCCTTTGGGAACATATCTTAAAAAGTTTGGGGAAACATACCAAAGAGCAATGACTACCATCTTTCATGATTTCATGCACATTCTCATGGAAGACTATGTTGATGATTTACTTTGCAAATCCCCTAGAAAAAATGATCATTTGGGCATCCTAGATCAAATATTCAATAGAATGGAAAGCTATAAGCTTTGTCTAAATCCAAAAAAGTGTGTATTTGTAGTTGTTTCTAGAAAGCTCCTAGGTTATATTGTTTCTCAATGAGGCATCAAAGTGGATCTTGACAAAGTAAAAGCAATACTTGAAATGCCTCTACCACAAAACCTCGAGACATTAAGAAGTCTACAAGGGAGATTATAGTCCATCTGTAGGTTTATTACATAGCTTGCAAATAAGGGCCACTTCTTTAAACACCTATTACATAAGGCAGTATCATTTCAATGGAACAATCAATATGCTGATCCTTTCAATAGCTCAAAGATTATCTTCTACATCCACTAGATTTAATGGTTCCTATTCTAAGAAAACCATTCATTTTATATATATCTACTATAGAAATAGCATTAGGAGCTCTCTTAGCCCAACATGATGAACAAGGAAGAGAGCAAGCCATTTACTACATTAGTAGAACACTTTTGGGGTATGAACTGAATTATTCATTCATTTAATGAGCTTATCTTATTGTCATCTTTGCAGCCCAAAAGTTGAGACATTACATGTTCCATCAAAAAACAATGCTTATCTCCAAAATTGACCCATTAAAGTATCTCCTAAGAAAGGCCACTCTCATAGGGCACTTAGCTGAATGGGTTATGATCCTTAGTGAATTTGACATAGAATATGTAGATAGAAAGACAATCAAAGGGCAAGTGATAGCAAATCAGTTAGCAGAGGCACCTATGACAGATGATCATCCCATGTTGATAGACTTTCTAGGTGAAGCCATATTTAACATGGATATAGCTAATGAATGGAAGCTCTACTTTGATAGATCACATACAAGAAATGGTTCAAGAGCTGGCATTATGTTTATCACCCCCCAAGGTGACATCATCTCCAAGTCATATTAGATAGCATTCAATTACACCAACAACATAGCAAAATATGAGGCAATGATCACAAGACTCAAGATAGTTGTCCAATAGAACATTCAACATTTACAAGTTTTTGGTGATTCCCAGTTAGTCATCCACCAAGTTAATGATGACTATGAAACCAAGGATGATAAGTTAATGCCTTACAAGCAGATGGTAGAATTTCTTAAATCTAAATTTGTCGCTATCACTTTTTGTCAGCTACTAGGAATACACAACAAGAAAGATGATGATATGGCTACCATCACTTCTATGATTGATATGCCTCAAAATGTGAAGCATTGTGAGTTCCTTTTTGAGCAACTTTTGTTTCCAGCATTTGAACTCTCTCAATATGAGTTTGTGTGTGAACTTATTGGTCCCAATTCCCCCTAGTATCAAAACATATACGATTACCTACATGCCCAAATCCTACCCCCTAACTTATCCAAAAATTAATGTCAATCCTTTATTGGCCAAGCCACTAGATATGTCATCATCAATAACACCCTTTACAAGACATCCTTTGACCAAACCCTTCTCAACTGCCTTGACTCACAAGAAGCTAAAACTACCTTACACAAGGTTTATGAAGGTATATGTGGAGGTCATTTTAATAGTCTGAGTCTAGCCAAAAAACTTGTCAGAGTTTGATATTATTGGCCCACCATGGAATAAGATGCATATAATTTTTCCAAAACATGTCATAAGTTCCAAATACATAGTAATCTAATCCATGCACGAGCACAAGAATTACAACCAATCATATTGCCATGGCCCTTCTCCCAGTGGGCATTTGATCTTGTTGGAGATATCTCTCCTCCTTCTTTTGATGGTCATAAGTTCATCATCACAACAACAAAATATTTTACCGAGTGGGTTGAAGTCATCCCTATGACTTTCACCACTAGAAAAAAGATTTCAAGGTTTATTCTAAACTACATCATATGTTGGTATGGAGTCCCCTTGGCTATTATTACTGATCATGGAAGCTCATTTCAAAATAAGGATGTGGATAAGCTTTGCGAGAAATAAAACATCTACCACGGATATTGTAGTATTTACCATCCACAAGGGAATGGTCAAGTAGAAGCATCTAATAAGACCATTGTCAAGATTCTCCCAAAGAATGTCAATGATTCTAGTTGATACTGGAACTTATAACTAAATTTAGCTCTTTGGGCCTATAGAAAAATTATGCATTCTCTCATAGACACAATAACATACTCTCTTATTTATGGAATTGAGGCAATACTTCCCATTGAAGTTGAAATTCCATCATTGAGAGTCTCCCTACAAGATGTTGTTGATGATGAACACTATAGAATATCTAGACTCAAAGAACTTGAGATGCTTGATGAGTGGAGATGAACTACCCTGACACATTTGCAAGCTTATCAAAACCAACTCAAACAAAGCTGTAACAAGAAAGTCCAAGGTCATCATTTTGAGATTGGTGATCTAGTCCTGAAGATGAACTACAAGACTCAAAAGTATAGGGGAGAACTAGGAAAGTCTGAACCAAATTGGGAAGTACCCTATGTAGTTATTGCAATATTTGGCTCTAGAGTATATTAGCTCATGACCCCAAAGGGTGAACCACTACCAGTGTCCATCAATGACATGCATCTCCACAAGTATTATACTTGATTCTATCTAAAAGTCCTAAAAAAATACAAAAAATTCATGGAAAAAGAAACAAAAAAACTGAAAAAAGTCATGAAAAAATGGACGCCTTGATGAAAACCTGGCAAACAGGTGTCTTAGCATGAAAATTTGAGTCAAGAGAAAAATTTTGTCCACAAATGAAAACTTGTCAAATAGGCATTTTGGGCAAGCACCATGGTGAAAACCTAGCAAATGGGCTCCATGTATAATTAGTTATTGCTCCTCCATCTATTGAGATTCCATCTAGTTTTTCCCATTCCCTAATCATATCCTTCATATTGCAAGACATCCCTAGTCCTTCATCATGGCCCATGAACTAGTTAATGTTCATTATTATCTTACCTAGGCATCACCAATCTATACACCCTCTATCTTTGGCTTTGTACATAGTTTGCATCTTGTTTGGGGGAATATTACCTACACAGTGCATGAGTTTGAACTTGAACTAGGGGTATATCCCTAAGCATTTTTTTATCCATCGGACTTATCATATAACAGATTGGAGCTAACACTTGTACATGCTTAAAAGATCCTAAAAAATCCTAAAAATCCAAATATGATCTTGAAAAAATCATTAAAAAATCAAATACAATCTTGAAAAAATCTTTAAAAATCCAAATATGATCCTAAAAAAATCTTTAAAAAATTCAAATACGATCTTTAAAAAATGATAAAAATCATAAAATGCCTGAACAAACTCACTAGAAAATTATATAATGCCTAAAAAAATTCATAAAATATCCTAAAATATCCTTAAAAAATTATTAAACATCATCTAATATCCTGAAGTAAATCCTAAAAATTGTAAAATGCCCTAAAGAAACAAGTAACACAAAAATATCAAATATCCTCAAAAACCCTAAAAATCACAAAACCCATCAAAAATAACAAACCTAGTAAATTGTCACTATGGATAATCACCCCTTTTTCTTAAATACTTGCATTTTCATAGACTAAAACTCAAAGTACCGCACTTCAATGACAAATCACACTATATGAGCAATGTGAACCAACAATCCATCCAACATGTCACTATGAACCTATCAACTTGAACCAACAATTAGACCTATCATATTGTCAACCTATCAAACACTATCTACAAACCTAAAACACTAAAAGGCAAGTAATAATGGACAAGAATAGTTGTTGGCTCATCTTGTTTAGTGAGTGATTTCTTTTTTCTTTTTTTTTTCTTTGATCATATTCCTATGCCACTCGATGATATAAAGTGATCTATGAGAGTGGTCAGGATGGTTCATGGTCAACTTTTAGTTTTTTATCTATTAAAAATGTACCTTTGAGAGTTTGGGGCATGTATATATGCCTCTAGAAGGATAAGGTCACCTTTTTTTTGCATCATACTTTTTTATACAAAAGGTTTGTATTTGCATTCTAGCCGTTTATGCCATGACACATTGCATTTTGTCTACCATATCAAAATCAAGCTCCTTTGACATATAGTGCACTTTCTAAAAGAAAAAGTATTCACAATATACTAACTATTTCTTGTCTCATCTGCTCTGTCTTTTGCATCTCCTTCATTTGTCACCTTGGTCTCATGCTTTGATACATCCAAAGCATTCTTCTCCTGCATTCTTCCATATGTCAAAAATCCAAACAAACCCAAAGCAATACATATATGCATAAAAATGGTATTCATATCATGTAACATTTCATTTTCATTCATTCCATATCATTTTACACCTCATTAGACATTCATCCATGAGAAAAATATGTGGCAAGAATAAAGATGTCATTTCCTAAGCATAACATGTGATAAATCAACACATGATGTCATCATATCAAAGTCCACATAGAAAAGCATAAATACATCCATATAAAGCATACAAAACACATGCATAATCCATCTCATATAGTCATCATAACATAAGTACATCTCATAAATTTATCACAAAAGTATCAAAGTACATGGCCATGTTTTACATCAATACTAACGGCTCGTAGGTGTAAACTATAAAAGAGCATAATAGAAAACCAATAAAAAAAATAGAGAAGCCCCTTTGTATATGAGCATGTCAGTCTCACCATATGTTGTCCCTAGCCTTTTAGCCTCTTTCTAGCCTCAAGGATGATCCCTCTACCATCTATGGTGGCCTCATTGGTCCCATCACCCCTACACTACTCTATGTCCTTTGTGTCCACTATAAGTGAGATCTCAATGCACAAAAACTCTCTACCCTCTGCCTTGGTGGCACTACCATCTCATATGGATCCCTCTAGTACTATGTCTACATATGTTCCCTAATCATCATCATATATATCTCTCAAAAGTTTGGATCTTTGATGTTGCTAATGAACTCCTGAGACTCCTACACTTCTCTCTCCACACTATGCATTGTGGCATCCCTCCCTACCATAACTTGATCCCTCTTTTCCATAGCCTAATCCCTCTCTTCTATCATTGCATCCCTCTCTACTACAACCTGATCTAACTAACTACAAAATCCTCTACTCATCTCCATAAGCTCTAACTAGTTAGGCCCTTCCTATACCAGTACAAGCATCCCCCTGATGTAATCCACTAGATCCTCCTCACTATCCATCACCATGACATCCACACCGATGTCATTATCATCACCTCCTCATCACCATCATCCCCACCCTCCTCATAATCATCCCCATACTCTCCCTCACCATCATCGCAATCACCACCTCCACCCCCACTATCCCAACCCTCTACATCATCATCTCCCTTGTCATCATTTCCCTCTTCATCCTCATCATCATCCTCTACATCTACACCCTCATCATCATCCCTAGCCTCAACATCATCCTCTCCATCCTCCCCCTCCTCCCCATTATCATCCTCATCTCCTTCCTCCTCATCATCATCCTCATCTCCTCCCTCATCCTCATCTCCCTCATCCTCCTCCCCATCCCCCTCCTCAACTTGCACTGGTTGTGCTCTCACACATGGTACCAACACTATTAGATCTATCAATGGCCTTGGATGATGTTATGCAAACCATCTATCATATGTCGCTATCATGCCCACATCCACCACATCCACTATTGCTCACCATACCCTCAATTTTAACTCCTATAACTATACATGAGCTACATGTATCTTGATAGGTGCTCCCCACTCCTAGACCTTTTTTCTAGACCATGCAAACTATGTTATACCTGTCGACACCTCCTATATCTCTCCAAATTGTCTATGTACCTAGTAGGTACATCTCTATCACTAGGTGACCAATCACTATGTGCCCTTTGAGATAGTGCTCCTATTTCCAGTATAGAAAGTGAATCTCATCATCATCCCACCTGGGGAAATCTCTCTAGGCTCTCCAAATAAATTGTTTCATAGTATCTAACTGATGCTAGAATAATTGAGTGTACCCCATCGGTCCTTGTACTAGTATGCCTCATAACTATATGAATACAACATATCCTCCACTAGCTCTCTCTCTATGAGTGGTTTGAATATTATAATGTGCTCATATGCCCACAATGTACCCACAGTACTAGATGTCAGCCTACCTCTATATGCTACCTAATGTAGATAATAGTACAACATCCTCGACATGCACGGTCCCTAGGAAAATATGGTCACATCCATGATCATCCTTTCTAGCACATGGCCCATCCAATAGGGAATCCATGTCCATGCCTATTAGGTATCATTAGTCCACCAATAGCCTAGTAGATCATAGCTATCAATTTCTCATGGTGTGCTACTAGTAGCTCCCATACAATCTCATAATCCTAGATCCCTAGCTTTGCATCTCCACATCTGAATAATTATTGTAGCACTGCTCGCCTAGTACCTAGGTTGTACATATCTAAGTCCCCATGAATCAGAATCCTAAGGATGTTCCATACATCCTCCAAGGTCATAGTAGCCTTCCTCCATCAGTAGATGGAATGAACTAGTCTCTAGATGTCATCTCTCCATTAGCATTGTTAGTAGGGCTCTATTTCCTCTCACCTCCAACATAAATTTCATATGATACAGACCAAGTCCTACCAAAATATCTCGCTCACTAGCAGTCATCTAATGACATAGCATCAGGATCTAAGGCTTATGTCCTCTCATCTTCAATAGGGGTCGATTGTCCTACATAACCATGTAGCCTATGTCAACCTTCTATGGCTTTGCATCTAGTTTAACCTACATTTGACCCAAGTTTGACCTATTTTGACTCTAATTTGACCAAATTTGACTTTTTGAGCATGTTTAACTAGGTTGACTTATGTTTTAAACTTGTTCTAGGGTTTTGAACATGTCTACCAAGTTTCAGGTCATTTTGAGCTCATTTGCATCATTTTAACCCTCTACCTATCCATCTATCAACTTTTCCCTCTACTTGAGCTAGGTTTGACTAGGTTTGACTTTTTTTACCATATTGACCTAATTTTACCTATTTTTTCAACTCTTCCTAGTGTTTTGAACATGTGGTCCAAAATTTGGGTCGTTCTAAGTCTATTTGCACCCTTTCAAACCCTTCGCACCACTCTTTGTCAGCATCCAACTAGGTTTTGACCTACATCTACCCTAAGTTTGACTAATTTTACCACCTTGATCACATTTTACTGATTCTTAACCCTTTTTTTACATCATCCTAGGGTCTTTTTAGTCTACCCCAAGTTTCAAGTCGATCCGAGCTCATCTGGACCCCATTCAGAGCCTTGGAGCATCCTAGGGCATAGCTAGGGCCCTCAACTACGTCCATGGTAGACTTGATCATGCTAAGTGCACTTAGTATGAACTTGGGCATTCCAATTTATCTCACTACATATTTGACTACATTTTGGGCATAGTTGGGGCATTTTGATTCCCTAAATTGGCCCCACGACCTTGTTTGACCCCTGACTGACTCCTAAATGAATCAAAAGTATAGAAAAGCATAAAGTACACAAAGAAAGCTTAGATGTACTCACTAAAGGTCCTATTTATACCTATAATTGGTAGGTACACACTCATTCACCACGGTCTTTCTACCTAGGTAATCGGTCCATTTTGCTTGCTCCAAAGCTCATTTCTACCAAATGTGAGGGTGAAAATGACTTTCAAACCCTCTCGAAGCCCTTTTATAGTTTGTTGCTACCTATATGGATGTGCAAGAGGGACTTTGTGTGGTGGTTACAATGCCTTTTTGCACTCCAGAGCCCATAACTTTCACACTTTAGCTTTCATTTCTGATCTGTCAATTGCTATAATTTTGTCTTCTTGTTGTCGATGAAATTGATCTATCATATGTCCATGTTGGTCAGTTTCTTAAGGGGGTACCAATATATTCCATCATTACTAGGGCATGCTTTTATGACTTTTTCATTAGTGTTCTTTGGCACAACACTCTAAATCACATTGTATCAAAGAGGGGCAAAATATAGATGCTCAAAAATGGTTCATGTCTATAGTTTAATCACATTGTCATACTAACTCATCCCATTTTCTCATTCCACTAATTCTAATATCTTGGCTAACTTGATTATATCTCAACAATTTTTTTCATCATTCGTATCCTCTTTCACATCAATTATAGATCATTTCGAAACCATTTCAACATCATCAAAAATCATATCAAATCAACTTGAAATCATATCAAAGCAACCCAAAATCACCACAAATCTACCCAAAATCACTCAAAATCAGTCTTAGTCAACCTAAAACATGTCAAACATCCCAAATATATCATCATTTGTCCAACCCTAGGAATTTTCATGGCTCTTAGTGCCTTGGAAATCTATCAATCCATCAAATTTATCAATCTAACCTTAGTACTGTCATGGCTCTCAGTGCTAGGTCAATCTATCACTTGCATCATCTGATCTTTGACATTTTCCAATCTCTTAGTATTAGATCATGGCATCATTGAATCAATTTGATAACATTAACAGTGTCTATCGATGTTATTAAGATCAACCCTAATAATCAATCTTGATCCTATAGTATTTATAATGTTAGTTAAATGTTACATGTCCTTAATTCATATCATATATCCTTGGCATGTTATCAATTTGCACCAATCAATCAATTTGATAATGGCTTTGATCTATCCACCATCATCCTAATTGATCTATGCAATCGTCACATTTCATACTGCATTTATTTAATCAAATTGGCCAATCATTTACTAATTTCTTTTATAGGATTAAATAACCAATAATTTAATCCTATGTCATTTCAATCATTTTCATTATGCATTACTAATTATTCATTCTAATAGATGTCCTCAATTAATTAATCTTATTAATTAATTGATTCATTATTCACAAACTGTGGAAATTGTCAATTTCCTAAGTCATATTCTCCACCATTAATTCCATTTTTACAAATTTCTATTTGTGTGGAATAATGGATTTTTAAATCAAATATTCCACATAATATTGACATCATTGTGACACATGGGCATGACACATCATGGATTCTCCATTTACACTTGGCTAAGATATTTCATAATCCATATATTCTTATTCTGTTACGTGTATCTATATTTGGCTTCCATTTTCATAGATTATTGGCTTTAAGTAGGTTTTGAGGTGTCACATGACACGTCATAGATCCTCAATCATTTTTAGCTATGTTTGACTTCCAAGCATCATACAATCCTACATTTGGCATCTTGTGTCATATATGTTATGGATTCTCAAAGGAATCTCTTGCCAAGTCACATATCCAAGGTGATAACTCCAATGCTCTCATCTTGCATGTTGATTATAAATTGAGCATTCTTCCTCTCATTTTTGGTCCCTTGGTCTTTGGTCTCTCAAGCTTAAAATCACTTCTTCTACTATTCTTATATCATTATCACATCCTAAGCTTTTTCTTTCTAATTGTGTGCTTTATAAGCAATTGGAGCGACATCATATGGAGAAGAAAGGACATGGGAGCTACAAATAAAAGAGGGGGTTTTAACTTTTTGTTGCTTTCTTTTTTTATTGGGCTTTCATGTTATACTAGAGGTATCAATGTATGTTGATTGAGTTTGTGATTTTCTCATAATATGTTAGATATTAGCCCATTTTCTAGTCCTACAGTATGAAAATGGTTATTGTAACCATTTTGCATCTTCTCCACTTAATTGGCAAACCACCAACTTCAACCCACAAATTTGTGTTACACACCTATCTCTATTTCACCATGATGTTTTCTTGTTTATCATATAGAGCCACAAAGTAGCAAGACACACTACTTAACCTTCTTTGCAACATCATAGTAGTTAAGTGATTACCATTCAACATTGTGGAGATGTGACATTAACTGCCAGAACAAATACTATAACTCCATAAAAACCGAAAAAAAATGTCTTACAATTAACCCATGAAGTATCAAACTCAGTTATCATGACCATTTTGTAGCTTTGCAGCTATTCAACCAACTATCTTACCAACCACAATGACTAGCCATTCATATCATGAACGATCATTTAACCTTTTATCGCAACATCTCTCTTTTAAAATCTTATCACAACTTGACACCCACGAAGGCATGAAAATTGCTTATCACCCCATTGCAACCTATTAGCTTTGCTCATCTTTTATCCTTGAAAAGTAGAAAATTTTCTTTTTAAAACCTTATCACTAAGTCTATGCAGATTATGACTTAACATCTTTCAAACTAGTGATGTTGTGAACACCTTACCTTAACCCTTTCACCACTTCACAACAATTAACAGCATATCAACCTTAACCCGTGTGATGTTCTGAACACTATCTGAAAGCTAATGGTTACCCTTTTTGTGGCTTCATATCCATAAATTGTAACTCATGATTTAACCCTGTGATGTTGTGATCACTAGTTATCTCCACTTCTCCACTCCAACCTCACTTTATATTTAATTGTAGGAGATGTAGTGACAATTTAATCTTGATTATCATGGTTATATTTTGTAGCTTCACAACTTAAAATTCAATATGCAAAACAAAAGCCACAACCCCACAATTTTAAGCTTCTCTCCACTTCCCAACCTTAACTTGGATACTATCCATATTGCCCATGAAGTAGTTTGAACCTTGTAATTGACTACTTCATGACATTTCCACTATCAAAATGGTTAGACAACATAATGGAAATATCAAGCAATCAAAATGCTTTCATGACCTCGTAACTTAAAAAACTTGGGACCACAATCTTATAACATAAGAAATAATACAAAGAACTTAGTGATATGGAAATTTATACCTATAACCAAAGTTTAATTGTATCACTATTTATTATTTTCATAGCAAATCATGGATGACTTTGCAAACTATAAGGTATGAGCAACAATTTAGGGTTTTTCTTGAGAAATGAGATCATTTTAAGAAACCCTAAACATGAGGATATGTTTTCTTCCCAATTTTCACAACAAATCAAAAAAATTAAGCTTAGTGAAAATTCAAACCATCAATAATATACCATGAGAGATATGATAAAGGATATAGATACTTATGTATCTAAGAAGTTTATTGGTCGCATTACAATGGCACATGCATGGCTCATTATATCTTGAATTATTTTATATTATATAATATTAGTTCTATAACCTTTTTTTTCTATTTCCAAAAGACATTGACAAAGAGGTGTAACCTCTTCAAACAATTTAGTATATATGTTGGACATGTGATGTTGAAAATAGACAAGACAATGTATAATATGCTCATTACTTTCTCTTCAATCTATGGCATAATTTTTTTTCTTTTAAGTTTAGCTCTTTATCATTTCTGATTTACTAAATTTGATGCTTCTTGAATTATCCTTTATTATTTGAAGATGGTTTTCTTTCTTTCACAATATCATAAATGTTGTAATATTGTAAGACTACCTATGTAAAACTAATGCCACGTCAGCAATTTCCATAAAATGCAGAAGTTAAAGAGAGTCCAAGTCATTTGAATACTGACCAGTCAAAATTAACTTTTAATTATTATTAAAAAAATTTAAAAATACTTATGCAGATATGTTCATGTCTAAAAGAAACTATAATTCAAATACCAAAATACCAAGATATAGTGAATATATTAACCATTCTGATAGAGGCTTCAAAACTTGTCTAAGAACAATAGGGGGAAAGAATATTGTAGGAGTGCTTTACCACCCTAACATGAAGTTGTTAAGCTTCTCCAAAATATTTCTTGACATGTGTTGCCCCACTTTTCACCCTATAACCATTTTTCAAAAGTGGAGAATTTTGTGTCTTAGTTAAGCCTAGGTATGTTTGGGTCTGGTTTTAAGTTCCCTTAGGTGGAAAGAGTCTTCATTAGATTTTTCATCTTTTCCTTCCCCCACATTTCATAGCCGAGTGGTTTTCCTTTATGTTATGAGTCTTATGGGTAGCTTAATACCTAATCCGATGGAGATTCTTGCAACATGCAAAAATTATTCACAAACCTAAGCTTGCTCGTAGCTTACCATATTTTCCATGAAAAAAAGTAGCTTGCAGAAAATTGAGTTTCTCCTTCTCCTCAGTGGGTTTTCAACCCATAAAGGTGATTTACTGCAGAGAGGACCAAATGATGCATATGGATCCATGTAAGATGATAATGAGACATCTTATGGTAAATTCCTATTTTCACTATGATATACTACCTTGGGAAACATTCGGGATTCATTACAATGCTCAGAATCATCTCAAGCCAAAAACTCAAAACTAAATTCTCCTCGGTAGGTTTTCAACCCATGAAGTCTATTTTCTGCTAAAGGCAATTGTAAAGGAAAAGAAACAAGAAAGTGGGTCCCTTTTGAATTTTACATTCCTTTTAAACTTCTCCAAACCTAAAGGAAGTATTAACTCAAAAGATAAAGTTAAAAGAAAGACTGGGTAGATAAATGAAAATTGTTTTCTCCTCGATGGTTTTTCAACCCATGAGGATAATTTTTTGCATTTTGAAGAAAATCAACTTTGTAAGTAGATTGGACCCACAAATTATACACAAAACATCTTAAGATGATAACAGAAACAATCTAACCATTGCAAGAAAGATACACTAAGAAGAATTTGATTTGGTGGATATTTTCTTATAGAGTACTCTGTTCATAACTTCCTGAAACTTAATGGAAAATGGGAAAGTAAGTATGAAAAGAAAGTTATCGTTGGGCCAATAGAAATAGTGAAAAGACATTGAAATATCTATTAGAGCTCCTGCATTTACTATTTCAACAGATTTATCCTTTAATTCATTCGTGTGGCACGAATCCTGAAGATCAATAGGTGAATTGAGACTCCTATATACATGGAAACATAAGAGTTATTCAAATTACCACTCTTTCTTGAACTATTATTCTGTTAAATTGCAAAACTTTTTCAAATAGCCTGTATTTGCAAATTCAATATCCTATTCTTCTTCTAGATTCAAAACTTCAAATCATTTCATTCTTAGATAGAATGGCAACCAGGTTTGTGGGTTTTGATGGGCTAAATAGAATCAAGTACACATTGCAAAATTTCATGGATACTTCACTCCATTTTTATGATATGTAAGATTTTCAAAAGAGGCTGAAATTGGAGCCGATTCATCCCATAACTAAGAACCTCTGAGGATGTGGGCTAGTGGAAGTAGCTAGTTTCCTAGTGGTAGTCCAAGCTCTAGAATTGATTTATGAATGCATAAATCACTACAATCCAAATACTAGACAGATTGTGTTACCAGATGATATAGTGCTGATTTCCATTTATAGGAATATTGTGGTGAATTGCCTTTGAGTTCTAGAATGGGAAGATTTTTTAGATTTGACAATGGGAGGAGCAATTTTTGAGTTCTCCACTAAGAAGATGGTATGGAGGAAGGAGATTATGCAGTCCTAGTTTCAAAAGCCACAGAGCGCCAAGAGTAAGGTCCCCAAAAATCTATTTGGTACTAATTTCAAACCTAAGATTGTTTCCATCTTGGTCCTATTGCACAGAGCAAGAGGTGAAGTAGAGGCTTTACACTTTATTAAGCAATAGTTCCTTTTAGTGCAAGTTATATGCTCTAATACTCAGTATATTGATTGGGCTCACGAGGTAAGTGAGACTCTATCCAATGCTCTTTGTGCTACAAAATTCTACAACACCTTATATATGTCCTCCTTTCTCATTTATATGCTAGCTTCTCTACAAGTATGACTAGGACTCCCAAGAGTAGAAGAGTTTCCTAATGATGTGAAGTCTTATGAGTTCTACCCTTGTTTACAATTGCAAAATAGTTATGCAGAGAATGTCAAAGTTAATGATGCATTCACTATGAGAATTTGTAGGGAGCTCTAGGGATGCCCAAAGAGGAGATTCAGCCCAGAAGCAATGGCGGTTATTAGCCAGTTCAAAAGCTATTTTATCTAGTTCTCATCTTTCTTGTATTTATACCTTGTAGCTTTCAATGGATTCTCCTTGAAGCTACCCAAATATCCAAGCAACATGATTGTGATGATCAAGATCATGAGGTAGGCAATCCAAGTGAAAGTGTTGAGTGGGAGCTTGAAGAAGAAGGGATATGAGTTCCCTATGAAAGTAGGAGATTTCAGTTGCAAGTCTTGATTTGATGCAAAGAATATGCTTTAAGTGTTCGAGATGAGGTACAAATTGGAGATGTATGAAGTCCTAAGACCTATGTTTGATCTGAATAGATATGCTAGGGAGGTGTTGTAAATGGGGAGTGTGATCAAACACATTACCACTATTGAAGATTATTGGGCAAATTGTAAAGATGATTTTGAAAGTCGAGATCGTGCTTTTGCTAGGCTCACAATAAAGCAAATAAAAACATATAAGATCAATCTTTTTGTTGAAGGATTAGAGGATGATGAGTAGTATATTTATAGTAATACATATTTGATTAAATTAAGAGGCACTCCTATCATTTTGGAGCCTTACGAGGATTCTGAGGAAGACCTAGATATCATAATGGCCCAAATCATCAAAAGAATTGGAAACTAGGTCAAATGGACTACTGCGAGGAGGAGTAGAAATAAAAGCACACTAGCTCAAGCTCTCCATTAGCTATAGGTCCTTCCTCCTCTCAAGGTGGTACAATAGGTGTAACCTTGCCCATCACTCAAGGGCCAGCTCAACCATCAGGGGGAGGTGATCAACCTCCATACAAGAATATACCTATGGCTAAGACTTATCAAAATGGATCCCTCCTAGTTATTGGAACCCAAATTGATGCCAAAAGATAGTGTTATTACCCTAGTCTCCTCTCCTCATGTCACCCTAGTTCCCTCACCTCATAATAGCCTAGTTCCACAAGTAAGCACTACACTTCTACAACTAAGTAGTTCTCCAATCTAGATAGTGGATTTGGGAGATGGAAGGAGTAGTAGTAATGAATCTATTGAATCTGATGAGGTAGCTAAGAAAACCTCTGAGGTGGAGAAAAGCTAAGGCTCTTCTAAGCTCATTTCTCAAACCCCAAAGAACCCCTTCTCCTCGACTGTGATGGCAATCACTATAGTAAAGAAGAAGATGTTTAACATAGACTCACTTGGGATGGCCTCCAAGGTTATAGGCACAAATTCCTTGTTGGAGGACATTTTGGAGAAGAAGAGAAAAAGGAAGGATGAAGGTGCTCCCAATAAGGACACCTTATCTCTTGCAGTTCGCTCTAGATCTGCTTTGAGTAAGGTAAAGAAGCAAAAGACCTTTTCTATCCTTGGACAAGATCCTAAAATTTGGCACCTAACAATGGATATTGTGAAGCCCACCAAGAATGGATGGATTGAAGATATGTCTGTGGATGATTTCACTTTGCACTTAGTGGATCTTGGAGAGGCCAAACATGACACCAAGGTTGGCTTGTGGAAGTCAACTAATGAAGTAATTGAAGGACAACTAGAGAGCCTTAAGTTTTCAAAGGTTAGGATGAAGGTGGAGATGGAAAAGCTGAACAAATTTATTAGACAATTGGTCACTCCATTGGCAAGTATCTCTAGAATTCCAGTTATAAGTAATCCTTCTACTACCAAAATTCAAGTCCTTATCTCTCAGCTTCAGGAAGATAGGCACTTTGGCCAAATTGGTAAGGATTGGACTGGGAAGCTCAAATTGGAGGGAGTCTCTATTATAGAGAAAATTGGCAATGTAACCTTAAGATTAGAAGCAGAGAAGGATAACATATTTGCAAATAGAAATACTTTGGTCAAAGAAAGAGTGGAGAGTGATGATTGTATCTCTCTTCTGAAGATGATTATTCAAATGAAGGCAAAGAAAGTTGTCGAAGCAAAGATCTTGCCCAAGGGAGATGAACCTTTTTTTGAATGGCTTCAGAGTATGCAGTTCAAATCAAAAATGATCTTGTTAGCAAAGAAAGGACTTAAGGAGACAAAGGATAAAGTAAAGAAGGACCAAGATAGAGATCTTGAGCTCATGAGGAGAATGCATATAGATTCACAAACTAGCAGCCAAGGGAAAGGAATCATTGGAATAACCATCATGTAGAAGAATTTCTCCAAGTTCATAGATAGTATGACAGATGTATCCTCCAGTAATCAAAATAGAGTTGCAAAACTCTAGAAAATTAGTGGATGTGTACATGTGGCCACTGAGGAATTGTAAGATTGATTGAATGTTGTGAAAGATTTGGCTAGGGAACATTTTAAGTGGCTCTTGAGATACACCAACATACATGTGCCTAGGCATGAAGAGCTAATCCCAATCATTGTTGCTACTAAGGCCTATAGGGAAAAAATAGAAAAGGGAAAGAATGTGAAGTGATTCATATTCCATCCCTTTCATTTTTTGATGTAATCATTATAATACAATAAACTGGTTTATTTCCATTTGTCATTCTTTTAAGGAGATGAACCGATTGAACTTCCATTGTAACGGTCATCTCACAATCCTATATGTATGAAATTGAAAGATTAATAGAAGGTCAGCTAATTTTTGGTGTAAAGTACTTGATGTTGGAGAGTCAATTGAATGGTATTTTGTATCAATTATTTTCTATTCCATTTATATTAGTTTTTAATTACATGTTTTCTCTTTAATCTAATTTGAAGCAAGGAATGAATGAAGTTTCATTCCCCTATTTTGAAGTAGTGAACAGGTGTGATAAGTAGTGTCGTTGCATGTTCCAAGATAAATCTCTTAGATGTTTTTCCCTTCAATTAATCTTTCTTTCTCTATAGCTTAGATTCTAGCTAAATTAGTTTAGTATTATTTGTTATGTCATTTTGAGTTACTAAGCTGTGTGAGTTCATAAGATGTGTGGGTTCATGAACTTAATCAATTCATCAAAAATCACTTCTTGCCTGAGTTAGATCCTATTTAGGCCTGGCTTGATTTTACCTCTCATGTTCTCAGGTCAAGAACACACCCCATGTAAGTTTTAGGAACAAAACATAATTCATTTCAAATCCACAATAGGGAGTTGTACCCATTAATTCAAAGAAAAGTTAGCCTTTCTAGAAGCAACTTTTCAACTGTTTGTAATCAAATATTGTTCATAGATTGGGCATTTAAGAGTCAGAATTAGAAAGAACAATCTATTTACCAAAAACATGAAGGATATCTATCCTAGCAATGAGGAAGTCTAAACAAGAAAAACTATGAGGAGTAATAGAATTGTGTAACACATTGTCCATATTATAATTACAAGGTCATGTATATAACAAAACCCATATTTACAAAGACAAGTAATACAACCTTATATAGCCAAATGTAAGATAACACATTTAAATCAATTACATAGGAAAGTCAATTCAACTCAATATTTTTCTTCTCATATGTCCACCGAGAAAGAACATACAAGATAATGAAAACTCTTTCCAAGATCATAACCTCATCTCATAATAATTAGGTATTTCAATCACTCTCACAGTGACCCATAATTCATTGAAATTTAATCATGTCACAAAAATTTTTAAAATTGACCACACTATCAATACTCAACTAACAAGATGCATAGTTAGGCTAAATTATGTGTGCATTATTTCTAGCTATCTTATGTAAAGTAGACAAACACCTTTTCATCTAAGCATCTAACACATGACACTTATAAGATAAACTTAATTCTTACATTTCATTCTAGGAGACGTAAGCTTGTATTACTTCCAACATGTAATTATACTATATTTTATTGTAATATAAGAAATCAAGGATATGGATAAAGAAGTTAAGCATTATCTTATTTTACAAGTAATATTATCCAAGAATCATTAAATCATTTCTCATACTTCAATGATTTTCTCTTAAAGGAAAACTACTATTCTAGTTCTACTAGAAGAATAATAACTACACTGACATAGAACAACACCCTTCAAAAAATTTTAATACCACTATTCTATCCAAAAAAATTATAGTTACTCTTCTAGATCAAATAATATTATAGATGAGACTATGATTTCAACATTTCTTCTACCATCCAGTATTCCAAAAATAAGAATTTCACAACATGATGAATTAGAGTACAATCCCAAAAGAGGTGAGATATTTTAACTAGTTGGTGGAGCATTACTAGTTACATTAACTAATCAGCTGAAAATAATTCAATACACAATTCATTTCAGACTAACACTCATATCCCACAATTGTTTACATTTAATCATGAAATGCCAAGCTCCATGCCTAATGCATAATATCAAAATTTGATAGTTGAAAACAAACACTGGATACCCAATTATGCTATTGATTAAAATTTACGACATGAGTTACATGTTCCAATCTCATCTACAAAAATTGTGGCTAAAAAATAAGAATGGTAGCTAATAAACAACATTCTCTAATTTGTCAAACTCGAGGAATTATAGCCAAATTCAGCCCTTTATATGTTCAAATTTCTCAAGAATGATAAAACGTGGATAGGAATTTTATACATTTTTGGAATTTTTACTCATTGAGAAAGGGTGAGGCAAAATTGAGAGAGAGGAATCAACACAATCTATCCATCTCTATAACTTGAAACTACTTATTTCTCTCTATAATAAATTGTCAGAGGCTTTGCACATTCCAACCAATGATAGGATTTTTGTTTGCTAGTACTCAATCACCACTTAAGTAGGTTTTTGTATCTACATGAAAGCCAATTTTTAATTGAATACCTAAATTCCATATTATGAAATGGTTCTACTGAAAGAAAATTAAAAAAATAAGACTCGCAATTTCTTGAAATAGTGATACTAGTCATGCATGTTATTTATAGTTCTAAATGTGGAAACACAACTCTAATTATTGGGAAGACAACACAGTTTATATTGCAATTTCTTCTCATTTTGATTTTGGCTCCAAACAAGAGTGTTTCTATAGCTATAGCAAGAATTTATTCCTAAGAAAACCAGTCCTTTACCTTCAATATTTGTGTCTTCTACCAGGCTATCTGAAGTGGTTTTAAGTAGTATATTTATATGGGCATGTTCATAGTTTAAAGAAGACATTGGTTGTCATTAAACATGAACAAAAAATCTTGATGGTTTGTATATCTCAACTACTTGCACGAGGTTAAATGTAAACTTTGAGATTTCACAGGAAAAAATAACAAGAGACACAATGAATAGAACCTGAACATATATTGCTTGCAATCTGTATAGTCCTTGGATTCCTAGTACTTCTATCTTTTCTATTCCAGCCACACCCCCCCCCCCCCCACCCAACCTTTCTCTAATCACCTCCCCATCTCTATTATTATATGGTTCTATTAATTAATCACTAGGTTTTCTTAACTATTTCTTGGTCATGGGTGCATTAAGAACTAGTCCAAATATGTAATTTGTTTCTGGATTCTACTATGTGCATAATTTTTAGCATCAACATTTTGGATCACAATCTGTGATCCATCATCAGGATGTGAGAATGCAAGAAATATTTTACCATTCTATTCTTGCATTGTCTCATGCTAATGAGGGATTGCAGAGTGTGATCCAAAATGTTGATGCTAAAAATTATGCACACAATGGAATCTAGAAATAGATTACATGTAAAAATGGATTGTGGAAACTTAATAAAATTCATAATCAAAATATTTTATAAAGGATTAATTTTGTGAAAAAAATTTAGGTGAAAAAAGGATTCTGATTTATTTGGTTTGTGACAAATACCAAGGTTTTTGTGTTGTTGTCATAAGGCTCAAGGGGTTATCTTTATTTTATTTTTTGTGTTTCTCATGCTAGCCACCACATTGAAGATACTATCATGGGGTATTAGGGGAGGTAAAAATGGAGATGTGCGGGAATATTTTCTTTACCTTTCTTTGACAAGTGCTCTGAACTCCATAATCGTCTTTGTCTTGCCACTTCTCTAATTCAAGGATGAGAAAATAGTGGGAATTTTTAGTTTCTTTTTTGAAGACTTCTAATGTGTTTTTTAGTTGCCACCATCCCATCTACAAATTCACCTTTCTTTTGCATGTATTTCCTTAGAAAGATTGAGCTCCGCTCATATTAAAAAAATGAAAATGACCATTCTTTGTTTTTCCTACACACTCAATATTTAAGGCTTCAAGCTCTGTATTTATTTTTATACCCTTCTAGTGTCTATTGGTTATATTTCCTAAATAAAATTTATTGCTCAAATCTTCAAAATGGCATTGACTACTTTTCTCTAGACATGGTGAATTTGTCCTATAAAAATTTATACTTAAACACAAGCTTGATGCTGCAATATATTGTTTTATGCTAAAGTTCCAATGATTCTTTTCACTTCATCCAAAATAAAATGTAGTCTTTACATTTTTCTATTTGAAGTACTACAACAATAGCCCCCCAAAAATTGACTCTTTGGTATGATGAATAACATGACTATTTTATTGTACCACATGGCCATCTATATTCATTACATATTTTTATTTTATTGTTTTGAGTTGATCTTGCAAATAAATTGTAATTTTTTTATGCTTTTGGCACTATCCTTTGTTGTTACCATGAGTGTTTATATGGCTTCTCCATCTCTATGTCGTTACTACACCTAATGCTCATAATGTTAATTGTTATTAGTAGTTGATATGAAACTAGTATCAAATGAACCAATACTTTGATAAGCTATGTTGCTTGTTGATTACTCTTGGTTGATCATCTGCAACATATTATGTACCTTTTCCATAATCATGCAAATATGAATTATATTCTCCAACATGTTTTTTTGTTATGGTTGTAATTAACTAATTTATTTTTTGTTTGGTGATCAAATGCTATCTCTTAGTAGTAAGCTATGCTTGAACCCTTGTAAAGGCCACATTCATATCCACTTGCTAATCAGTGACACCCATTACTACACAAGGAGAAAACTAGTTAGAAAGATAGATCAATATTTGGATTTGTATAATATGGATGATTGTATGAAGAATAATTATGATGGGATAGTAATTTCTTAGATCCCTTGGATCTATCTCTATTGTTCTTCTCATTACAAGATTTTGCACTTGGAGAATGAGAAGTGGGAGAAACTGGAGAATGCATGGTCATCAAAAAACAATAAGTTTTTTAATCATTCAAGCAATGACTGGTGACGAGACTATAAAATAGTATAGTTTTATGAGGTTTTATGGTTATGAAAAGTCTTTTCCTTTTTAAGTCCAAAGATTTCTTATTATATTCTCTGTATAAACCTATAATTAGTATGCTCTATTATAGCTTTTGAAGAAATCATGTGGTTTCATAAATATATGCTAAAGTTAGAACTATATGTGATAATAGAATCATGTGTGTATGTATTTATAAATTGAATACTTTCTTCCTTTAAATATTTTATGGGGTAGGTTCCTATAGCCATATGTCATGAGAAAAGATTAGTCTTTCTATGTATTTAATGTTTTCTATGAGTTATTGAGAAGGATATATGTTTTGGTATATGGCATGTATACCAATATCTTGTAGGAATAAGTTAAAGAGGGATAGATAGAACAAGATCAAAGAAAGTAACAATAAGTTCATGTAGTCGATAATAGTGGTTCAGCTAGAATGGGTCAATGTAATTGTTAACTAATCATGCGAGAATCCAAAAGTTATGGCATGCTATATTTGATGAATACTTGTTCAATTAACAATAATGTACTCTTCATTTCATAATGATTTTTTTGAATTCTCCCTCGTTGGAGAGACCTAGATTTTGGGAAAGTTAGTTTTCCTTAATTGCTATAAATAAGTTGTTAGTTTGAGCCTCTCAGTTAGTTTAGGTGTGATTGTAATTCATAAAAGCATTCAATATATAGTTTGTCACTCTTATTTTGTACTTTTCATAGATTTATATTAATAAAGATGATATTGTTGTTTCTTAGCACTTTATATTGAGTTTTTAATCATTCGCTCATCCAAGGGGGTCTACTTAATGAGTGAATGTAGTTAGTAGGAGTAGTCTTTTCATTGCCATTAGAATTTTTTTTCTCTTACAACTATTGGTAATATAACTATTGGTTATTTCTGTAGGAAAGGAAAACAATGTAGACTCTTCTTTATGACTCAATTTTCATACTTTAGATTAGTTGCTTATATTTCGCACTTAGATTCAATATTTACAGTTTTGTTAAGTTTGGTACTTTCATTCTCATAGGTTAGTAATGATAATTAGAAAGGTTTAGAGCATATACTTTGTACATATCATTTCAAGTCTACGTCAATGTTTGATAAATTAAACGAGTCCAATGAAGTATTTGGATGCTACTTAGGATGTCCAATCCTTGAGTATAACACTCTAGTTTCTAGACCAATCATTTGACCAGGCATTTTTGGTATCATTTCTAGGGATGATGTCAATCTAAACCTATCTTAAGGGTCATTTTTCCAATCAATGGGATAATAGTCCTGATTTCATTTACTTTACATGCATAGAAAAAGAGACCATCTTGGGATATTCCTTCCTCAAAATGATCCTTTTGAAATAGAAGAAATTGTATACCCTAAGCAAGAAAACCCCGAAGTTGAGAACTAAGAAGAAGATCAATGTGATGTCCCCAGTTTTAGACTAGGTTTTAATAAGAGTTAAATAATAATATTCTATTATTTTAATATATTTATATAGATAAATATATGATATAAAATCATCTAATATATTTTTTTGATATATTTAAATATAATGATAATATATTAGCATTTACTAATGATGATATATCCTTATTTACTAATATAATAATATTACAATATATATCTACCAATATAAAAATTTAATGATATATATAATAATGATAATAAATAAGGATGGTACTAAATGAATGGTGACGACATTATTACATTATCTAAATGGCTTATATTATCCATAAGCCCAAGGATACACTACAATATGGAAATTTAAATAATTAATAAATGTTATACATATATAATATATATTAATGTATATTATTAAATATATGTTAATAATCACTATTAAACCTTAACCATAACAACTAGGTTAATTATTATTTGAAGGGATGCAGCCATCCATTCACTAGTAACAAAATATATAAATAGGGGAACAAATGATAGGCTAAGGGATACCATATATATGAATTATTATGAAAGCTTATAGAAAGAAGAAGCGAATAAGAGAATGCCCTAAATGGGACATTACAACCAACCTATTGAAGAGCTACCAATGGAAAACCCATTTGTTGATGCCCAAGAAGGATTACCTTTACTAGTATCCTCTAAAGGATAATTGCATTTGAATGACCTATTTTTTGAACCTGAGTGTCTCGAGAATCATCTAGCCCTTGTAATCTATCAACCAAAAGACAAGTAGTACCACCTCCACTACCAAGGATGGCTCAGCCAACTTATCCCTTTCCTATACCTAACCTATATGATAACAATAACTTGAAGAACATTCCTTCTTCTGTATTACCAAAATTATATGGTCTTATTACTTCAAATCTTAAGACCTTTTTTTTTTTTTTGATAATCTTTACCAAAGTTATGATTATGCAACTGATGCCCACAAACTAAAGTTGTTTCCATCTACTCTAAAAGAGGTAGCTTTGAGATAGTTCATTAGATTGGGAGAAAATTTCATAGCTAATTGGAATGCAATGAAGACTTGTTTCTTGCAAAATATAAGGAATATTAAAGAGGTTCTGATATGAAAGGAGATGACATCTTAAAGATATCACAAAGAGATGATGATACATTGGAAGATTATGTCTCTAGGTTCATGTTCAATTTATAAAGGAACACTCAACATTAGTTAAACAAAGAGTCATAGAAGCCTATTTTTTTCTTAAAGGTGTTAACGATAAAAGTATTGAAGCATTGGACCTCATGATGGGAGGTGATATCACTCAAAAAAGTTGGGCAGATATAAAGACTATTAAAAATAGGGATTACTAACAGGGGGTGAATCAGTAATCTACAAGCTTTAGTCACCAAC
This sequence comes from Cupressus sempervirens, assembly GCA_028749045.1. NCBI lineage: Eukaryota > Viridiplantae > Streptophyta > Pinopsida > Cupressales > Cupressaceae > Cupressus > Cupressus sempervirens. The sequence continues at coordinate 518,174,758 of CM053788.1, forward strand.
TAGATATTATTTCTTACTTTAAACCATACATAACAAAGTAATAAAGTAATGTTGAATAGTAACAGTAACCATGCACAAAGATAACTCATAACACCATATTTTGTTAACTAGGGAAACCTTGGCCAAGGTAAAACCCTGGTGGGGATGATACCCACTAGATAATATACTGATATATAAGTTCCTTGTTAGAGGATGGACCTTGTTAGGAGTCAATGAGAAAGTTCAGTACAAGGAGTCCCTCTTAGGAGACTTTGAATCCTTTTTAGGAGATTCCAACCCTATTACGAGTTGTAGTACGGTAGATGCAAGATGAGCCCACTACCCAAACATGCACTTCCAATTACAAAAAGAGCTCATTGCCCAAACAAGTAATCAGACTTCTAGAATATAGGTACTATAACTTCTTCATCAATTGATCTCTGATATTCAACTCAATCTCAGATCAAAAAATAGCTTTCACAAAACTTTTCATATATTGCTCTTATGAAAGTTCGCATACAATTGCTCAACATAACAATTAGCACATATGGTCACCACTTCTCATCGCAAGATGTCCTTTGCATAAATACCATGCCTTTACACAAATTGTTGGTAGGTCGGCCAATACCACAATATACTTTTCCAACTTCCTAATTTGACAAGTAATTATTTTGTAAACAAAATAATTCTTTCCTTCAATTCCGCTATCTTGTTTCATTAAAACATGAATATCTTTGTTCCATACAGTCTATACTGACTTTTGAGGTTATACACATCATCACCAACATGTATACTATCTTCATCTAACTTCTCTATTCATAATATGACATCAACAACAAGTTGTAAACAAAACAATATATTGTTATATACCAAATTCCATAATTAGACAATTTTCTGATTATCAAATGCCAAGTATCTTTATTTTTTAGGTTTCCTGTAAGTATGTACGTCGTGTATTGCCATAAATTACAATAATTACATACCTCCATTAGCCAATGTATCTAAGGTAGATTTTTCTAATCTCTTATTAGATTTAAAGTAGGACATTATAAATAATATTACTCCATAATTAGATACCATGAAAGTAAAAAGGAAGCATGATGAGGCCGAAGCAATGCTCACTAAATTTTGTCCAGAGTACAGAGAAAAGAAGAGGACCTACAAGTGTGAAATGGTGACCAATTAGGAAGGTCATCCATTGCCAACAGAATTCAAAGCATAGATGAGAATGGGGATGTTCTCTATGTTTCTCAATTGAGGCCTTGAGCCAAAAGAAAAGGTATTCCTCAAGACCTTTTGCATAATTATGGTTATAATAATAGTCAGTGCCAAAACCAATATTTCCTTAGTTTTGGACCTCAAGGTCCTAATTGGAATTTAATAGTTGGTCTAGTCAGTCCCAACCTCAGTGGAATAAATCCCAATCTAATCAATGGAATAAATCTATTCAATAGAAAATACCATATTAAAATTGGTAGCAAACTAATCAATGGAAACCTCCATAAGGTAACTAGAAACAATCACCTTAGTGGGGAACCAATCATCTTAACCAACAAGCCATACTACCACCACCTCAACAGTAGGCCATATGGCCTCTCCTCCTATAGATAATACAAGATAACCAACGAAAAACACATATTCCTACTCAACCTAATTTTAATCCTAATAGCAAGAAAATTAATCAGTAATTAGACATATCCTATCACTCTTGATGACATTCACTTATGGTCAAGAACTTCTCTTCATGCACCAAAAGGTCATGTCATTCATGAAGTAACTAAAGATGATCCTCTTGCTAAAAATGAGGACATGTCTACTCCATCATCTACTCCTACAGAAACTACTCCTTTAACAAAGACTCTTCCCTTTCCTCAAAGGCTTGTTGATTCTATTATTATTGTTGAAAATCCAACTGTAGTAGACTTGCTCAATTAGTTGAGGAAAATGATTGTTACAATTCTATTAATAGATGTTATAAAATAGGTTCTCGTATATACAAAGGTAATAAAATAAGGTTGCATTAAATATCCTCATAGGAAGAAAAATGATCCAAAAATAGTGCATGTTATGGGACAATTGTCAGATTTAATGTTGGATAAATTGCCAGTCCCCAAGTACTTAGATCGTAAAAGTCTAGTGGTTATTATCTTTATTAATAGAATTCAAGTTCAAAATGCATTAGTTGACTTAGGAGAATTCATTAATGTTATGAAAAGGGATCTTTTGTCTCACCTTAGTATCATTGGCCTTAACAAAGCCCCCACAATCCTTCAGCTTGTTGATAGTTCCATTGTAAAACTAGATGGAATGGTTGAAGATGTAACGGTTACATTAGATTATTGGGAATATCCATTAGATTTTATCATTTTATCCCTTAAGGCTACCTTATATGGCTATCCTACTATCCTAGGAAGACCTTGGCTTGCCACTACTAATGCCTTTATAGCCCATCGGTCTAGAAAGATGACAATTTCCAATGGAATAAACATAAAGAATTTGACTTAGTATCCCCTTTGTCAACTACTCTTTTAGGATGGCCTAACTTAGGAATCAATGAAATAGAACCTAACTCAGTTAGTCAACTCATGGTAATTGACAAGAATCCATTTATGGTATTATAGGAAGATGATGATATCATTATAGCTATTTTGGCCAATGAGTATGGTGTTGACTCTTCCCCATGTCAAGAAACACATTGCTCCTTGCAAATAATCCTTCCACCTCCAAATGCACCTCACTATTTTGAGACATCCCAATATCTTCACATGCTACTACCTCATGAGATTCACTCACCTACATTTTCTAAAGTGGCCATGTTAGGTAAAATATCAAAACTTCAAGTTAGTGAAGGAAAAGAATTGAATATCAACAAAATCCTTTCTCCGGTCCATCAAAAAAGTCTTCTCAAGTTGCTATAGGAAAACCAACAATAATTTGCATGGGATTACATTGACATGAATGGGCTTGATCCTAATATTTGTACTCACATAATTTATGTTTTTCCCGAGTACAATTTTTTTAGGAAACCTCAAAGAAGTATTAACCCAGTCTTAAGAGATGCAATGAAAACTAAACAATAAAAGTTGTTAAATGTGTGGTTTATCTATCTAATTTATGATTTTCAATGGGTCTCTCCTTTGGTCATAGTGCCTAAACAAGGAGGTAAGTGGAGGGTTTGTGTACACTATAGGGAGATGAACTTAGAAAATAAGAAGGATCATTTTCCCCTTCATTTCATTGATCAATTCCTTGATACCTGGAAAGAAGTACTTCTTCTTCGTAGATGGTTTTAGTAGTTATAACTAGATAAAACTAGCACCTAAGGATCAAGATAAAACTACCTTCACCTACCCTTGGGGAACCTTTATTTATTCAATTCTACCTTTTGGCCTATGCAATGTACAGACTACCTTTCAAAGAGTTGTAATTAGCATATTTTTTGATATATATGTTGATTGCATGGAAATCTATATGGATGACTTTATTGTATATGTTTCCAATTTTGAGGAAGCACAAGCTAGCTTGGAAAAGGTTCTCAAATGATAATACATTTTTTAATAGTGAAAAGTGTTATATGATGATGGAAGAAGGATTCATTTTGGGGCATTATATTACCTCTTTGGGAATTCAAATTGATCCGACTAAGATTGAAGTAATTTGCATGTTGTCAATTCCTAAAAAGAAGAAAGATATTAGAAGATTCCTTGGACATGTTGGTTATCACAGGAGATTCATAAAATACTTCAATCAACTTGTAGCTCCATTACATAATCTCTTTAAAAAGGATGTTGACTTTCCATGGACTTCAGAGTGTGACAAGTCATTCCAGTAGTTAAAAGAAGTGTTGGTTGCAACACTTGAGACCTAATTGGAGCCTTCTATTCTACATACATATAGATTCATATGATTACATTATAGGAGTTGTCTTGGGTCAAAAAGAAGGAGCTATTGAACCTGCAATGTATTATATTAGTAAGAACTTGCAAGAGGTGAAATTTAACTATATTGTCACTAAAAAGGAGTTTCTTGCAGTGATCTATACACTCAAAAAATTCAAACACTACATACTTGGTTATGAAATATTTGTGCATATATATATCACTCTTCTATCAAGTATTTGATAAATAAACCCAATATTTCTGGCTGCATGGCTTGTTGGTTGTTGCTCATGTGAGAGTTTGATTTAACTATAATAGACAAGTCAAGGAAAGAAAATATGGTAGCTAATTTTCTTTCTTGTTTAATGTTCTAGAAGATCCTATAACAATTGATGATAGCTTTCCAGATGAACATTTATTTTCTATATTATCACAAAACCGACGGTATGTTGATATTGCAAACTACCTTACTATAGGAAGGACTCCTACTCATTTCTCTCCTAAAAAGAATATATTTCTAGCACAGAAAAGTTTTAACTTTTCTTGGATTTTTGGTTGTATGTTTTATACTTGACCTAATTAGGTGATGCAAAGGTGCATTAGGGAAGATGAGACATATGACATCTTGAAAGCATGTCATAATGAGCCATGTAGAGGACACTTTATAGTCATTCAAAAATTTGACGACAGGTCACTATTGGCTCACTCTACACAAAGATGCAGTAAGTTATACAAAAAAATGTGATAGATGACTGAGAATGGGAAGGCCTACTAAGTTTGATGAAATGCCCATGTAGTCACAGATAATTCTTGCACCTTTTGATAAATGGGGAATAGATTTTGTGGGACTCATAGAATCTTCATCAAATGGTAAATCATACATTTTAGTTTGTACTAATTATGTTACTAAATTAGTTGAAGCTAAACCTATGAAACATGCTAGGGGTAATAATGTTGTGGAGTTTTTGTATGAAGCAATATTTACCAGATTTGGTTTCCCAAGGGAGATAGTAATTGATTAGGGTTCCTAGTTCACTACCAATTTGATAACATCCCTCATGAATGAATATACCTTAGGGATTGAACATCTTCACCCTATCATCCTCAAGCCAATATTCAAGAAGAGATAACAAATAGGGAAATTGAAGCTATTCTGAACAAAATAGTAGCTATCCATAAAAAAAGAATTGGGCATTCCATCTACCTTAAGTAGTTTGGGCTTATAGAAAAACATGCAAACCTACAACTAGTTTCATTCCCTTTGAGTTGGTCTATGTTGAATAAGTTGTCAAGCCCATTGAATTTCAACACTAAACACTAAAGACAACATTGGAACTCAATATTAATCTCATTGAAGGTTACAGAGAAAGAATTCTATAGTTGAATGGCTTGGATGAGTATAGGAAGTCTTCCCTACATAACACTAAAATTATCCAGTAGCAAAGGAAGAGGTGTATGATAAGTTTATGAAAGATATACAGTTTTTAGTTGGTGATTGGGCGCTATTGTAGGATTCACAGAATCAACACACTCTAGGTAAGTTTAAAACAAGGTTTTGGGATCCATATGAGATATAATACATTTAATACCAAATTACAATGGTAGGTCTATCACAATTTTGGCATCGCAACCTATCGTCATCACAATTTTGATGCCTTATTGTCAAAATTGTGACAACGACAGGTTGTGATGCCAAAATTGCGACAGACTTACCGTGATAATTCGATACTAAATGTAGTAGTGAATAATATCAATTTTTGAAAATGATGCACTAAAAATTTCTATAGTTGATCCTATTCATTTCAAACTATTGGTGAATGGTCATAGGCTTAAACTCTATCATAAGTCACAAAGTAAAGAGGAGTTCCTGCAATAGTTTGAGTTTGAAGAATCTCATGCAACCACAACAGCTAGGTTTTCTACTCAACTTACCCCATCTCTTTAACTCTTTTCAAAGAAACATAATAAATCACCTCACTTTGTCCATAATAAATTAATGTTCCCTTCTCTCTTTTCCACAATTTCACCTCATCCTCACTTTAACATGACAGTATGCAACTACGCATTTCTCCTTAATTATATTGCCAATTTAGTATCATCCATTTTACATATAATTATTTTCGTTAATCTAATACTTTGGTATTATAATATATATAGTACTTTTTCCTAGACCCATGTTCTACTTTAAGTTGGGGGCTGGGGGGGATTGTCTTAAGTCTTTAATTTTGTACATACAATTTCACTTTTGCATGTTAAGTTAATTTTGGCATTATATTTAAAAGGCATTAAAAATCATGACATGTCATAATTTTAAAACTTAAAAACTCAACTTCTTGATGTGATACTTACTCATACAAGAGAGAGGTACAAAAGAATGCATTTTTGAAATGACAAGGACATGAGTAAGTTAAAATGACGACATGAAATGTTAAAAAATGGTTGCACTTGAGTACACCATTTAATTTTATTTGTCTTGCTATCTCTTTCAAGAAAAATTTCAAATATTTTTGCATTCCAAATTTTTAAATAGTTGTTTCTCTACCAAGATTGTGTTGTTTCTTGTCGAGGGTATTAGCTTGATTGGTGACAATTTAAGGATATAATCATGGGTGAAGATTTGATACATCATGAAAAAATAATTCATGAAATTATATTGTAGGATAATCTATGTCATCCATTATTTAATAATCATGGGTGGTTGTGGTGTTTCCTAAAGCTCACATCATGGGATGATGAAGTGGCATTCTAATTTATGAATTCTCTGAACAATGGTGTCATCATAGTAAAGGGGCTTAGAGTGTAATGCAATGTGGATATAATTGTTGAAGTCTCTAGTTTTTCATTGGAAGGGGAAATTTTTGAAGAAGATTTGGACACACAGTCAGCTAGGCTCAATTTACCCTGCACACGGATAGGTAGTTGGAAGTTGATAGGAAACAAGGCACAATAATAAGATCTGTGCAAGAAACCTCAATCAATTTTCCCTCTACATCGTGAAGTATATCACCTATGAAGGTAGGCATCAATGATTTCATATCATTCATTTTAAGTTTCTCAGTTTCCTTTGGCATGAGAATAGGCCAATGAATCTTCCATATTTTCTATGCACTTTCTTGACAAAGAGATTCACTTATGTTTAGGAAGGTAAGCCCAATTTTGTAATTGATCATTATTTGATTATATTATTAATTGAAAGGGATTTGAGACAAAATTCTACTATTATAAGGGAGGATTTCTTATTAATGAATGAAAGTTTCCCTAAATTTGGAGGACCTAGAGGGTTAGGAGTAGGAAAGAGGGTTGCTACAGTGTTAGTAAGTGTAAAAATAGTAGAATGGGCTAGCCCCTCTTAAAAACCTAGCTCACCTAGGCAAAAAAAGAAAGTAGATAAATCACCATAAATTTCTACCATAGGGAAGGGCAAGGAAAAATGTGTTTATGCAGAAAATTCCATCACTCCTCAACACCAAACTGATGTTACAACCAAGTCTTCTATTAAAAGGGTACAAAAAGAACCGATCCAAGAACTAGTAGGAGAAAATGTTGAATAACCAAAGGAGTTGAGGGACGTTGAATATGTTAATATCACCTCCTCACCTTCTGCGAAGAGGCAAAATTCTCAAAAAGAACTCATAAAACTTCTATTGAAGGAGAGTTTCCAAAGAAGAGAAAGGAAGTGTCAAAAAAATAATTTGAAAAACTTTTAAGGAGAAGTGAGTGGATTGATAGAAACCCTACTATAATTGATACCCCTACTGTTAAACCTATTCATACTGATTTGTTGAGGTTGGAAAAGAAACTCCTCAAGCTAATCGGGAAGAAATGTTATAAAAATATTTTTAAAATGTTCCACAAGATTATCAACATAACTTAGTCAAGTTCAAGGGGATGAAAATATTGTTCATATCAAAGATGATAGCAGTGATAATGAATTTGGCCCTCATAATTTTGTGTTTAGGAGGAAAGGGAAATATTCCTATATTGTGCATGATAAAAAGGGTACAGAAAGAACCAATCCAAGAACTAGTAGGAGAAAATGTTGAATAACCAAAGGAGTCGAGGGATGTTGAATATGTTAATATCACCTCCTCACCTTCTGCTAAGAAGCAGAATTCTCAAAAATCAACTCATACATCTTCTATTGAAGTAGAGTTTTCAAAGAGAAAGAAAGTATCCAAAATTTTATTTAAAAAACTTGTAAGGAGAAGTGAGTGGATTGATAGAAACCCTTGTATAATTGATACCCCTACTATTAAACCTATTCATACTAATGTTGTTAAGGTTGGAAAAGAAAATCCTGAAGCTAATAGGGAAGAAATGTTAGAAAAATATTCTAAAAATGTTTCACAAGATTATCAACATTATTTAGTCAAGTTCAAGGGGATGAAAATATTGTTCGTATCAAAGATGATAGTGGTGATAATGAATTTGGCCCTCATAATTTTGTGTTTAGGAGGAAAGGAAAATATTCATGTATTGTGCATGATAATGATGATGATACAACTTTTGTTTTGAGTAATGAACAAGAAAGGGTCACAAATGACAATATTGAAGACCTTGATGAGGATTATCATGCAGTTAATTTGAATTTTGGATAATGAAGGGTTAGATACTTTAGTTCAAGAAGCCCATAGATGGAAGTAAAAAATCCTCCACAACAACCAGCAATTGAGTTATCAAAATAATGACCCAAGAATAATGACCTTATAATAATGGCCTTGGAATAATGACCCAAAAAATGTTGATGGTCCTGGGTGGATTTATGTTGATAATCAAGGACCAATGCCTTTGCAAGATCTTTCCACACCATTAGCAGTGGGATTGAGATTATACCAAAAAAATTTGGTGGAAAAGGCCATGTGGTTGGAAGAGAAAAAGAAGTTGCAACATATTATTAATAACCAATAGAGGGAGTTGTTAGATAAAGAGGAGGAGATTACAATTCTTAAGGATAAGGTCACACAAATTACTACATTGATACCTGAACTACTTCAATGTAGGCCTCCAACATAGGCATATACCTTATTCTTTAAAGAATAAATGTTAAATTATAAAATAACCAGAGTTGTTCAAGGTCTATTTCCTTCTTTAAATATACCTCATAAATTTTATTATGCATTCCAATAATCTCCTAGAGTAATTAAGAATTTTTTATGTGAACTATACATGCATAATATGGCAGTCCTAGATGATAGGGATTGAAATCCCTTGATGGGTGTAGGAGAAATTCATGTTAGAGCATTCATGTCTTGGGTCCAAAATGAAATTACCAGAGAAAATTAATCCAAGCCATATAGAGAAGATAAAATGGTAGCACCATTGTATCTTAGGCCTGAACTAAAGAATCTAAGAAATTATTACTATTATTAGATGAAAGTAGTAGAAATAAAAGCAAGGAAGACACATATTAGAGCTCTTTAGGCATGTTGTCAAAATTGAATTATTATGGGTAAGAGAGTTGCAAGAAGATGAGAGAGCTATTATTTAGAGTTCTACAAAACCTAAGTGTGTGGACCTCAGATTCACTTATATGATACCAATGCTAAAACATACACTTGAATCTGACAAAGTAGATAAAATCCTTATTCTTCTAACACTTATACAAAGATCCTAGACATGAAATAGCTAATGACATGACCTAAGAAATTGATAAACTAAGTGAGGGCATCACATTTCAGATCTTAAATGGAAAGGGAAATGGGTGATTGATTAAATTTGATTTCAAAAAATACTCAAATATGCAGTAATAAGAACAAGTTGATCCTATAGCTGAAAAGTGCCTTATCTATTGAAAAATTCCATGAATCACAAACATACATCTATGATACCATTGACATATTCCATACATCAACATATCAGATCTATCTAATCACTATTTGAATTAGACATCGGTGTTCATAAAGACCTCATTCTCATGAAGTATCCTTCTCAAATAACCAGTAGCCATGTCAAATATATCAAGCATTTACTTGGCCCTTTGTTCCAACAGCAAAATATATCAGGCCTACAACCTTAAGGGGATGAAAATGGGTCTCAATTCTTTGTCCCTAAACCACATAACATTATAGATTATAGAGATAGGAGATGAGAATTAGAATGAAACTAAGAAGATTCTTGCTCTTTGTATTCATTTCTTTGAAACTGTACATTCATATGCATACAAACAACTCATGAAACTACTAAATAGATCATAGCTATCTATATTAGGTTAACCACTATTGTTCATACAAGAGAAATATGCTGAAGAGAATGGTATCAGAGTAATGAAAACACTTCAAGTAGAACCATGGTTTCATAAATCTGAGAAAACTCAAGATTGGAACCCCCATGGTATCACATCAATTAGAATTTTTTTCAGAACTGGAACCCTTACAATGAATCAAAAATAGAAAGATATAGGAAAAGAATAAAATCCCAAATCTTATCTAGAAGTGACATGTGTCCACTTGAATCTTCATTCCTTATTGTTGTAAAGCATCTCTCATCTTTATACCCCTAAAATATGATATGATTCTCATCATTGTTATATTAAAAACTTGAAATATCTCTTCATCAATGATGAAAACCCTTGTTTTGCCAAAATATCAAATATGCATCTGAAATGCTGATAAAATCTTCATTTACCTAACTTGGAGATGAAGAAATCCTCCTCTAACTGCATTCATACTATCTCTAGCATTCACCCAATTCATCATTTCACTAGAAATCAAATCTGAAATGTCCTAACTGGATGAAACTAGAAAATGGATACTTGAGACAAAATCTTGAATATCTTGAACTAGTGGCTTCTTGTGCAAAAACAAACCCCAAAAATGAAAAACTTGCTTTCTCCTGGTTCTGACAATATATAATAGTCCTATTTACATATCAGAGATGCCCAAAATCCCATTTTGAAGTTCAGGTCCCTGGCATGGCTTTCTAGTTTGCACTTGCTTTTTAAATTGTATGCAAAATTTGAACATATTCTAAAGTTCAAACTTTAATATAAAACTCTTTTTGATTTTAAAAATAGCCTGCACGTGAATTTGAAGGAAACATTTAAAAATTATTTTTCACCCCTTTTGAATTTTTCCTCCATCTATGCAATTTTAAGTCAAGTTGGTTTAACCATCTATGCCATGTGGTAGCACACCATTGGTCGGTATTTACCACATCACCTTCCACTCGATGCCACATGGAACCCTTTGATTTGTCCTTGAAACACTACCATGTGTCGATATCTCATTAGCTCTCCAATTGCCCGATCACTGCCACATCATCCTCTGTCTGGCACCCGCCACATCACTCCCATGTGGCACTTCATCATTTGTCAGATCACTACACATGCCATGTCACTTTTGGCCTGGGGCTTGCTACCACATGCTAGCTAGGCACTTTCCTGCATGCACAGTCAGCAATTTCCACGTTGCATGCAAGAATGTGCCTTTGCAACATGTGGCATTATGTGTCATGTCAACAACTTGGGAAGCATGCTTAGTCAAAGCGGCTTTTCCACATGTCATTTTGTAGTTCATCTACCTGGTGACACATATCATGTTTTCATTTGTCCTACTATCTGATTATGTCATCACTTTCGTATGGGACACATCATTCAAAATTTAACTTTTGGCCTGGGGCTCGCTGCCACATGCCAGCTAGGCACTTTCCTACATGCACAGTCAGCAATTTCCACGTCACATGCAGGAATGCGCCTTTGCAACATGTGGCATTATGTGCCATGTCAACAACTTGGGAAGCATGCTTAGTCAGAGGGGCTTTGCCACATGTCATTTTGTAGTTCATCTACCTGGCGACACATATCATGTTTTCATTTGTCCTACTGTCTGATTATGTAATCACTTTCATATGGGACACATCATTCAAAATTTAACTTTTGGACTGGGGCTCGTTGCCACATGCCAGCTAGGCATTTTCCTACATGCACAGTCAGCAATTTTCACTTCACATGCAAGAATGCACCTTTGCAACATGTGGCATTATATGCCATGTCAGCAACTTGGGAAGCATGCTTAGTCAGAGGGGCTTTGCCACATGTCATTTTGTAGTTCATCTACCTAGCGACACATATCATGTTTTCATTTGTCCTGCTATCTGATTATGTCATCACTTTCATATGGGACACATCTACAGGAATGTGCCTTTGCAACATGTGGCATTATGTGCCATGTCAGCAACTTGGGAAGCATGCTTAGTCAGAGGGGCTTTGCCACATGTCATTTTGTAGTTCATCTACCTAGCAACACATATCATGTTTTCATTTGTCCTTATGTCTGATTATGTCATCACTTTTGTATGGGACACGTCATTCAAAATTTAACTTTATGCAGGAATGTGCCTTTGCAACATGTGGCATTATGTGCCATGTCTAGGAATGTGCCTTTGCAACATGTGGCATTATGTGCCATGTCAGCAACTTGGGAAGTATGCTTAGTCAGAGGGGCTTTGCCACATGTCATTTTGTAGTTCATCTACCTAGCGACACATATCATGTTTTCATTTGTCTTGCTATCTGATTATGTCATCACTTTCATATGGGACACGTCTACAGGAATGTGCCTTTGCAACATGTGGCATTATGTGCCATTTCAGCAACTTGGGAAGCATGCTTAGTCAGAGGGGCTTTGCCACATGTCATTTTGTAGTTCATTTACCTAGCAACACATATCATGTTTTCATTTGTCCTTATGTCTGATTATGTCATCACTTTTGTATGGGACACGTCATTCAAAATTTAACTTTATGCAGGAATGTGCCTTTGCAACATGTGACATTATGTGCCATGTCTAGGAATGCGCCTTTGCAACATGTGGCATTATGTGCCATGTCTAGGAATGCGCCTTTGCAACATGTGGCATTATGTGCCATGTCAGCAACTTGGGAAGTATGCTTAGTCAGAGGGGCTTTGCCACATGTCATTTTGTAGTTCATCTACCTAGCAACACATATCATGTTTTCATTTGTCCTACAATCTGATTATGTCATCACTTTCGTATGGGACACGTCTGTAGGAATGCGCCTTTGCAACATGTGGCATTATGTGCCATGTCAGCAACTTGGGAAGCATGCTTAGTCAGAGGAGCTTTGCCACATCTCATTTTGTAGTTCATCTACCTAGCGACACACATCATGTTTCATTTGTCTTGCTGTCTAGTTATGTCATCACTTTCGTATGGGACATGTCATTCAAAATTTAACACATCATGTTTCATTTGTCCTATTGTCTGGTTATGTCATCACTCTCGTATGGGACACGTCATTCAAAGTTTAACTTTTAGTTCCTCCAGCTGATCATGTAGGACCTCGTGTGCAATTTTAAGGCTTTCAAAAGCACCCATCTTAAAGACACTTACTGGATAAGTGCTTTGATATAAAAACAATGAGAAAGCCCCTAACACGGGCAATGTGGGAGTAAAACTAAAACCATTTGTTCTCCTCTCTGCATTGTAGGTTCTCCCATGCCGACTCCTCTACTTCAAGTCTTATTTCACCACATGGTCTCATTAGACAGTAATCTAGGTAATCATTCTTTCTCTCTTTAATGTGTTTTTCTCCTTCATATGTCGTGAGTTATTTGGAATTGGCATTCTATTTGTTCAGTTTTGGATGGCCTATCCTCCACGTCCTCTGTCCTCTTGTTTCTCTAAAAACACATACCATTCATTTTACAGCAATGACTCAACCCATAAAATCATGGGTTTTGTGCATAAAAATGAAGGAACATTCAAACTCTAGTTGATGGCTACGAGTGGGGTCGAATTGGATTATCAGGCAAATGCCTTTGTATAAGGTTTTTTTTTTAAGAAAATGATGCCTATGTCTGAAAAGACCAAGACATCCATCAGAATGATGAAGACTACCTCCATCGTGAGCTAGAGATGATGTATGGTCTCAATCCCAAGCTTCCTTTTTCTAGTGATGCTCTGCATTGTGCCTTCACCGCAGGTGGATGGGGGAGGAATGGAGGCAAGGTTTTTTGTTCTTTGTCATAGTCATTCGTTCTTCTTTTCCCAATGCCACTGCCTCCATATTAACCTCATTGTTTCTCTCGCACCACAGTGTCATTACATCATCCTTTGACTAGCTCTACTCTGGCTACATTGACTGCTCCTCCCCTATCGCATATTTTCCAATCCGAACAGCTCTTATATATTGTGAAAACTGTGACTTTTTGTGAGACACAACGAAGATTAATATTGCAGAATATCAAACATGAAAAAGATAATCAAACTATCCACTTCCAAAACAAATGGCATCCTCTAAGTTGTCACTTTAATTTTGTTGCATGTGGTTCTTCTCCCATTCACGTGCCTGGTGTTATTATGCTTTACGACATTGCCTCTTTCCCCCTGGAGGAAGTTTTCTACCTTCCACATTGAGAGGAAGAAAACATGAATATGAATGAGCTGACAGGAAGAGTATGTATATTTTTCTTGTTTGAAATGCCATCCCCTGCACTCTGCCCTTTTGAAAGTCTGTAGTGTAGGTCTCACTGAATTTAAATCTCCATTTATGTGTGACCATGCACTAGGATATTAGGCTCTCTTTTTTCAAAAACAAAATGATGCACTATGTAATCACTCGTTTCCACTCGTGTACTCTTATGCCAATAGTGTTCCATTCAAGCTTCAACCAAATGTAATTCTGATGACACTGCTAAATAACTTATTTCATTTCACTTTCTGCCTGAAGCCTTGTGTAGTTATTCTTTCAAAATATAAACACTTGAAAGCTTTTAGCACGCTCATCATGTGACTAAAGACATACACTTCTTTTTACATTGCATAAAAATGTCTTTAAAGATTATAGTCATTATATTTCCTCCAGACATTTTTACTCCGCTAATATGACTTTGCAATTTGATGAGAATAGTTGGGCCCCAAAGCGGGTCTAGCTAAAAAAAAGTTGAACTGAAATACCTAGTCTCTGGAAACCATTGGTTGAGGTTCTTGAATCGACTGGATTTGATCTATATCAAGAACGGGTGTTAATTGATCATTTAAAAATACTTTACCCCCCATTCTGTCAACTGCCAACTCTGTGCCATAGGGTCCTTTGACTGGCCTTAAAAATTGACCAAAACACCTGACTGAGTTCTAAAATCAAGCATATTGATTCTCTGTTCCACATTCTTGAAACTTGCCAAATCTTGTGTCATGACGATACCTGGGTCAAAAGATATTGATCGTCAAAGTTGCCTTCTTTGAACTGCTTACAAGCAAATATGTCACAAAATAATAAAATGCATTCAATTTTGGCTTCAAATATAGGTCAAACTGACACTTGGGGGCACAAAAACTGGAGCATTGGTTCACCATCACGAGGAGAGTATAAATATGAGATTTGGTCTCATGAAAAAGAATGAGGCACATTTAACAAGCGGTCAAAGTGGGCTACTTAGATTTGCAGAACTGGAACACTGGTAGAAAAGTGATTTTTGCAAACGGAATGGACCTGGGAAAGTGTGTAGACGGATTCGTCAAGATTTACAAACTGGCACACTTAAAGAATTTTTAGAGTAGAACGCAATCGTATAATTCATTTGATTTCACCTATCATGGATTCAGAGTTATAACATCCTAAACAGGGATACCGATCAATCTGCACTTTATGACATCAGTATAACTTTACAAATTGCATTTGGAATCGCATTCAAAAATTGATCAAATAGATTCATCATAAGCTCAAAATTGAAACATAACAAGTCTTTGACCTCTAGAATACAATGCAAAAAGAATTTTTTCATTTTGGTCAACTAAGTCAAAGTTATAACTGGCCAAATAGGGCTTCTTAGAATTTTGAACAGTTTACATCAGCATGACAACAATAAACAACTAACTTTGAAGGATTCAAAACCTAGTCAAAACATCTCAAAATGACTCGAAATCTAAAACATAGGTTCTCTAATATGGATATTAAACACTCCCAAAGTAGTGATTCATGAAATAGTACCAAGTGCAAGATATTCAAATGTAAACTAGGCCTCATGTTGTTGTTTGACACATGCAAAAAATGTATATTTGGACATTACTCAAAATGGAACTTCATAGAATGACTCAGAATGACAATACATCTTTATGGGACGAGTGGATATTCTAAATTCAAGGTGTTAAAAACATTAAACACCTCTTACATCTCAAAAAGGCAACTGGGTACACATGCATTAAATGCACTTTAAAAAGCTCAAAAGCTTGGAATATTACTCAAATCAGGAAGGCGATTTTTGAGTCCCAACATGCTCTACTATGGTTAAGACATCGTATGGTTTCATCAATTTATGCTAAAGTTAGAACTTATATGTGATAATGGAATCATGTGTGTGTGTGTGTGTGTGTGTGTGTGTGTGTGTGTGTGTGTGTGTGTGTGTGTGTGTGTATTGATAGATTGAATATTGTCTTCCTTTAAAACTTTAATGGGGTGGGTTCTTGTAGCCATATTTCATGAGAAAAGATTAGTCTATCTATGCATTTAATGCTTTCTATGAGTTATTGAGATGGATATATGTTTTGATATATGGCATGTGTATTAATCTCTTCCAGGAGAAAGTCAAGGAGGACTAGAAGTAGCATGATCAAAGAAAGTAATGATGAGTTCATGCAACCAAAACCAACAATTTAGCTGGAATAGGTCAATATAATTGTTAACTACTCATGTGTAAATCTAGAAGTTATGGTTCGCTACATTTTATAAAGACTTGTTCAATTAAGAAGAATGTGATCTATGTTGATTAACGATGTTGAATCCTCACTCGTTGGAGAATCCTGTATTTTAAAAAGGTTAGTTTTCCTTAGTTCTTATAAATAAGGTATTAGTTTGAGCCTCTCAGTTAGTTCAGGAGGAATTTTAATTCATAGCAACATTCAATATATAGTATGTTACTCTCAGTTTGTATTGTTAATGGCTTTATATCAATAAAGATGACATTGTTTTTCCTCAACACTTTATCTTGAGTTTGTAATCATTTTCTCATCCAAGGTGGCCCACTTGGTGAGTGAATCTAGTTAGTAGTAGCCTTTTCATTGCCATTAGAATAGATAGAACATTGTTTCTCCTGCAACAATTGGTAATAGAACTATTATTTTTTTCTGTGCAGTAAAGGAAACTAGTGTAGACTCCTATTTGTAATTCAATTTATGTACTTTAGATTAGTTTCTTAAATTTTGCACTTAGATTCAGTATTTCCAATTTTGTCAATTTTGGTACTTTCATTCTCATATGTTAAGAAGAACAATTAGAAAAGTTTAGAGAATATACTTTGCAGATATGGTTTCAAGTCTATGTCCCTGGATGATAAACGAAATGAGTTCAATGAGTTATTTAAATGCTACTTAGGATGTCCAATGCTTGAGTATAACACTCTAGTTTCCAGACCAATCATTTGACCAAGCAATTGGCTCCCATGATTCTTATGCCTCGTTATTTTAATTTTCACACATACATTCAAGTTATAAATTCAAGGATTAAATTTACTTTCATTAGCTACTTTCACGACTTGTGTGAAGCATTTGAATACTTTGATAAATAAGATTCATATTTTCATAAAATAAGTTTGAAGGTGTATCAATTTATATCATGGTGTTTCTCTTTTCTTCATAAAATATAAAATCTATGTATGTCTAAGATCAAAGTAAATATTTTCAAATTATGGGAATGACCACTCTTAGCAAGCACAACTCTACCTAATTTGAGCATTTAGGTTAAAAAAATAGGTAATAATACTAATATAAATGTTCCATGTGAAAGGGTAAGACTCTATTCTAGGAGCATGTTAAATATAATCAATACATGTAATCCCTGTTAGGAGATTTTGAATCCTTTCTAGAATATTTCAATCCTATAAAGAGTTGTTTCAACTATGTTAGAAGATAATAGGAAGTCAATTGAACCCATAGTCCAAATTGCTTCATAACTGTCTTCACAAAAAATTCTTAATATAACATATCCAAGAGAAAATTGACTTATACAACATCTTATTTGATAATATAGTTCATTTGAAGTTATCAATATATTTTCAACATCATCCTCTTCTATGATCGCATCAAATTTTTAGCAATACATCTATTACAATCACAATCACAATGACACAACCAGGGAAAACATGTTTCCTTTATACCAAGTCCTAACAACTAATTGAGTTAGCCTTGAGGATTCTCCAATGCACAATGAATAATATTGGACCTCATTAAGATAATACATTACATGTTACATTACAATTACATCTTCCCAAAAGAATATAATCAAAAGATGACTTTTAGGGAATAAACCACATGTTTTCCTTCTGAAATCTTCACATAATCATCACTAGAATTTGTTACCTTGAACATATAAATATGAACATGTCTTCAATAAAAATCCAAGCCTACTAAACAAGCTTCCATCTCTCTCAACAAAGATAATTCAATAACACATATATGCCATATGTAGGGCTTATGGTTATGAAACTCATGTAAAAATAAATAAAATAAAGAGATGCCTAAATAATGCTAACTACTAACGAATTGTTCATTTAAATAGTTTATGAAGTTAATGTAAATCATATATGAAACAAAAAGATAGAGATCATGAAAAAAAAGACTTTTTGTGTCATAATTATTATATATACAAGCTAATGAAATATATGAAGTAAGCTCTCTAATAATTTAAAATATAATGCAAAAATGATCTAAATATACAATCATAATGGAATGTAAGGACATCAGGTTGACCAAAGTAACAAATAAAAATTGAAATGGTGAATGATCAAGAAAGGGATGAATGTTCACTACGATTATCCAACAAGCTAGGAAGTGTCACATTCTCAATTCCATCTATCTTTCATTACATTAATAAGGGGAAAGTACCCAATAAGCTTAAGGGAACTAAAGAAATGAATAAGTGAGTATTTTTTGTCCCTTTTCTAAATTATATTGATTGATGTAATTTGGGATAAAGAAAAGAGGTAAATAGGAGGACATATGGTGCAATATAGATACTATATGTATACATACAACAATTAGTTTGATTTGCAAATTCTGGGACCAAATCTAAGTAATAGTCAAAGCCACATACCTACCAAAAATGTTTCAATACAATCTATTTATCACGATCAACCTATAGTGTAGGGCCCAATTAGACTTGCCCTTTCTCTAGGAAAATTCAATGCGGATGTTAGGATCTAAAGAAAGAAATTATGCCTTGAACCTTTAACTGGACTGAAAGTTATGTGGCTTGTTACCTGCACACATTAAATAAGGAAATATTTAGAAAAAGGGGGTTGCACCTTAGTCAAACCTTATATAGAAATTAATATTCAAATTGAATTGAGATTTCATAAAGTAAAAATCTTTTTGCTAGTAGCAAAGGCTTGACAATATGTTATACCCTTACAAGTGTTGAATTTCTCCTTAAGATGTATTTAAATTGTCTTGATGTAGTCTTGATCTTGGATCTCGAACATGAAGAATATAAATGTTTTCACACATTCTAGGATCTAGATATATCTTCATATCTTCCATGCTTGAAACTTGAGTGGTGCTTGATTTATCATTGAATGTTATATAGGATCATTTTCCCTTTTAGTGATTGTGGGTCCCAAAGTCAGGGAGGTAGCCTTGTATTCATATCTCTCCTATCCATTTTAGGGCCCAAAAGTTGATGGACAATAAGGATTTGAAATCCCATTCAAACCAACTTCCAATTCAAATTTGGGCCCATGTTAGCATATAAGTAGGGGTGACTTGGGTCATTGCACGTGTCCTAGGTCACCCTTTGTAAGACAAAAAAAAATAGTTGAATCTTAATTAGGGGTTAATTTTGATAAAAAGGATTCCAAAATTGTGCACAAAATCAAGGTCTGATCAAGCATAATAGGCATGGAAGCCTTAGATAGAAAATTAGGGTCTTGCTAAGAATCAAAATGGTAAATTCCTACAATTTATGATGCTACAATGTTCATGACTTCTTAAGATGAAAATATGAAGTGATTATTATTGTAAAAGATTGTTTATAATCTTATGTACTATAATGAGGAAAAATGATCAAAACAAGTTTAAGGGGTATAAATAACCATTTTGTCACAATTAACTTGCAAATCAAGACAAAAATGGTGGCCATAGTTTGAAAGTTTTGATGTTTACTTTTCACCTAATTTTATTTATAGGTAACATAAATTCAACATTATATATATAGTAATTGAAAATTCAAACTTCATATTTAATTATTAATAAAATATAAATAAATTTAACCAACTAATATTTTAAATATTCTTAAAGATATTTTAATATGATATTTATTAATTGATATCATTGTGAGACACTACACTCTATTACATAATTCATTTTCTTTGTAGAATGTTAAAATTGGTCATACACCACACAAACTAGAACAATGGAGCTAAATCATCATCTAAATGATTATAAGCTTGTAAGTCAAGATGAGAATAGGTTCATTTGTCTTATCAATTAATTTTATCATTAAATTACAAAGTTTTAAGTGTGTGTGTGTGTGTGTGTGTGTGTGTGTGTGTGTGTGTGTGTGTGTGTGAAATAGCTATTGCAATGCATTTAAACAATTAAATTGTAATAATTATCATTAGAAATTGTATCGTAAATTATTAAACAATCACATAAATTTCATATTTTTATAGCTTTTTATTTTTCAGAAAATATCTTATTATGTCAAGAGACATAAATAAGGTGTGAAATGTAATGACACGTATACATATACATGTATATACCTGCACATATATACATAGATATACATGTGTATGTGTATGTGTATGTATGTACAAATAGATATATGTTTCTTTTAATAGAAAATAAAACAAATACATACATACATATGCAAATGCAAAAACAAGTAAACGAATTTCTAGAGAGGATATATTTTAAATCAAGAGTCAAGAAATATATATAGACATATTTTACATAATTTTTAAAAAATAAAATCAATATACATATATATTTAATATATGTTGAGTTTATGCTTGTCACCTAGTCTAGATTTAGAGCACTCTAGTATGAGGTTGTTTTTGGACATCGTGATTCTTTTATTGTTTTCTTGAAGGTTGAAAAAACCTCTTTAGCTAAAAGCTTATATGACCAAATTTGTGTAGGGCACTATTTCATTCTTATTCATTATAGTATCAGAGTAGTACACTCAACAAGACTTGATCTTCGATAAACTATCTTTTTATTTTGAATACATCAGCTATTTTTAGAATAACTCATAGATGGTAGACTTTTTATTTCTCCTCTATTTTACTATGAATTCTTCTTTTCCAATTTTGACCTCTTATTTGTAAAAGTAAATAAATTAATTTAAATCATTTTTAAGAATCTACCATAGAAAACTAGAAATGGTCATACACCAAAGAAGCTAGACAACGATGACAAAACAATAATTGACAGCATATAAATCATTTCATCACCATAGACATCCAAGTCAAGACAAGACTATAGACGGCCATTTGCACATTTTGATGCTTGCCTTGTCACCTAATTTTGTTTTTAGGCATCTCCATCCGGCATTTCATTCATTTTAAATTAAAACATTTATTAATTAAAACTTAACAGGTCACAGACAAGCATGTCCAGGTCTATGGTTATGCTCAAATTATTGTAAGGAAACTAAACAATTGGAGATAAACTAAACAGAGCAATGATAGAACATGTTATAATTAAAGGTGGATTTTCTCAGACACTGTGAATTCAATGGCTTCAGCAACCAATTCCAAACACTATGTTTCATCAAGGCATTATGTTGTTATGTCTCTTGTGTTGACATGCTCTTGTTTTATAGTGATGTGGATTTGTCTGACCTCAGATCAGAGCACTAGTAATGGAGGCTCTTTAGAGATCAAGCATAAGTCAATTCCAAGGGAAACCCTTCCACCTATGAGCAAGCAGACTATGTTGAATGCAAAGGCAAATGATAATCTCAATTATGGGAAGCAAAATGAACATGGTATGTGTTATTGTAAATTTTTCTTTTAGATTTCTGAATTAGTTGGATATCAAATGATCTTGATTTATGAACGTTTGAATGAGTTTTATGAAATTGGTATTCGTAGTATGTTTCACTGTAGATGAAAGAAGAATGGATCTTTGAGATTTGTTCTTTATTTGAATGCCCAATAATCTTCTCTTCTCTGCATCTGATTTGATGAACATTTGAATGAGTTTGATTAAGTGGGTATTCATGGTATATGGTTTGTTTAATTTATTATTTGAGTGAGTTCGATGAAATGGGTATTCATGGCATGTTGTATTTGTTCATTATTTGAATATGCCAAATTATCTTCTTGCATCTGATTTGAGAAGCTTCTGAATGAGTTTGATGAAGTGGGTATTCATGGTATGTTTTATTGTAACTTGGATTTTCTGACTTGGATAATTTATTTACTCTGATTAGATGATTAGAGATTCTTTGAAAAATCTGCTCCTTCTTTAAACTTACAAATAGATCTTCTTTCTTCTAGAATTTTATCTCAGAATTTCTGCACTAATAAATAAAACATGGCATTTTAATGTAGGGGAGGAGAATAAGGGAGAAAACGAGCATATAGTTCATAACAAAACAAGCCATCCTAAAACATGGGAGGAGAATATGGGAGAAGATAATGAGAATGAGGGAGAAATTAAGGAGAATGAGGAAAAGATTGAGGATGTATTCCACAACAGATCAATCTTCCTTGAGGATTATAAAGAGATGAAGAAGAAATTCAAGATCTATGCATACCCAAATGAAGCAAAAGATCCTTTTGCAAATATATTTCTACCAGAGAATACTGAGCCTGGTGGAAACTATGCCAGTGAAAGCTACTTTAAGAAGGTTCTCATGCAAAGCCATTATCTCACAAATGATCCCAAGGAAGCTGATCTTTTCTATTTACCATTCTCCATTGCAACAATGAGGCATGACAAAAGAATTGATGTTGGGGGAATTCAAGATTTCATCAAGAAATATATTGATAAAATCAGCCAAAACTATCCATATTGGAACAGAACAAATGGTGCTGATCATTTCTATGTGGCTTGTCATTCAGTGGGGAGGACAGCAATGGAGAAAGCAGTGCAAGTGAAGCTCAATGCAATTCAAGTAGTGTGTTCTTCAAGCTACTTTGTTTCAAGTTATGTTGCACACAAGGATACTTCTATTCCTCAAATCTGGCCCAGACAAGGGAATGAAATGGAACTTTCTTCTATCAATAGGTATTCTCTAATATTTTCATTCTTAATTTTCTTTGGTTTTTTCAAGCTGTTTTTAACTACATGGTGAGCAACACGTATTATAATTCTGCAAAGCTTATTTTACAAATCCCCATGTTCCATCAATTGGTATAGGCCAATTTATCATGTTTTTCTTATTCCTAGTTGCACACTATAAACTAATTCAATGGAGAATCAAGACACGTGGGTGAAATTTGATTCAAATGGGAGGATAGAAATTGAAAAAAGAGATTTCAATAATCATATGTTGGAATTAGAGCAGAGACGTAGGAAACACTTGGAGTAAAATTAAAACAAGTTTATGTTGATTATAAATAACTTATACACGTTGATTTCAGCGGATATGTTTATATAATAGTAGGAACTAGAATTAGTATATTGGATGTTTATATAATTGTATGAACTAGAATTAGTATATTGGTATTGGTATTAAACAATAATGGTTTATGAGGGCTGCTTGGAAGTGGAAGCACTTTTTCTATAAAGAAGAAGCTGGTTCTTGAAAATTATTTACATGTAAACTGTATTAAGATGCATTTCATCGACTATATCCCTTAGGATAGGACAAGGTCTGCTTGGCCAAGTTGGATTCATGTGAAAGTAGGATCGATAATATATAGTTCTTGTTGGCTTTTTAGGACAATTTCTACTGTATTAGAGCAAGTGGCAACTTTAAATATAGTTGATTTTTTCTTGCTGAGGATTTTTTATTTATATTTTATTTGATTTTAAAAGTATGATATGATATTCTTTTTTATATTTATGAGGAGCGATTGAGACGTTCTTAATAAGAAATAACATTATTTTCAGAATCTAATTGATAATGGTTTAATAAAGATACTTCTTTGTTCATTGGAATAACAATGACGCAACAATAAAAAAGAGTGGAAAATGAAAAATACAACTATATAATAGAGAACCAGCCTAACATTTAAGGGTTTCTTTTAAATCAAATTATTTGAAATGTATTTGATTAACTTCAACCATCATTTTTTCTGTTAAAATTATTCATTCAAATCTCCTTTTGAAAGAACTAGAAACATATAGAGGATCACTAGCAGTCCCAACTTCCAAAACAGGTCTCTATCATAGTTCTATGATTTTTAGAAGCTCTCCCTACTTCCTTCTTTTTATGCACCTTCAAAGATGGTGTTGTATATTTTCTTAGTTGAATATTATTCTTAAAAGATCAAATATCCTATAACTATCAAACTAAGTATCAAACTAATAAAATTTAAACAAGATAAGAATGGGGATATTGAATAGATTGAAATAATAGATTTAAATGTAACTAAGATCCTTTTAAAAGTGAAAAAATATTAACTTAAATACATACATGCATGCCTTACATACATAGAGACATCTATGATAAACTTTTGAATGGATAGTTGTCATAAAAAAATGTTCCAAAAGTAGGATCAATCATCAAATTGAGACCATGAATGGGCTAAACCATGCCCTTGGAAGTCAAAATATTTTATTATATAATCTCAAAATCACTATCTTAGCCTCAAAATTTGTGTTATGACAATTTAAATTTTAGTTGATTACTTAAAATTCAATGTATGCCAGTCAACTAGTTAAGTTGAAAGCTCCTTAAAGAGTCTATTTGGGATCGAATATTTTCAAGTGTGAGACTCTAACATCATAAGGGACAAGGCTAGGATCATACCTCAAATAAATTTGATTGAATGGATATCATTCAATCATTATGTCTTATATGAAGAGGATGAATTCAAAGTATGTATATGTGTATTAAAAATTTAGATTGCAAAATGGATAATTTGATTTAAATTATATCATAAGATCAAAAACCACATAACCAAATATAAATCTAATAGAATTAATTATACAAAAAAATTTAAAAATAGATTTAAAAATATATATAATTTAATTTTAAAAACTCAATAATAAATTCTCCATTTCGTTTATCCTTAATTGAGAAGCTATAGAACCCATTAATTTGTCATGAGCAAAAACTCTTTTCTTTTTTAATGATAAATGAGTCATACCATCACCACCTAATAGAGCAGATATTGTCAATTTAATTCTTCTTTACTAATGTGTTAATAATTCGATATATGAAGGTGAAAATTAGGCATTATAATTTAGCTTTATATGTGTTTCCTCTATTAAAAAATATCTATGATGAGCTCATCAATTATGGGAAGTACAATTAGAGTGATTATACATTAAGTTGTATACATGCATCCTAGAAAATAAAAAATGTCAATGATCTCAAATTTATTGACACTAATGTTCATATTAATCATGGGATGCGGCTATCTTCTCTACAAACTGTATAGTTGACCAATTTTTAAAAAATTGAAAACATCATGGGTTTTTTTGAAAATTTCAGCATTTGATCTTCATGATCTACATAGTATGTAGTTGAAAACAAAAAAAAAAAAAAATGAAAAACAAATCACTATGTTTTCGTGAATCTAGAAAAAAAAATTGACTTTGTTTTGTCTTTAGTACATTTCGTTTGGAGATTAGCCTGTCCCTTAATCATGTATTATGGATCCAATACATTTAAAGTCTTGATTAGCTTTTGTTCACCTTCACTCCTTTTATTAAAGAGGTGTAATAAAGTGTAGTCTACTACTTCAAACAAATAAGGGGCACAATCTTAGTCAAGTTGTTATTAAAAGTATTATTTGGTGGTTTTTGTCAACATCTAATGAGATTTTTTTAATAGTTAATCAGTCAAAGTATAGATTATTTATTATATTAATTTATTATTATTGATTGATTTTAATTATTATTATGTATTAAGCTCAAGTATATTTGAATCCAAGACCTCCCACATGAGAGCCTTACAACTTTGCCATTGTATCATAGGCTCTTGCCTAACATCTGATGAGATTATTACTAAATATAGTTTATCTTATAAAAAAAATGACATCATGTAATTCTTAGTTTATACATCATAATGTATTATCCAATGATATTTCAATCTATGATTTAATATATGTTGATTGTTGAAACTTGAAACATTTTTAGGATAGACAAGGTCTCATAAATCCATGAAGAGTTTGATTGCAGTTATGTTAGAAATGATTAAATCTCTTATTCCTTTTGTAAGAAGTATTCAAGCAATACATCAAAAAAAATTATGTGCATAGTTTTTTATAACACTTGTTATATCCTTTCTCTTGATGATGTAGTCTTTTTATAGCACTTGTTATATCCTTTCTTTTGATCATGATATAGTTAATTTATGATTTCCTTTTTCTCTAGTCATCTAGATCTTATTGTGTAGGGGGGAATGAAATCAACCACCATAACCAAAAAAATTAAGGGGGAAAGCTAAGATTCACCTCCTAATGTAGCTTGATTAGTACAAGAGGAAGAGTCAATTTGTAACCTAATACAAAATGGTGAATTGACTGTCTCATTTCTCCCTAACTCCACTGTAAGAGGGTTTTAGGAAAGTAGAGATATGCAATGCAAAACTTTAAAAATAATGATTAAAAATGAGTATTGAAATGGAGAAGGGAAGATGATATACCTTACAAAATAAAAATCTAGAAATGGGTTGTCAAAAAATCTCTCAAACTATTGATTCCCATGATCTGGACTAGAAACTATGAGATCTACAAAATCTAGAAGATATTTATCTATTTAGTAAAGTCAATTTTTTTTAGTAGTGAAGACTTTTATCACCAGCCTGGATGAAATGTGACCCTTCTTAGTAATCTCCAAACAAGAAATAATTTTTTAACTTTCAAAGTACAATGAAAAGGGCATCTAAATCTGTAACTTGTTGTTCCTTTTGAGATCAACGACCTGAAAGAAAAATGGTTTTTTTTTTGGTTGATGGGGGGGTTTTCCTTGGTCAAAACCCAATTTGAGGAATTAACCTTGAATTGAGATGGAAAATAGAGAATGCTAGCATGTAGTAAAAGTAGATCTATCATGAAGCAATGTAAATCTAAGAATATGCTCTTGAATTTGGTATAAAATCAAGTATGTGGATGTAATAGCCTTGAATCAACTTCAAAACACTAGGAAGGAAAATCAAAGTAAATCAAAACCTTTATGAATGAATGTTCTTGAAATTCACCTTAGGAAAGAACGTAGATCTTGAAGAGGTGAATATAGAAGATATAACAAAGGACCCCAAATATATCAAGGGAGATCTTGAATGTTTAAAATTCTATATCTTACATTAAAGTTATTTAATTGCTTGAAATCTTTAATCCTGGGTCTTGAATTAATAACTTCTTTGAATGCCTTGAATACTTAAATAATGCTTGAGTGCTTGAGAACATGGGAGTCTGGGCATGCAAATAATGATTGTGGATGCATGATGTGAAATGAGACAAATGGATGGGATTATAAAGGGCTCATAATAAACTTTCTTCCATAGGTTGATTGTACCTTGCATTAATACCTCAGATCAATCTAAACTTGGAACCTGAGAAGTGAACCTAAAATTGTTCCCAAGCAAGGATACATTGTGTCCTTGATTACGAAAGCATGGATGTATTGTGTCCCTAATGAGAAGGGACACACTACATCCCTAATAACTAGGCCAAAAATCCTTTGGATTCCCTTCGGGTCCTGAATTAGGTCCCAATCTTTAGAAATCAAGTGTAGTTCTTGAGAAAATTTTGTTATAGTGCAAAAATAATAGATCCCAAATGATTGAATGAAGGCAAGGGAGGACCTAAGTGGATAGATCCTATCTCTAGTTTTACACCATGAAATAGGAACATCAAGGAGGATCTATTATGTCCCACCCTAATTCCACCTAGGAGAAATAAAGAGAGAAGATTAGAAAGGGGAGAAATACAAATAAATGATTACCTCACATGAAATGGGAGCTAAGTCATCATTAAATTTAATTTCTTCCAATTCAAGATGGTAGATCTAGCCCCCACTTTAGCGAGAGTATGGATCAACCCATACTCACAATAAGGTAGAGAATAGAAGAAAAGTGAAGAGACAAATCTAAGAAATCACAATGAGATAGAACATCACTAAGTCAAAAGGTCATGATCCCCTAAGACAAAGGGTTCTTACTCCACATCCATGCACAAGGGTGAGAAAGAAAAGAAAAAGAAATAAAGCATATTGAAAAGACACAAAAAGGTGTTAGTACTAAAACAAACCCAAATCAACTAGTGAGAGAGACCTAAGATGAATAAATGTTTCATCTACTAATATCATATTTGGAAGGTTGCCACAAGAGCATAAGTAATGAAATAATAAAGGCAAGAACAATATCATTAATATCATAGCTTCATGGTCTATTTATACTTGCATGAAAGAAAAAGAGAGGTGATTATCTCACCTAGTAGGTGGCCACCCTACTGTGAATCATAGAAAGAGTTGCTTGAAAAAGATGGCTTTAAATAGTCTAATAGGGTGGTAACTAGCTCGTCAAGCCATTGAAGTTCCACCCATGCATCATTGTCCTTTGTATCACTGTGGTGTAGAATAATAAAAATGTGTTACCCATGTATTGGATTTAGCATGTTGTTCTTAAATGTGTTCCCTATAAATGATATTTACCTGCATTACCCATATATAAGATTTACCATATGTGTCTAGAATGTGTTACCCATATGTGATATTTAGAAAATTTGTATGGGTTACCCATATATGAGATTTAGCATATATTTGGATGTGTTACCCATATATGAGATTTAGAAAATTTGTATGCATTACCCATATATGAGATTTAGCATGTGTGTATGTGTGTGTGCAAAAGAGATGAAGAAACAATGCATAGATTTGAGGATAACTCAAAAAGTATGTACCAAGACCCCAAGGCTAAAGTAGTCTAAGCCAAACACAAAATCTATATTTTCTACTCCATGATTATTGGTATAAACGATGTACAAGGAGGGTGTATGTATGTCCCCACCTTTATCATGTCTATATAATAGATATGAGAAGGAAGAGAAAAAGGATACCTACTTCACACAATTACATACCCTTAAAGAAAAATTCCATACTATATTTAGAGTGAAGGAACTTAACCCTTACCATCTAAGAATATAGACAATCGTGAAAATGATATATCACTTATGGAAAGAGGGTCCTCAAAAGGGAAAAATCTTAATGACAAGACATTTACCTAAGAGGAGCACTTGATCAAGATAACATCTCTAAGAGAAAGAAGATGGGAAGAAGAAAAAGGATGCACCTAATCATCCCCTTATGTATAGGTGGAATAGGGATCCTTGGATGAAGGATGGAAAACTTTAACCCAAAGAAAGAAAAAGTATATAATCTACATATCTTTACTTGATAAATAATAGGTGATGGCATAGGACATATACCTCTTGTAAAAGGGAATACATAATCAAGATCAATTTCTTCATAATAAAGAGAAATGTCACAAAATAAAAAAAGTTTCACTTAAGCTCAAGGAAAGTATATCCTTAGAAAAAAAGAGAAAAATAATGTATAATGGATCTTAACCCCCAAGTGTGAGGAATTAAAGGAAGTCTATTATGGATTATATAACAGAATCTAGTAGGATACGAGGATGAGTTTCAAGCAGAGACCTCTAGCCATGTACTAAACACAAACACCTTATATCCAACAAGACGTATTATAGAATGATGTAACATCATAGAGAAAATGAAAGCAAGAAAAATCATAGTGTAATTAATTCCAAACAACATGAGATGTGGAGAAATATATCAATATGAAGGAAACAATAGTTGATTGCGAAATATGAAACATTAAAATCAAGGTATGAAAAAACATTTTCTAGGTAGAGACACATGATCTTGCATGTAACAAAGAAATACATGTACCCATAGATAAGAATGCATTGTAAAATGATACAAATATATAGAAAAATGAAATGAGTAGATGAAAAGATGTGATTATATCATCTAAAGAGAATCCTACAAACATAAGAAATATAATGAAGAAAGGAATCAACACCCATACAACTCAAAGAGATGTAACATATAGAGATAACAGATCCAAAGAAGGAATAAAAAAAGTTGTGTTGAACTAAGGAAATACTATCAAGAAACATGCTAGAAAGAACACCAAATTACAAGAAGATGCAAGGAAAACATGCCAAAGCTTGAGGTGATTTCCATGGAAAAGAAACACAATTCCCAAGAGATAAAGTAGACTCTAAAGAAATAGATAAGAAAGATGGAAAAGAAGGGATAGAAAACTAATCTCCAATGCAATAATTCCCAAAGAAATATATACATATAGGAAGAATAGTAAATCCCTAGAAGCAAAGAAAAGAAGAAAATATGCCCCCTAATTGAGGAACAAGAAAGAGAAACTTATTGGGTGATTCCAAATTTTCATTATTCAACGTAACGGGGAACCCTCCCAATAGGTGAGAAGGAAAGGATATGTAAAATTTTGATGAAGTTGTAACAACTCCTATGTATAAGGGATAATTCCTAAGAGGCTTTCTCCTTTACATATAAACAAAAAATGATACAATTAGAAATTATATGAGAATTTGCATAGTGAAAGGGACATGGAAAATTAGAAATAACATCCTCGAGAGGAACAAAAAAAAATGGGCTCAACAACAAATAATTGAATCATATACACCTTTATATCTAGATAATCAAGATCAGGAGTAGGTACGAGAAGATGAAGAGGAAATTGCATAGGATAGTCCACTACTTTTGTAAGAATGAGAAAAGTGCATACCATGTTTATTCACCTTAGGACTAATATGAATAGGATATTTAATATCATGTTCATTAATACAAAGTCCTAGGCCATTGTAACCTTGTTTAGAAACCATGTGGTATATTATAGTATATGTATCTTGCAAAGCTTAAATAGGAGGAGATTTATTATAGTAAGCATGATAAAAAGTAGTATAAGGTGGAACAATAGAAGGGGAAAAAGTGACCTTTCTCTTCCCATTAAGATCATTACGAATAGGAGGAAGAGAAGGTTCATCAAAGAATTGTTTAACATCACCATCATGAATTATGGTTTGAGTTTGATCGTATATTTGAGAAATGTTAGGGGATGAAGAAAGTGAATTAGGAGGAAGGTTAGGCAAAGGATTAGGAGAATTAAGAGGATGAAGAGGAGGATAATCAACTAATTTTCTCACATAATTCACAAAAGAAATAAGTCAACCTCATAAATACCTAACCATAAATTTGAAAGAAGGAAAATATGTATTAGTGAATCTCATAATAGCATTATAAGAAAGGAAAGTAAGAAGATCCATAAACACTATAAAATGCAAGAAACTACCATATACTTCATAAGTGGCATAAAGAGATGCAAGGGAAAGAATATTGAGGAAGATAGCCATACATCAAAAGATCTTCATAATTCAAAATATAAGCTAACCAAGAGCACACAAGAATATAACTCTAATATCAAAGTGGAAATGTTTCATGTTAGGTTCACCAATTATGTGTAGGGGAGAAATGAAATAAAACACCATAATCACAAAATGAAGGGGGAACCAAGATTCACCTCCTATGTAGGTTCAATTAACATAAGAGGAAGTGTCAATTTGTAACCTAATGAAGGGTGAATTGATTGGGCTTACTTCTCCCTCACCTCCACCTTATGTGGGTTTTAGGAAAGTAGATATGAAATCTAAAACTAAAATATAAAGAAATGAAAATGTGTATTGGAATGCAGAAGGAAAGATTTATATACCTTTCAAAATGCAAACCTGAAAATGGGTTGTTGAACAATATTTGAATCTACTAATTCCTATCATCTTGCCTAAGAACTATGAGATCTATAGAACCTAGAATTCATTTAGATGTCTGGTAGAGTCAACTTTTGTCAATAGGGACAACTTCTATTAGAAGTGATGAAATGCGACCCCACTCAATAGTCTCCAAACACAAAATATTTTTTGAACTTTCAAAGTACAATGAGAAGGATATCTAAATTTACAACATGTTCTTCCTTTCAAGTTCTGAAGCCTACAAGAAACTGGTTTTTAATTTTTGATGCGGTGGTTTCTTTAATCAAACCCCAATTTAGTAATTTACCTTGAATTGAGATAGAAAATGGAGAATGCTAGCAAGTAGTAGAAGGAGATCTATCATGAATTAATATAAAATTATTAATATGCTCTTCAATTTGGAATATATCAAATATGTAGATGCAATAGCCTTGAATCAACTTCAAAAACTATAGGAAATTAAATCAAAGAAAATCAAAACCTTCACAAATGAATGTGCTTGAAATTCACCTTAGGAAAGAATATAGATCTTAAAGAGATGAATGTAGAAGATACAAAAAAGGACCTCAAATGTATGAAGGGGGATCTTAAATATTTAAAATTCTAGATTTTGTAAAATCTCCTTAAATTTTTTGAATGCTTGAATCCTTGATCTTAAATGGAGAACTTTCTTGAATAGATTCAATGCTTAAATAATGCTTGAGTTCTTGAGAACATGGGACCTTGGGCATGTGAATAATGAATGTAGATGCATGATGAAAAATGAGGCAAGTATGGGCTTATAAAGGGCTCAAAATAAACTATCTCTCATAAGATGAACAAGTCTTGCATTAACACTTCAAATCAATCTAGACTTGGGACCCAACAAGTAGACCCAAAATAGGTCCCAAATAGGGACACATTGCATCCCTAATTGGGAAAGAAGGACAACTATATCCTTAATGGGTAGGGATCCACTGTTTCTCTACTAACTAGGCCTCAAAATCCTCAAGATTCCCTTAGGGTCCCAAAATAGGTCTTAGTCTTCAAAAATCATGTGCAGATCTCAACAAAAGTTCATTACGATGCATAGAATAAATTTTGTGTGATTGAAGGAAGGCAAGGGTGGACCCAAGTGGTTAGATTCTACTTGGATTTTTATGTCATGAAATAGGAACATCAAGGAGGATCTATTAGGTCCTACCCTGATTCTACCTAGAAGAAATAAAGAGGGGAGAAATGAAAATAAATGATGACCTCACATTAAATGGGTGCTAAATCATCATTAAATTGGAGTGCATCCAAAGTAAGACGGTACACCTACATTTTAGATTCTAATAGTTAACATATCCCACTTAATCATGCTTCTATATTCCATATATAGTTTTATGTACTAAATTGATTTATTTATCTAGATAGTACATTCCATATTCATTTACTCTTGTTATTACTTGATTTGGTATATCACATAGATCATATAAATTTATAATTTTATATTTTAATGTATATCTAACAATCATCTGCACTATTTTTTTCTTTCATTTACACACAGCTCAATTACTCCATTAAATGTTTAAATACATTGATTCAAATCATTGGTAACTATTTCAATAAAGTTATTAAACGTTACTTCATCTCTTCTATACTTTAATATAATCATAATATCAAATAGCATCTAAATTCTATTAAATTTCATATTGGTATTTATTTCTTGAAATTTTGATATATGAACAATAAATTAGTACGTAATATTATTTATGATGCATCTCTTTATAAATGCACATTTAGGAATGTAGAAATTTAGAAGTGATGAATAATATGTGTTCCAACCATTATCGAATACTAAAATATAAAAATATTAGTTAGATTTAGTTTTGATTAAGTAAAAACAGGTTTTAAAGGACCCAAAACCTTTTACATAATAACAAGAGTCATAAAATATTTGGTTATTAAGCTACTTACTTTCTATTTTCATTCCATAAAATGTAGATATATCATTGTTGACAAGATTGACATCCTTTTGGATGGGTCATAGAGTATGAAATTACAAACACTGATAAAAAAATTTAGTACAATGAAATTTAGAAGAAATGATAATTTTAAACTTTCATTTTTATTTTATTTGCAATCAAATTTAACTTATTTACATTATTGCGTACAACACAATGAATTTAGTAACTCTATTTTCTGTTAAAGTTTACTATTTGTTTATTTTCTTTTCAATCTATTTGAACCCTATTTGTTACATTAGATAAATTATTTTGACTTTATATAAAATATACAAATTTTTAAAAAAAGTCATATTTAAATTATAACTTCAAAGAAGATTTTGAAGTATAAATTTATTGTGTTATTATGTTTAATTATGTGTGAAGTAAATAATTTAAAATATTTTTTTCTAAAAGATCAAGGTTTAATCTTTAGATTCATTTAGTATATTTTAGTCACATTTCTAATATTAATCTTTATCATTACATTGAAGTAAATAATTTTCTATAGTTCCCAAAACCTAAGCTTATAATACATAAGGCTACATAAAATAAAATAAAAGTGATTAGAATGTTAATATATATAACCATTGATACCATCTTGTTCTTTTATCTTAACTCCCATGTTTATTTACTCTTCAAAACACTATATC
Organism: Cupressus sempervirens; assembly: GCA_028749045.1. Lineage (NCBI taxonomy): Eukaryota > Viridiplantae > Streptophyta > Pinopsida > Cupressales > Cupressaceae > Cupressus > Cupressus sempervirens. Next base: position 518,209,114 of record CM053788.1, read on the forward strand.
ATGATGCAAATGAGAATGTATGTTTCTATCTTAATGAAGAATCCAAATGAGAAACTTCAAAGTAAATGTATAGTCATAGATATAATATTAATGTGTATTTTATTTTGTAGAAGTACATTGGCTTTCTTTGCGGGAGAGATCAATTCTCCTATTCGTGCTAAAATTTTAAAAGAGTGGAAAGATGATTCTGAGATTTCTGTTCATTTTGGGAGGCTCCCTACTCCATATTCGGAAGCTATGCTAAAAAGTAAGTTTTGTCTTCATGCAAAAGGATATGAAGTGAACACAGCAAGGATCGGAGATGCTCTATATTATGGGTGTGTACCAATTATATTTGCTGATCATTATGATCTTCCCTTCAATGATATCCTCAATTGGAAATCATTCTCTCTAGTTATTTCAACTATTGACATTCCATTATTGAAGGATGTGCTTCATGGCATGAAGTTAAGAAAATATGACAAGTTACAAAATAATGCTCTTAAAGTTAGGAATCATTTCCAATGGCATATGCCTCCTTTAGACTATGATGCATTTCATATGGTGATGTATGAGTTATGGTTGAGGCACCATGTCTTAAGATTCCCTTTGTAATATCTTATCAAAAATAAATGAGTAAAAGATTAGTTACTTAAAGTGTGATTAAAAACTGATATTGTATATAAAGATATTAAATGTAAACTCAATATAAAAATAAATAAAAGAAATTATATTAAATATTTATATGTATATGTATATTTACACATGTTAGGAAATATTATTGTGCATCTTGAACAAAAAAATAATATTATGAATTATTTATGTGTGTGTGTGTGTGTGTTGTATCTTAAGAGTTGTGCTAAGTAATGTTAAATTTATATGGTTCTATTTTTTTAGTTAGTATATGTTGTACATTAAGAAACTATTTAATATTATGAATACAATATCAAAAAGTCAATATTGGGTTCAAGGGTTTTGTGATGTGAGATCTACTTCTCTTCCTTTTTATCACACTTTATTTTTCTAGAATATTTTTTAGACATTCATGTAGAAGATATAATATCATGTTATATCATTATATAGATTATGTTGATAATAACATTGCATCTAGACTGGTGGTTTACTAATTATTTGATGATTATTTAGTGAATTAATCATTATAGACTTGTCTACAATTTCTAGATAAATATTATTATTTATTATTAGTGTCTACTATATATTGATTTTAGAATGATCTTAATTATATAATGAGTCTTAGAGAAGTTTAAATAAGTATCCCACATTTTTTATCGATAAAAGGCATAAGCCACTTCTTTTTTTTTTTTAATATTTATATTTGTATTCCTCGTTCAAAGTGTGGGAACCAAGGGAAAAAGAATGAGGAAATAAAATCCCTTGTATAGCCTCAAGACTAGAGTCTTGTATATAAAGGAAAGAGTGAAGGAAGATCTCTTATTACATAGTTAAGAGGGCATACCCTTACTTTACATCTTGCCAACCATGTGGCTCAAGTGGCATTCCACCTATTACAATTGGCTCACTGGAAGGGCTTGGGTAGACATTTCTACCCTTGCAATAGGAAGATCATTGAAGACCACTCATTAAGATGTGAAAACAAGATGGGAACAACACTCCATAATTGACAACACCCTGAAGTCCATGATCTTGCATAAACAAAGAGAACAAAGAAATCAAACAGAAGAAACTATGGGAAGATGAGATTAGAATTGGCTTAGCCCATTCAGAAAAAGATGTCAGTATAAACATAAACTATAGTCCATAGTATGAGAAAATATCAAACATGATCACCAACATAATTCATATTATTCCATTATGATAGTAATCAGAAAAATTGAGGAACCTAAGAAAGATTCAGATGGTGATATCAAAAGCATGGTATTTCCTCTATCTACCTGAGTGGGCTGCCCAAAACCTTTCAAACATTGAGGTCCCAAAAATATAGGCTAGGGGTTTTCGAGTGAAAAATTTGGGCTCAACTCATGAGGCCATGAAACCAGTAAATTCATAATTCATTTTTCTATAGAGAAAAATTGATGCTCTATGAATTTGGAAAGAGGATTTGAGTGTTCATAAAATCTCAAAACATAAATAGCCAAGATTTAAACAAGTCTACCAATTGTTAGAATGATTAGAATAATTGAGAAGGGGGGCAATGAATCAATTATCCTTAGGTCTAGATGAACAATTCAACTTTTAACAACTTCAAATAACTTATTCAAACTCTTAAAACCACTTGGCCAATATAGCAACTTGTTTGTAAATCAACTTATTCATTCATCACTTACCTCTCTATTTAGTATATGTTGTCTAATAGAAATAAAACAAAAAAAAATAGCGTGCATCATAAAAATAAAATTCACACATATATGACACTAAGATTTAACGTGGAAACCCAATTTGGGAAAAACTACTAAGCAACATGCTACCACTTTTCACACTTTTGAAGTGAGCTCAGTTAAGAGCCAACCTTGTTAAAGGTTATAAGATACATAGTTAGGTGTGAACCTATTAAAGTATTTAATTACCCTATATTAGGAGTGGCCTAGTTAGAAATCTTTAGACCATTCCATTAGAATGCCACCTTGATCAAAGGATTTATAAATGACTATTAGGTCAACCTTATGGATTTGACTACCACAATGATTAGAAAGTACAACTAGGTTTGATATGTTAAGATACAACTCACTTTATAAATTCATATCTTAATTCAACTCATTTTTGGTTCATTGGCTTGACTTCATTATGTTCTCCATCTCTGATCTGCTTAGCAACCATTCAAGAAATCACACTTCACCAATCTTCTCACATTTCCTCTACTACTATGTTCTTCACTGTCCTTCAAAAAAACCCCAATAAAAAATGAACCAACCAACTTAAAATATCTCTTGTGTTGGTATCTCTAATCATTCTTGTCTATCAGTATCGACCACATAGTCATTTACAAGGGAGAGTTAGACAGTCATCACTTCAAATGAGATACTCTATATAGGTTGAATCATGTACATAAGCAAGTATGTACTAAGCTCTATATGAGTCGGGTAAGTGTATGGTCACTAAGTATTTCAATATGAGTCAATCTGATTAGTGACTAAGCAAGTATCAAGTATACAATTGTCAAGTTACATAGTGTGTGTCGAGCATCAAAAGAGTAATACAGGTCGAGCAACAGCAATGTCGAGCACTAGGAAACAGTAAAGATTGAGCGATGTAGAGTTTACATTAAAATTAGGAATGGAATAGAGTTTGAGGAAAAATTATTATCAAGTCAACTTGTAAGGAACATTTTAATTATTTAGAGGTTCTTATAGAACATTTACATGACATGGATCACAGATCACTATATAGTGTGATCAATGATTTAGAAGGAGAGGCTATTATGGAAGAATCTAGAAAACTATTTATGAAACTCTTTAAATGGAGAAGATCATAACCTAGATTAGGTGTGAGAGATGCATGTGCAAGAAAGAGAAAGTGAAATAATAGAGAAGTATATGCATGCAAACATGGAGTAAAGTGAAGGATCAAGATCAAACTAGAAGTCAGTGAAGGGTTTTGTTATCATTAATAGAGGAAGTGACCTATTTATAGCAATAAAGTGAAAGGGAAAGATAATTCATATCAGATAAGAGGAGAGGATCAGTTAGCAAGGAGAAGACTCAAAATTAGCTTACAAAGAAAATTGAGAGTCAAGTATTGAGTTAGTTTTAACTGACTTGAATCAGGGTAAATCTCTTAATAGATCTTTGTAAATCTCCTAACAAAGTCTTTACCTTTTTGTATGTGTTAAATCTTCTAACAAGGTGAGACCTAGTAGTCTCTTAAGCCTTTAACACGAAAGACCCCTTATAGGGTAGATCATATCTTATGGTCAAACACTATAACCTTAACCGGTTAACTTTATTACTATAGTAGTGAATATTTGTGGGTATAATCTGCACCCCAATTTTACCTTCACCTTGGAGGGTTTCTGGTTAACACATATTGTGTTATGTGTTTTATTATCATGCATGTGATTGAACAAATTTATATGTTACAACAAATTTACATTACAAGTTTTACATGCACAAGTTTATTGATTGGTTGATTGAATTGGTGAAAAGTTTGAGTTTTTAAGATTTTGATTCACCCCCTCCCCCACCCCCTCCTCTTAGTATCTTGTTTATCATATTTATTACTCCATCAATCAACAATTGGTATCATATCATTGGTTCTCTAAGAGAAGCTTAATTTCTTGGAGATTAGATCTTGGAGATGGAGCCATTCAAACTAGACAAGGTTAAATTGACAATTAGGTTATTGACATCCAACTCATACTACAGAACTTGAGAAGGCAAGACAAAATCTGAAGGATTTCCTAAAAAGGAGAAAGGAAATTGCCATTTAGATAAAAACAATTTTTATTTGAAGAAGTTGAGACTAAAGGACTATTTGAACCAATCAATCCAAATGATAAATCATCTGTAGACTAATTAACAAGAAAAAACTCCTAAATGAAGAAATAAGAGGACTAAAAAGAGAACATGAAATCCAATCAGTAAGACTATGTGAAGTGATTGAACAAAAGATGAAAGTTGAAGAAGATAAGACTATGGTTGAAGAAGACAAAAGGGTAATGGCTACCATACTTGACGAAAGGATATCAGATGTGTAGAAGCTCACAAACACACAATTGGACATGATGAATCAACCAATGCTTGCAAATCAAGAATTAAATCATAAGAATGTGGAAATTGCAAATATCAAATTATAAAAGGATGTACTAAAGAATGAACTAAAAACTAAGAAAGAATCTATGGAGAAATTCAACAAACCTAAATAGACAATGAAGTACTTTGAAGAACAAGAATGGAGAATCATCCAAAAATGGAGAATTAAGGAATGCAAAGTCAAAGGACAAACCAACATGCTATCACTATGGGAAACATGGTCATACTAAAAATAGCTACTGAAGCAAATATGGTATGCAAAATTCTAAACCTAAGTTTACTAGTTACTATTTTTACTATAAAAAGCAAGGAAGCAAGGACTTTAAATACATGAGTCTAGATCAAGACTAAGGAATGCAACTGCCACACCTAAAATTGAAGGATATTGCTATAACTATTAGAACTATAGACATAGAGCATATGAATGCAGATCACATAAAAAATTTACTGGACATATCAGAGGAAGAATTATGCACCTAACAATGCATGTTCCAAATGTCACAAGTTTGCACATCAAAGCAAGAATTGTAAGACTCAAGTACATTTAGCAAATCAAACAAAAGATAAAGGCAAAGGAAAAGTAGGAATTGAGCAAATTAGGAATGAAATGAACCAAAAATGTAAAAGGAAAATAGAAGATGGGAATAGTGGACCATATGGAGTTGAGGTCACCTAATCCAATGGAGAAGGTGATCATGTTATCACAAACCAAGAAACAGAGGTATGTATAGCACTATATAATTAATCGATATATCATACATCAATTCCTTACATGAAAATGTGCCAAAAGTTCATATTTACATATGTGAAGATGCATAAGAACAAATTTGGGAAAGGTTGTCAAGTGTTAGTAAAAATTGTCTGTGTTGACTGAGTGTTGCAACATAGACCAAACACTTCAAAAGAGAAATGGTAGAGATCAAATAGAATCATAGAGACTGATTAATATGGAAGAGACTAAGTTGTAATATAAAGACCTAGTTGAAAGGCATCAACATCAATCAAGATAGCTAGCTTCCACTCACCTAAGTACACAACATTAATGGAGACCTTAAATTGATCAAAAGAAAGTATATAATAAATTTTGAAGATATTATCACATACCTTACATTCATATTTGTGAAGAGCACAAAGTGATTGGCAATTTTAGCAACTAGCAAAGATTTCAAGAGCGGTTTGATTGAGAATCTTGAACGAGTGAAGATCTTAACTGTGCTGAGTATCCTGAGAAGAAATAACTTCAAACCCTAACTATGAACATGGCAGCTTCATCAACAGCTAGAATGAGTTAAGAGGTTAGTAGAATCCAACTGGTGCAGAGTGATGCTTATCCTCCACCAAAGTTTCATGCTATTCCAAAGATTGCTATGAAAGGAGATTCAAACAGTGTGCTATCCTCGATACCACCTAATTTCATTATGATCCATGATATCATAATTTTTTGTATGTGTAAAATTTGAGAAGTAAGAGACTATGGAATTAGATAAGCTTATGAGAATCTATGCAATGAAGGAATATTGTAGGAAGAATTTCAAAATGTTGAGAGGAAAGGGTTAAATCATGCCTTATGATTCTTGAAGAATTTCAAGATCGAATGGATTAAAGTTATTTTGAGTAGAATTCATGATATGAAGTATTGGTTACACAATGAACTAGTGGAGATCATGAAGAAAATTATTCATAGTATTACAGGCTATCCAACCCTAGACATGAAGAAAATGATGTGAAGCCTAAGTCTTGAAGAAATAGAGGAAAATAGAGGAGTCGAGTGGAACAGACATGATTTTATCATTAAAAATATCTCTAATCTACTAATTGAATTTGTAATGAGGTTTATAGCTCAAAAATTCTATCAATCAAGCAGATTGAACAGTGTGTCTTATATGGTTGTTGATCGAGCATGGAAGATAGTAATGAAAGATCATGAGTATGATCTTGCTGAGCTATAGAGACTACAAATTGCAAATAAGTTTACACCTATAAGAAAAGTTAAGAACTCAATGTGTAAGTTTGGTTCCCTCATTATGTGTATTTTCTTTTATATATAGAAGTATTTTCCTAGTATTGGTGGTGTTGTATGCAAGCAAGATATACCAATGACAAGATAGATAATTGAGTACATTACTTAATTAGGAGAAAATTTTGAGAATTTAATGAATGCTTATTTTGATGAATTCAAGCAAAGGATGGAAAGGAGAATAAGGATACCTAAAGAGTTGATCACAAAATGTTACAATGACATGTTTTCTTGTAGATATGGACAACACTTTTGTATAGGCAATGAAACTAAGGAATGCTTGGTTACAATTTTTTAAATATGAGATAGATAGTGATGTAGTGAGTGCAAACATTGATGCATTATTGAAAGAAGAGATAGATGTTGAGGCAAAAACTTTTGATAAATATGAAGAAGCCAGAGAAAGAGTTACTATGAATATCAAGCTAGCTTCCAAGAAGGAGAAAGGGGAGAAAATGATTGAAGATCTTGAAGCTAAACTGGGCACCCTAGGAAAGGGAAAAGAATTATTACAATTGACACAAGATCTTGGTGAAGATGAAGAAAAAGGCAATGGAGATGAGGAAGAGGAAGAAGAAGAAGGTGACAAGGGAGAATCCATATTTGTTGTCATGTCACCAAGAAAGAAGGCTCAAGGAACAAAGAATAATTTGGCAGTGACACCCATCCCTCCTCCACCACCAAACAAGCCAAGGACTAGGATAGTTGCTAATGTCAAGCAGTCTATAAAACAAAAGATAGTAGAGACTATTGAACCCAGTGCCCCCAAAACCAGAAGAAGGAGATTGGTCAAAGGACCACCCAAAGGGCTATATAAATCCACTGAAGAGGTATGTGAAAATATACAAGGATCTTTAGGATTGTCTAACTTTAGATTTCAAAATTATGATACATTAGACAATGTTGATCAAACTAAGATTCAGGAGGCTATGGTGGATATGATTTCTAATCATAAGTTAACTCCTAGAAAATTTGAGAAGAGGATACTCAAGGATTTATTTGATAGACTAGAAAGGAGATAGCAGCAAGTAGAAGTAAAGGAGAAAAAGATAGCAATTGACACATTGGTTAGAGTTATGCTTGATCTGTTATAGGTGCAATAGGACACATTTTTGGAATAGTATAGGAGCATATTTTTTCCTAAGTATATAATATTTTTGTTACTATAGAATAAAGAGGAATCTATACAATAGCAAGACAAATTTCTTTGGAAAGGCATTTTTATGTTACAACAAAGATAGGAGAGATAGACACTGTACACATTGAAGATGATTACAATGGTGGAGAAGGTTCAAGTGTGTCAAGTCCACAAGGTAGCATGTCCCCTATACATGTCGACACCCCTAACATTGTAGAGACCAAGAAATCAAGGCTTGTGGATATAGAGGTAGATGGTGAAGAGAAAGAGACAAATGTAAATAATAAGATTGTTTCAACATGTCACGTTGAAGAAGGAAATGAATCGAATGAAGCTAAACTGAGTGCAACTATTTTTGTGTCAAGCACATATGCACGAGCAAGACTAAGTGGTGATACCCCTTCACCAAATCTCAAGGCAATATCGAGAAGCAACACTCCTTCACCTAGAAGAAAGAGAAAAGCAATAAAAGATGCTTAACCATATATTGAGATTAGTCTAGATGAAACAATTGAGGTGCCACAATTGGACCTAGCAAATCTCACCTAGGAGAAAACAATTTTTATGCAAGAACTTTTGGAAAAGAAGAAGAGACAAGAAGAATTATGAAGAGAGCTTAAGCAAAAGCAAGTACTATATGATTTAAAGCATATTTGGTTGATGCTTTTGACATTCAGAATTTTGAAGATGATGCACAATCATAAACTAGCTTGTAAATATAGTTAATTAATTGAATGTCATAAATATGGAATCAAATGAGAAACTAATGGATTGGTTTGGTGGAAGAATTGAAACTAAGGTTGTGGACAAAGTTTTCATAACCATTGCCAAGCAAAAAGTGCAACTACAAGAGAGAGTATAGGTTATGATTTAGCTAATACATAAGGTACAACATTTGTATACAATTTTGTCAAATGTGCCAAGATTCACTAACAACATTCAAGCACAAATAAATCAAATTTAGGCTGAGATACAGAGATAATAGCATTATTTTTGAGTTTGTAGGATCAAGCATTGATCACTACAATAATCTACTGAATGCTCAAGGCACATTGGCCAAGCTTCAGGTAGCTGACAACAATATGAGATCCAAATTGATCTCTATTCAGGCAATGATGATACCTCATTCAAAGGTCATGACAAAGAGAATTGAAAAAAACCCAGGATCTTATCATAAAAGATCATAATCTTTCAATAGCTGATAGTTTATTTGATTTAGCTACAAGATTATAGTTGTAGATTACTATTTTGGAGGTAGCAAGAACCACATGGGATCATGTTTTGTCCATGATTACCAAAGTTCATAAGGAATTCATTGAAAAATATAAATTTCTTCCACCCAATATTCTACCCTAGCAGCAGTGACATCAGTGTTCAAAAACAAGGGGGAATGATATGTGATGTCAAAGGGAGAAAAATAGATTTGAATAAAAGTCAAAGGGGAAGATTGTTTGTATCTCTAACTATTATTGTTTATTAGTGTCAACCACGTACTAATTTACAAGGAAGATCCAGATGATCACCACTACGACCAAGCTACTCTATAGAGGTCAAGTCATGTATATAAGCAAGTATGTACTGAGCTCTATAGGAGCTAACTAAGTGTATGGTTGAACTTGAGTATTTCAATATGAGTTGAGCTCATCAGCGACCGAGAAAGTATCAAGTATAAAAGTGTCAAGTTACATAGTGTTTGTCAAGCTCAATCCATACCAAGCATAGAAGAGTAATATAGGTCGAGCAATAGTAATGTCAAGCATAAGGAAACAGTAAAGACCGAGAAATGTAGAGTTTACATAAAAGTCAAGAATGGAATAGAGTTTGAGGAAAAATTATTACCAGGATGACTTGGAAGGAACATTTGAATTTTTTAGAGGTTGTTACAATATATTTACGACATGGATCACATATTCCTATGTTGTGTGCTCAACAATTCAAATGGAGAGGCTATTATGGGAGAATCTAGAAAACTCTTTATGAAACTCTTTAAATAGAGAATATCTTAACCTAGCTCAGGTGTGAGAGATGTATGTGTGAGCAAGAGAAAGGTCAAGAATAGAGAAGTGTATGCATTCAAACAAGGAGTAAAGTGAAGGATCAAGATTAGACTAGAGGTCAGTGAAGGTTTCTATTATCATCTACCAATTTTAAAGATCCTAAGATATTTGCAATCTACTCTTTTGTACTTACATACTCTACTATGATCTCTTTCTCTGTAAATATCTCTCTCAAAACATGATACTTAACGATATATGCTTAGTCTTAGAATGCAACACATGATTAGACATATTTACTATACTTGTGCTATCACAATGTATGATAACAGGTTTTCAAAAATCTATTTCAATGTCTTTTAGCATTTTCTTCATCCACATGATCAAATTGCATTTTTTTATTGTTGTTACATACTCTGCTTTTGTTGTACTTTGTGAAATACAATCTTATTTCTTGCTTAGCCAAGAAACCAATCTTCCTCCAAATAAAAATGCTCCACAACTACTTCTCTCTCTGTCATCCATATTATCTACCTAATCTACACCAATATAAGCACACATAGTAAAATCACTTGATCTATCATACCATAGTCTAAAATCAGGTGTACCCTTTAAATATCTAAATATTATTTTTACTGTTGCATGATGTGATTCCTTAGGATCAGCTTGAAATCTTGCTACTATCCCAATTACATTTTCTATATATATCTAGTCTGGTGTGAGTCAGATATTGCAAACCTCTAATCATAGATCTATACTTCTTTTTCTCAACTTTAGGTGTCTCATCTTTGCTAGACAATTTGTGACCAATTATCATAGGTGTACCAATACGCTTACAATTTTCCAAAACAAATATTTTCAATAAGCCTTTCAAATACTTGGCTTGTGATAAGAACATACCATCACTATTCTATACAATTTATAAACCCAAGAAAAATTTTATCTCACCAATCATACTCTTCTCAAACTTATTCTTCATTTTATCAAGAAATTTATCACTTGCTTCATCATTACTTTCAAATATTATGTCATCAACAAATATTACAATGATCAACAATTAATTCTCAATTTCTTTCAAATATAAGTTACTATCTATCACACCTTTAACAAATCCCAACTTTCCCAAATATTTGTCCAATCTTGTGTACCATGTTCTAGGTACATATCAGTCCTTGTTACGAGACTTTGAATCCCTGTTAGGAGATTCCAACTATGTTAGGAGTTGTTCCAACCCTGTTAAGAGTTATAGAAGGTAGAAGGACCCACTGTTTAAATAGCTTCAAGTGTAAGATCATTGAACTCAATATCCAATTAATCTTTGTATTATTCCTTGTAGAATAATATAAAATGAATAATCTCAAACTCCCATGTCCTCTTGACTGGACATATCCTCTTTTGATCTCAATACTAGATCACCAACTTCACATCCAAATAATCTCTTGGATGGCTTACTCACATTTACCAAATTTCACTTATCACACTTGAATTACATCTTTCACAACTAAGAAAATAACCTTCCTTTCTACTATATCCTCAAATTAATTCCTTGAGTCAACCTTGAGGCTTTCCCAATTAATTATAATAGGACCTCATTAAGATATTACAAAACATTACATTTTTTCATAATTACAAATCACTGTCGGCTCATAGTCTTTACAACTTCTCACACATGTACCCTCTAACCTTGTGCACTTACTAACATCATCAAGATTTCTACTATCACTGTCTAACTACTATGATCCTAATTCTATCCCAGTTAAGAGATACAAATCAATCATTTTAAACCATTTATTAGGTACTATGTCAGCTTATTGTCTTCTATAAATCAAGCATATCTTTCACATGTCTTTAACTCTTTGTACATACACTTATCCACATTATCATAATATAGTGTAGAATACATCCTTAGCTGTGCTTGACTTGATAATTGATACACAGCTCATACAACCTCATTCTCTATCTTCTACTTTATCAGTCTTCATGGAAAAAATACTATGTTAATAAAAAATGCAATCATGAAAGCGACATTTCAATCATATACATACTCTTTCCAATGCCTAGCATACTCCCCCAAAGGAATACCATTAGCATTCATGCTAATGGGATCTTCATTAATATCCTTATTTTCAAATTGATTCTCATTCATGCAACCTCAATATGGTTCCTCTTTTCTTATTTATACTTCTCCCTCTATGATACCAATTGTAGATTCAATATTGTATTATCACTTGTAATGACTCCATCTTTAATATCTCTTCTTGTAGCATAACATCTCCCTCTTTAGATATAGGATGGTAAATTCATAACATACCCTCCATCTTTAACAATAATTCCAAAGACTTCATCCACTTCATACACATCATCCTCTCTTTGTCATTGTTCTAATTGATCTTGCAATATCACTCCCTCTATCATCTTTGACTTGTAGCTTCATCTACTTATGCTTATGTCCTTCATTTTTCACAGTTTTAGGCAACTCCAAAAGTGTGACCTCCTACATCAATGTGTAAAATATTTTGATCATAAAAATTGATGCACTGTTTCATCTCTTCTTATTTTGATTTAGATAGGGGAATGAACCCTAACTTACCTCTTAGATACAAGAATCCTTAAGTAGTGCCTTAGTGAATATATTAGCTATATGTTCTTTTGTGTTTACATATTCAAATATCACTTCTTTATCTTATACTGGCTCTCTCAAGTAATTATACTTGGTTGCAATGTGTTTTGTCTATGTGTGCAAATGATTCTTGGATATGTTTATTGCACTTGTGTTATCACAATATATCACAATAGGTTTAGTAATCTCTTCCTTCGTACTTTTCAAAAATTATTTTGATCTACACAATGTTTGAACAATTCACTATTGTAGCAAAATTCTAAGCCTCTATTGTGGATTAAGAAATACAAATTTTCTTCTTGCTTGTCCATGAAATCAATCTCCTACCTAGAAAGAAAGAACCTCCACAAGTAATCTTTCTATCATCAGAGTTTGTAGCCCAATGAGCATTAGTGTAAACTTTCAACTCAAACTTTTCATGCTTCTTGTACCATAATCCATAATCTTATATTACTTTCATATATCTTGTAAGACCCCTCCTCTTATGCATTAAATAAAACCATAGTTGTTTAAGTCCAAAGGATGATTTTGGTAACAATGGTCTTACATATACCTTCATGGGAATTTTCATTGAGGAATTAGAACACCATAATGCAATAACATAATGTTAGGTGTTAAGGTAAATTAATGTGCATAGAATTGGTAGTGCTACATGTGGTAAAATATTATAGTGATATACTATGGTGAGTATGGATTATCTATATGGAATGATAACTAAAAGAAAATGTAAGTTCAGGTTCCTTTCATAGATGCTCAAGAGAGTAGATGGTTTAATTATGATAGAAATTGAACTGGAATTTAACCAAAATAAATAGGTGAGCTAGATATGTTGATTGAAGTTGTTCTCATCTACCCCAGATGCTATGAACAATTACTGAATCAATGATGACATAACTAGTATGAATTTTTATTAGTTGACTTAAGTAAATTTAGGGTTATGCCCCATCTCAGGATAATAATGATATGTTTTAGTAATATTATCATAAATAATTAATTTGAAAAGGGAGTATGACAAGAAGAATGTGCACTAGATCGAAGGATTCTAAAATGACAAGGAATTCAATGTTATGTGATATTCTAGTGTAAATTATTTATGTTGTATTTGTTTATTGGAGGGTAGTGATATTTTTCTCATTTGGATGATGTAAAAATGATCTCATGTGTTGTTGTTTAGGAAATTTCATAGAAATTTATATTTTGGATCCTCTAGACTATGTGATTATTCCATGTGATGTTATTTAAGACATGCTATCCAAATACCTTATGTTTTATAGGCCATGGTGATATTAATTTGATGCATTAATTGTGAAACTTTGGTTATTAGACATGATTTCCAAGTGATGTTAATTACTTATGTTTTAGCATACTTGTGTATTTGGGGTTATAATTCATATATCATTATTGTTAATGTGAAGTAATTTAATTATCTATTTTTCATTTTGAATCCTACATTGGTGTATGTAAATTGATTTTACATTTGGAGTAGATAAGAATGATCATGGTGTATTATGTTTACGAATGTGGATATAAGTGTGTCAATGAAAGAGAATATGTAGATTTGATATTTTAATGTTTTGAATGTTTTATACAAAAATGATTAGGAAAGGGAAAGTTAATTGGAAATGATGAAATATGCAAGCCTAATGTTGAATGTGAAAGTGATTTATTGCACTTATTTATATATTGCTTATATGATTTTCTTAGACTATTAATACTCATGTGTAGTGTGCAGGAGTTTAACCATAGGGTTTAACGGGGAACTAAGGCTCAAGCCCATATGAACATGATATAGCCAAGGTTGAATCATGGAAAGGATTCAAACCTTGTTGTAATTTGTTTTATTTCATAATGTGAATGGCATGTGCGGAATAGTTAAATTCATGCATTATTGGATACAAGTCACTTTAAATGTAATGTGTTGTTTTTGTGTCACTTGACACTTGTGTTGTCCACATGGAGATGACTTGGCATTTAGGGTTTTGGGTGGAGTAACCTAACCTAAACTTAACCCCAACATAGTACCCAAGTTGATCTCACATTGGGAGATGTTAGGATAAGTCCCTATCCATTTGAAGATTGAATTCCAACTTTCCATTAACTTTTGGGGATCAAAAAGTGGTCCTAGGGGGTCACCATGGTGAAAAATAAGTGCCCACATGATATTAGTATGAGTTGGGGGTCTAAATTTAACCTTTAGTAGGCCTAGATGACTTTGGAAAGCCCCCAAACAAGTCACTTTCAAAGAAATTCAAAATTATGAGTGTCACATGACTCCTTCCACAACATTTTAGTTGTTCAAGGCTACAATTTTAGAAAGAGACAATGGTATAAGTAAAGGAAGCTTATGTTATGACTATTTTTAGATAGTGAGGGTTTTAGGGATCTGTTTAGAGGACTTGGGATCAAATTAGTGGGCATCTACCAACTCTCTAACTTTAGAGACTCTTAGGGTTGGAAGTTTGGTGGGGGCTCTTCTACAACTTGTCAATTCTATTTTTCCAAAGGAATTCAAGGTCGGTGTTTCTTGTCATGTAGTTAATTCCTTCCATTTTGAATTTGAGTCTTGGTATTGCATTCATGAGAATACCATTGTAAGAAAAATTTGTGGTATCATCTTGTAGCATGTTGTGTTGTATTCTGATGAGCATGAGGTTTGGATTTTCATTGTTTTCTACTTTTGATTTTCCATGATTTTGTGCATCAATGTTGTTATGGGTGTGAGGGCTTCACTCACCCTTTGGGAAGGGAAGAGAAGTCCAAGGTGAAGGGGTTAGTTGGGCTTGAAAATGTATTGAGAACCTTGGAGTATGGGCTCCATTGTATGTCATAATCATTCATATCTTATTGGGGGTGATAAGAGAAGCATGTTGTATAAAGGAAGTTTATGGAGTATGGGCTCCAAGAGAGCTACAACTGATGGTAGTATATTTTGGAGGATGATTGTTAAAGCCCTAAAAGGGCATGGAATTGTTGATTTTGTGAAAGCCTTGAAAGTTCATGAAATTCATTTATTGCAAATATTGTTTGATATGGCAAGTCTCCATTTGAAAAGCACACCTTCACCCTATGTTCAGGGTTCCATTAGTGAATCGTTGTGAAATATCCTTGGGATGGAATTGTTCAAGTGTTGTAATGCAATGTGTATGCATTGTAAGAATGGAATGAAACCCGGTTTGAGCCTTGTTCCCCAAGCTTGGGTGTGGTCTCTTTGTAGGCCTATGGTTCAGAGGAGAGTACCCATGGTCTTTGTTGTTTTGTTGTGATGTATTTATGGATTTTGTAGAGAAGGGAGCAATGGAAAAATCTTGGAAAGATCATCTTGTAGATGTTGTTTGAAGAAGAAACCTTGTCATTTTGTGCATTGTACTTGTATTAGAGAATCTCTCTCCATCTTACTCATGTTGTTGTAATGAATGATTTCTTAGTAGTAAGGAAGTAATACCTTGTGTATTGCATTGCAAAGTTGAAGTCTCCATCTATGTTGTTGTGTATTACCTTTGTAAAGATGAAACCTCATCCTTATGTGCATTATTGTAAAGTGTGATTTTATGAAGTAGATGAACTTGGGAGATGCTCCTATATATTTGTATTGTAGTTTCATTAACTTGCATTTGAATGTATTGCAATGGAAGGAATGATGTATCATAATATTCTTAGATGGGATGTAAAAGAAACTCATTTCAAAAGATATCACATTGTTTTTATACTCATGCAATGATATGTATTGTTGTATCATGCTTAATTGAAACATGAATTAATACATTTTAAAGAATTTGGTCATTAAAATAAATGTTATTTAATTTGTCCTATTAGTCCAGTAAGAAATGCCCATTATTGATGAAAAGAGTAATCAGTTAGTTTCATGTTTGATCATGTTTTCAATTCATTTAATGTGTTTGGAAATTTCTCAAAGTGTTTTCTAAATAGATCCATTAGACTGGATAATTACATTGGAGTATGGTAGTAGCACCAAATCATTACCAAACCAATATGAATATCACCATAGTTGAGTAGAGAAGAGAAAACAAATAGATCATTTAGCATAAACTAATATTGGATTATAAGCCTGTACATGCCTATTCTACTCTTTGGAATTTGTATGGAAGTGGGAAAATACCTCACTATCCACTACAAACCATTAAAATAATCAATAAAATATTCTTAATATTCTTCCAAATAATAAATTTATAAAGCCATGAAGATAAACTCTAATATTACCCTACTTAAATGAACAAGCAAGGGATGAGACTGAATTTTAAAAGGAATCTCGTGACTAGGGCTTAGGCGGTCACTTTCAACAAGAAAAAGGACCAAAAAAATAGAAATTAATTAAATAAGCTAACATATATAGTTTCCCCAAACCCCATGAGGTATTTGACCTATCCAAGCATGGTGTGCACCAAAAAAAGGGGGAATGAAGTGTATTATATGTTGACCTCGATAAGTGAAATGGTCGCCTAATCCAAAAAAGTGCTTGGTAGGTGGGAAGTGGACCCCACCCTCCCCAAAGCAAGCACATTTCAAACCAAGCACCGTTTCACACTCAAGTGCCTATCCAAAGGATGTATGACCTACATGTCACCCACCCCCATATTGGAATTAGGAAGACCTTAGGGGCACATAGAGGGTAGGGGGAAAATATTAGCTAGATAGGTTTAAGGGAAGTGGGTAGTTGTTTTGAGTTGGACATAAAAATTTCTAAGTTAGTGTTAGGTAAATAATAAACTAATATGTGTGAGCATGGGGGTTTAGAATTAGGAATAAATTAATAAAACAAAAGAGAAGAGAGATATAAAGATTGGGTTTTTAGGTAGTTCTGAAAAAGGACATACAATATAGGTTGGTTAGGGTATATTGAAAAGTGTTAGTGTCCATATTAAATAGTAAGTATATTATTAAGTGGTTAGTGTTAGTAATATTTGTTAAGGGTTGTCATGGGTGTGATTAGTATTATACTTTACTTAATGATTATAGCTAGTTAATAATTGAATCAATATTAAAATTTGTAGACAATGGCAATAATTTAGTTAGAAATTGTAGTAGCATGGTTAGGAGATAGTAGTGGTTGGTAGATTTAAAGTGAGTAGATCAGTTAGCATAATTTTAATTTAGATTAAAATTGTATATGAGTTAAGGTATATGTATCCTTCAATATATATATATATATATATATATATATATATATCTAGCATGTGCATAGTATTATATGCCTAATGTATATTGGATGATTACATATAGTCACAATGTGTAAAAGAATATATATATATATATATATATATATATAGTTGTTAGTTTGTAATAGATAAATGACTCAATACATGTAGTGATTCAATATGGACTATTGACATAGGCAAGTAGATTGTAGAACTCACATGATAAGAATATTGTATCATCTTGATTAGCCATGGTTGTAGTATTGGATATCAAGATATTGTCCTAAATTAAGACTACTTATAGATCAAGTAATTAAATTTGAATACATGAAACAGGTTAGTAGAGAATATAACAATCTAGATAGAAGTTAAGGTGTTAAACTTCGTTAGTGTCCAATAATATGAACTAGTAGTAAATAGATAGTAGGTTATTATAAATTGTGAGATTTGAATACAGTGCAAAAGTATAGTGTTAATTAGTTAGTACATAAATGGGGGTCAATAACCATGATAATTTAATAATTTGTCTAGCTGTGGATTCAATACATGATTAAGGTTAGGATGATGTTCTCTAGATATATAAACATAATTATATGTTGATGGAATGGATAGTTAATTATTAAATAAAATCTTTTCATAACTACTTGTGATCAAAATCTTGACATAAGATTTATGGAATCTTGTTGCTACCCACTACATGGATGCATATCAACTATGCAATTTTATATATGTGTAAAAAGGTCCCCCTTATATATAGATTTAGAATCCAAATAGTATTTCATAACAAAAGTATTCAATAACTCATAAATGAATTATCATATCATAAATTTGGATGTTAATAGATGCAAGCCTAGGCAACATGTACCCTTGATAATTATGACCTTGACCATGGACAGGATATGATTAGCCTTGTAGTAACAAAATCACCTAGAGATTACTGTGATTTGGAAAAATTGTCACTAAGTGTATCATATACCAAACACTCTAATTTTCAGGTGTCGACCACCTAGGATTACCTTTTTTATAATAAAAAAATTGTACTTGTGTTTTCGCTCTATAATTTTTGGGCATGACATATCTCAATATCCTTTTCATAGCCATCATGTGATTTTCTCTAGGATTAGCAAAAAATCTTGCAACAATACCAACTACTAATGAAATGTATAGTCTGCTATGTACAACATATTACAATTTTCCAACCACTGACCTATTCAATATCTAATTTACTTCAGCAAAATCGCCATTCTTTAAATTTTTATGATCAGTGACAATAGGTGTTCCAATTGGTCTTGAATCTTCCATTCCAAAAGTTCTCAATATCTCCTTGGCATACTTTGGTTGAGTAATGTATATACCTATCTTCATCTAATAAACTTGCAAACCAACAAAGAATTTGATCTCTCCAAACCTTGACATCTCAAACTCTTTTTTCATCTCATTAGCAAATGATTTGCGCAACAAATCATTTGCTCCAAATATTATATCATCAATAGATATTTCAGCTAGAAATATCTTGTTCTCATATTCACTTTTTAAGTACAAACTATTATTGTCATTTGTTCTTGCAAAACTAATTCTCACCAAATAAGTATGTAACCTGTCATACCATGCTCTAGGGGCTTGTTTAAAACTATATAATTATTTGAACAACCTACATAGCATGGTCTTCTTTCTAGGGTCAACAATCCTTCAAGTTGTTCAGCGTAGACTTCTTCTTCCAAGATTTTATCCAGGAATGCATCTTTGACATACTTTTGGTATACCTTGAAACCTTTGTAAGAAAAATATGCAATAAAAGTTCTTACTCCTTCCAACCTTGCAACTAGGGAAAATGTCTCTCCATAGTCAATTCCTTCCTCATGTGCATATCCCTTACAAACTAGCCTTGCTTTATTCCTTGTGACTTCACCTTTCTTATTCAACTTTTTTCTGAATACCCACTTTGTTCCAATCACATTCTTGTCCTTTTGTCTTGGTATCAATGTCCATGTCTTATTCTTTTCTCTATTTGATCAATTTCTTGATTAATTACTTTAATCCAATATTCATTATCAAGTACATCTTTAATCGATTTAGACTCACATTCATACAGTAAACATGTGTCACTCTTCAACTTACTTCTTATCATTACTTCTAAATCTTTGTCACCAATGATTTGGTTAGGTGTATGGTTCCTTCTTACATACTTTTCTTGTTGATATCTCTAAATATTTTTGTCTATTAGTCTCAAACACTTAGTCATTTATTAAGAAAAGTTAGATGGTCATCATTGTGATTGAGCTACTCTATATAGGTTAAGTCATATATATATATATATATATATATATATAAACTTGTAAATACCAATCTCTATAGGAGCTGATCAAGTATATGGTCACCAAGTATTTTCAATGTAAGCTATGTATAATGTTTACTGAGTAGTTTAAGCATGTTGAAGATGAGTTATAAAAAAAGTACCAAGCATTATAAAGACTGAGTTATAGCAGCATATATAGTGAGTGTCGAGTGTCAGAAATAGTAAGTGTCAAGCAATGCAGGATTTACATTCATGTCAAGAATGATGCAAACTTTGAGGTAAAACATTTTCAAGCCAACATGGACGTGATATTTAATACTGGTAGAGTTTTTTAAAAAGATTTTTATGTATTTTATGGCATGGATCATAGATCCCTATGTTCTATAATGAAGGAATTAGATGGAGAGGTGAAACAAGAAAGCATCTAGAAAAATATTTATGGAATCTTTAAATAGTATAGAACTTGACCTATTTCAATATATTTTGATGATTTAGTGAAGAGTGTGATATGAAAGAGTGAACCAACTATTCATGCAATCCAAGTGTGAATGTGTGAATATTGCAAAAGAGGAAAAGTATTCTATTATTCCATAATAGAGGAAGTGACCTTGTCAGAGAAGTGAAGGGGCAACAAAGATTTATCAGATCAGAGAGAAGATTAGTTTGGAAAGAGGAGACCTAAAATTAGCTTATAGAGAAAACTAAGGGTTAGGTACTAAATCAGTTCAAGTTAATTGAATCAGGGTAAATCTCTTAACAGAGTGTTCTTAATAGATCTTTGTAAATATCCTAACAGAGTCCTTACTTTGTTGTAAGTCTAAAATCCTCTAATAAAGTGAGATCTAATAGTCTCAAAAGATTTTAAAAACCCCTCATAGAGTAGATCATTGATATGATCAAACATTGTAACCCTAACAAGTTAACTTTATTATTACAGTAGTGAATATTTGTGGGTGTCATCTGCACCCCAATTTTACCTTCATTCTGAATTATTTTTGGGTAACCAAAATCTTTGTGTCATGTGATTACTTTTCATGCATGTGATTGATAGATTAGATCTATATGTTATTATGCATAAGTAATTGGATATGAGATAGTAAATGTGGTGAATGCATTATATAATTGTTAAAAGGGTTAAAGTGTTACAGATCCTGATTCACCCCCCCAAACCAGTATCTTGGTATCCAATTAAGACTTCCAATAATTGGTATCAAAGCTAAGTTCTCTTAGAAAATTTTAACAACTTGGAGTCAATATCTTGGAGATGGAAGCTTTCAAATTGGATAAAACTATTGACAAGCAAGTGATTGACATCAATCTCCTACTATAGAAACTTGAGACAGCTAGACAAGATCTAAAGAAATTCCTAAAAAGGAGAAAGGAATTGTCTATTCAAGACAAACAATTTTCTTATGAAGAAGTTGAAATTGAAGGATTGTTTGAGCCAATAAATTCAAATGACATAGCAACTATAGATCTACTAGATAAGAACAAACTCTTGAATGAAGAAGTTAGAGGACTAAAAAGGGAACATGAGATTCAATCAATCAGGTTATATGAAGTGACCGAGTAGAAGAAGAAAGATGAGGAAGATAAGGTTTTCACCGAGGAAGACAAAAGGACAATGGAAACTAGAATTAAAGAAAGGATATCTGATGTACAAAAGCTCATAAACACTCAACTTGAAATGATGAATTGAGTGATGCTTGCAAATCAAGAGTTAAACAAGAAGGATGTGGAAATAGAAAATTTGGTATCACAAAAGAATCTATTGAATAATGAATTGAAAACTGAAAAATAATATGTTGAAAGATTCAACAAGCCAAACGAAGTAATGAAATACTTTGAAGAACTTATGAGGTAATTTGGCAACACTACTAGATCAGGACATTCATCAATTGAGAAAGGAGAATCATCCAAGATTTGGAAACTATGAAATGAAAACTCAAAGGGAAAAGCAACATGTTATCACTGTGGAAGACTTTGTATGTACTACAAACATCTGCAGAAATAATTGCCAAGCAAAAAGTGCAACTGCAGTAACATGTGTAAACTAAACTAAACTAATTCAGAGAGTACAACATTTGTACACTATTTTATGTGATGTCCCAAGATTCACAAGTGATCTTCAGGCCAACATCCAATGGATTTAGGCTAACATAAAGATAGAAAGAAATACCATTTTGCAGCCAGCTGAATCTAGCACCCAGAACTATACTAAATTACTGAATGCTCAAGGAAAATTGGTCAAGCTACATGTAGTTGACAACAACATGAGATCACAGTTGATCTTTTTTCAAAAAAAGTTGATAACTCATTTGGAGGTCATACAAATAGAAGTCAAAATAGCCCAAGATCTTATCAATGAAGATCATAATCTTTAAGTGATTAACAGTTTAATTGATTTGGCAACTAGGCTACAATTGCAAAATCATACTATGGAATCAGAAAAGGCCATTTTGGGATCATGCACTTGCTATGATCACCCAAATTTATAAACCCTTTATTAAAAAATATTGTTTGATTCCACCCATTCAACCTCAGTAGTAGCCCAAAGTGACAAAAACAAGGGGGAATGTAATGATGATTACATATCTTGAATGGATAAAAGATGAAAATAACAAAGGGAAATGTAACAGAGCTCAAAAGAAAATCAAAGTTTAGAAGATTCAGAATGTAGAAGATAATCATGGTATGACACTAAATAAATCAAACTACTTAGAGTCATATATATTATTCATTTGTTTATTTGGCATAATTCAATTATTGTTTGAAGTTCTATTTTTGAACTAAAACATAGGCATAGGGGGAGTACTCATATTAGAATTGTAGCGATGTAATCATGACAAATTGTTTTTTCCACTAATGTCAAAGGGGGAGATTGTTTATCTCTCTAAATATTGTTGTCTATTAGTGTCAAACACTTAGTCATTTACTAGGAAGAGTTAGACAGTCATTGCTATGACCAAGCTACTCTATTTAGGCTAAGTCATATATATAAACTTGTATATAGCGAGCTCTATAGGAGTTGAGCAAGTATATGGTCACCAAATATTTTCAATGTAAGCCAACTTTAATGTTAACTAAGAAGTTTAAGCATGTTGAAGATGGGTTATACATAAAGTATCGAGCATAATAGAGACCTAGTGACAACATCATATATAGTGAGTGTTGAGTGTCAGAAACAGTAAGTGTTGAGCAATGCAAAATTTACATTCAAGTCAGGAATGATGTAAAATTTGAGGTAAAATATTTTCAAGTTGACATGGACATAATATTTAATGCTGGTAGAGCTTATTACAAATATTTTTATGCATTTTATGGCATGTATTATAGATCTTTATATTCTGTGATGAACGGATCAGATGGAGGGGCAAAACAAGGAAGCATCTACAAAACTCTTAATGAAATATTTAAATAGGGTAGAACTTGACCTATTTAAATATAGTTCAATGGTATGGTAAATATTATGATAAAAAGGAGTAAACAAACTAACCATGCAATCCAATTGTGAATGTGTGAACATTGCAGAAGAGGCAAAGTGTTATGTTATTCCAGAATAGAGGAAGTGACCTAGTTAGAGAAGTGAGGGGCAAAAAATATTTATTAGATTGGAGAGAGGATCAGTTTGGAAAGAGGAGACTCAAAATTAGCTTACAGAGAAAACTAAGGGTTAGATACTAAATCAATTCCGATGAATTGAATCAAGGTAAATTTCTTAACAGAGTGGTCTTAACAGATCTTTGTAAATCTCCTCACAAACTCCTTACTTTGTTGTAAGTGTGAAATCCTCTAACAAGGTGAAAGCTAATAGTCTCAAAATATTTTAATAGGGTAGACCCCTCATAGGGTAGATCATTGATATGATCAAACATTGTAACTCTAATAGGTTAACTTTATTAATATAGTAGTGAAGATTTGTGGATGTCATCCCCATCCCAGTTTTACCTTCATTCTAAAGTTTTTTTGGGAAACCAAGATCTTTGTGTCATGTGATTACTTTTAATGCATGTGATTGATAGATTGGATCTATATGTTAATACTGTTTGATTATATAAGTTATGCATACATAAGCAATTAGATATGGGATGTTAAATGTGGTGATTTCATTATAGAATTGTTAAAAGGGTTAAAGTGTTATAGATCCTAATTCACCTACCCCTCCAGTATCTTGGTTTCCATTTAAGAATTCCAACATTTATAAGATAGGTTTAGGTCTTCTCTCTTCTTGTTTTAATTCACTTGGTTCTTCTTACTTATCTTCTTCAAGTATCGTTGGCTTCAACTCAACATTATTTGTTTGGTGTTAAATTTCCTCTCTCTAACATTGGCTCCTTCTCTCTATGACTCAACTCCTATAGCCTGATGCTTTTCAACATGTTGATGCTCAATAGAGCTTTTTTGTTGAACCTTGGTGGTGTTTTCCTATTGATGCTCAATAACCTTCTTCTTGGGTCCTGGTAATCTACTTGGCTCTCCTTCATAGATGTAGACAAAATTTCTATAATCTTTAGGTTCTTTCTTGCATTCCTCTTCATTCTTCTCTGCAAATTCATCAACTCTAACATTTGTACTTTCCACAATTTTGTTAGTACTAGAATTCAAACACTTGTATGCCTTTCTTTTAGTGGAATATCCTAGGAATATACATTCATTACTCTTTGCATCAAGCTTTATTTTCCTTACATATCTCAATGTGTAACCATTTCTTCTAAAAACTTTGAAATAATTAACATTAGGTGCATAGCCATCCCAAAGCTCAAAAAGAGTTTTGTTTGTACCTTTCTTAACCTGAACTCGGTTCAGTGTATAAATAGCAGTACTTATTGCTTCTCTTCAATAATTTTTGTGAAACATTCTTTTCCATCATTAGTGTTCTTGCATAGTCCATGATTGAAATATTCCTTCTTTTAGCTATCCCATTATGTGGTGGACTCCTTGGTGCACTCATTTGTCTCTTGATTCCTTTGTTATTACAGAATATATTGAACTCATCTGATATGAAATATGAGTTCACATCCTCTATCTGATCTCAAGCACTTCAAACTCTTTCCTATTTTAAATTCAACTCTAGCCAAATACCACTTAAATATTTGAAAAACATCAAATTTGTCTCTAAGAAACATCACAGTCATCATTCTAGAAAAATCACCAACAAATAGAATAAAGTAGTTGTCACCATAATAGCTTTGCACTCCAATAGGAGCACCTAAATTAGTATGAATTAACTCTAAAATATCATCAAAATAATAGGTATTTCTCTTGAAACTAGAATTTATCATTTTTCCCATTTGACATTGCTTGCACATCACTTTATCAGGTTTTTTCAATCTTGGTAATCCTCTTACTTTTTTCATCTTATTAATGTTTACCAATTTATCAAAGTTCACATGACATAGTCTGTTATGCCATAACCAAACATCTTGAAATTGTACAAATGGACAATTATCTTCAAATAGGTCTAGATAGAAAAAGTTACCTCTTGTTTGATCTCCACTTCCAATTAGTTCACTCATGGAATCATAAATCTTTGCCTTTCTATTTAGGAATTCAACTTGGTATCATGAATTGTTCAACTAAGCCACACTCATAAATTTATATTTCAAACCATCAACCCAATATGCATTGTCACATTTGATATTTTTATTTAATATAATTGATCCTTTACTTTTTACATAACCCAGTGCATTATTTTTAAACTTAACACTACTGCCATTATAATGTTCTAGCTTTTCAAACTTACTTTTATCACCAGTCATATGATGTGAGCAAAGATTATCAATTATCCATATTTCATTCTTATTCACATGCGAAATCAAAGAATTTTTCTCATCTTCATTAGATTCATCTTTTATTGTAACATAAACCACTTCTTCATCATTTTCATTAGAATCACTATTAGAACCATCTTCTTCAATAAGTAACAAGATTTATTTCCTTTACATTTGTAGTCTTTTGTACCTTGGTTGTCTCTCCTTCCTTAGTATTTGTTGTCTTTCCTTTTTTTCCTTCTCATCTTTGTCAAGAAATCTTACAGCAATATGACCAACTTTGTTACATGTAAAATAGATTATAGGAATTTTACCTTTGTATTTGCATTTTCCTCTTGGTAGCCTTCATGCCAATAATGCTTCTAACTTATCAAAGTCATCATCTGATTCACTGTCACTATTTACATACTTACTAACTTTTCTTTATTTTAGATCTGTCAATGATTAGTTGAGACTTGAAAGCACATTCAACACTAGAAGGTGTATAGTTCTCAAAAATTGACAATTAAAATGTAGTGAGTCTACCAATTAGATTGTCTAAGGCTAGATCACTACCAAGTGTACATCTCAGTTTTGAAATTATAGATACTCTAATTGCATAGATACAAAGTAAAGTCCTCAATGCCTTTCATATCACATTGTCATCAGATATGTTTTCTCTAGCTCCTCTGATTGTATTCACAACCTCCTTGATTCGACCACAATATTGTGAAAGAATCTCTCCTTATTTCATTCTCATGTCACCAAACTTGTCTCTCAAATTTTCTATTTTAGCCCTTAACATATTTTGTCTCCTCCATACATTTGTGGAAACTTATCCCACATTTTCTTTACAATAGTGCACCCTGTTACATCATCAAATTCAACATAACTAAGGGAAGATTCTAGATCTATCATCATTTGATTATGTTCCTAATTCTCTTTTATTTTATCAATTGTCATGGGTCTTATAACTTTAATGTATTCATTTTTCAAGTAGTATAGTGTAGAATCTCAAAATCTAGATAGATACAATTTCATCAATCATTGCCATGCTAAGAATTTCTCTTTGTTCAACTTGGGTACCTCTCTCTTGTACATCTTGATCTTTAGCTTAAGTCCTTTCAAATTTTCCTTACAAGCACCAATGCTCTGATACCAATTGTTAGAATGATTAGAATAACAGAGAGGGGCCAAGGGGTGGGGGGGTGAATCAATTATCCTTAGGTCTATATGTACTAATCAAACTTTTAACAACTTATTCAAACTCTTAAAATCACTCGACCAATATAGCACCTCATCCGTGAATCAACTTATTCATTCATCACTTAGCTCTCTATTCAGTATATGTTGACTAATAGATATAAAACAAGAGTAAATAGCATGCATCATGGAAATAACATTCACACATATATGACACTAGGATTTAATGTGGAACCCCAATTTGGGGAAAACCACCAAGTAACATGCTACCACTTTTCACTTGGTTAATACTTTTTTCTTACCTAAGTTCCTTAATCATCTACTTTATTGACCTCATAAAATTTTCACTCGATCAAGCTTAGTGTTTTACTCAACTTTTTGTCTTCTCTTCTATACATCAACACAAATGTCTTCTTCACTTCATACAATGATTAAAAAACACATTATCTTTTCAAAGACTAACTTATCAAGTGCCCATTTTGATTCCAGCATACTTACTCCTCTTTACTCAAAAAATTCACTAGTTCATCTAGTTATCTTTCTTTCCAAATCTTCTTCATCAATCAATTGATATAACACTCTACACTATTAGCAAATATCTTGCCAGTAAGGTTTGACATCAATGGAAACATAAAAATTGTTCCAATTGTAGTTTCCAACATTAATTATTTAAAAAGGAGAATGAAAATGTGTTGAAATATTTTTCAAACTAACAAGACTTTACAAGAATTTGTTGGCACTAGTTTAACTAGCATTTGTCCACTATTCAAAGAAAATCTCACAACCACTGAACAGAGTAAATCTAGGAAACCTTTTTTTAAACTCAAGGATATTTTATTCATCACTTAAACCATTATACTTAAAGAAAAAATAGTAAAAAAGAAATGGGGCATCCATATAATTGAGTGGGTACAATTCTACTAAACTGGGTAGATTAAATGATGACCCATATTGAAGTCCAGATATTTTTACATCTAAAGGCTACAATCACAAGGGGGTGATTGGGAAGAAAATGGGGAGTAAGGAATGACTCTAATACTTGGTGAAACCTTAACATGTAAATTCCAATTCCTCATAATGTTATTTCCTAAAAAAACTTTTAGCTGCCTTCAAAGTTAGGATCCACTAAGAGATGAGTTAAAATACTTCAGCTAATATGGGTGGGTCTCTTTGAAATTAAGTCAAAACCTCCCCCTCAAAAAGAGTTATCCATGCAATCTCTACCTTAGGTCAAAAACATGAATTTTTAAAAAATAAAATACAAAAATGTATAATCGAGTCAAGCCACCATTCATAAGATAAGCAGATTTTATATGTATTATGGGATTCAGAGTTAGACGATCAAAAGGTTAACTAGAGTATGACAATTGTAACATGAAGATATCATCATCAAAACCCACAAAAGATCCAAAGAACTTAGAGTATTAGAAATAAGGAAACTTAGGAAATATAAACTTTATCCTCCTTAGAAGAGGAATCTACATCATGGTCACTATCATCCACCCATTCTATATTAAGAAACCATTCCAAGCCACACCACTAGTTCATCCTAATCAAGGGGATTGATAGATTTGTCTAATTCTCAATAAGAACCACTAGTTCATCCTAATCAAGGGGATTCATGCATTGAAAAAAACTACATTATTGATTATGATAATGGGTTGCACTTTTACAACCCTATCATTGATTCCAAACTCACTTCTTTTAGGGATGCAAAAATTATCATCAATATTGTCCAAAATGGTCTTGATTTATACTACTAGAGGAGCTTTGAAAAGTATTCAACATAGCTCAAAGATGGACCTATTATCTCTCCCTACATGTAAGATTATTGC
The DNA here is from genome assembly GCA_028749045.1 of Cupressus sempervirens. Taxonomy (NCBI): domain Eukaryota; kingdom Viridiplantae; phylum Streptophyta; class Pinopsida; order Cupressales; family Cupressaceae; genus Cupressus; species Cupressus sempervirens. Next base: position 518,237,826 of record CM053788.1, read on the forward strand.
AACAAACATGGAAATAATTTATGGATTAGACTTTGGCCTATCATTGAGAAAAGATAATTATAGATCAAAAATATTCCTAACAATGTGAATGATTAAATTGTGGGAGGCATTCAACATCAACCTCAACCTTCTTCCAGAGATGTGACCCCTAAATTGTAGGACCCTATTGGCATATTCATTCAAATATCGGTATCCATTTTTCAAAGAGATGTTATATTAGACACTATAAAGGGCTTAATAAATAGAAAAAATACCCACAATATGTGTGCCCTCACTGAAGAGCCTTGAGTGAGAGCTACAAAAGATGAGGATGAGTCACAAAAATTATGATATATGTGTCAATTATATAGTTTCAAACTATGATGTGATAAAATTGTAGTTCCATAAATGTAAATGTGCCAAAAATGATGCCCTTTGTAGGATGTTTGTATTAACAAGTTGAATTAATAATTAAAAGGACACAAGTTTAAAAGGAAAATAAAGTGGTCTGGTGTATATGAAAATATAAGTTAATGGTGATTAAGAGAAGGGGATGAAAAACAAATAACTTAGGGAGGATGAAATATATGGGTTTCATTAGGACCCTTAGTTGCTAATGCATCTGCATGGGTATTACCTTCCCTGTATATGTGGTTAATTTTATATAGGGGGAAATAATTTATGATGGCCATGACTCTATCTAATCTTGAATTTTAGATCCAATTTGGGGAATATTTATTTCTAAGGGCATTTAATATAATTTGAGAGTCACCCTTAATGATTAAATTGTTAATGTTAAGATGTTTACATAACAAAAAACCTTCTACCAAGGCTTTTGTTTTTGCCACATTCTTAGAAGTTATGCCAATTGGTTTTGAAAGTTGCCCACATACTTTCTCATTCTAGTCATGGATGATATGTGCAATCCTTTATTTTTCTATCTTGTCCCTTGATGTGCTATCAAAGTTCAGTTTGTGCCAAGATAGTGGGTGTATGGACCAAACATGATCTTCTTCTTTTTTGGTCTTTGATCCCATGTCCAACACAATGGGGGATGATCGAACTAAACCATTCCTTATTCATATGGGAGTCCCACTTTGAGAAAAAACTTTCATGGTGGGTTGTTATGGATTTTTTTGTTGATGTTCTCCATAATATGTTCTTCAATCTTATTGCATAAGGATGAGGAGCCTATTTCCAAATCAAAGAAAATTATTGGTTACATTGATTCCATAATTCTCATATTAAAATTGTTGAGGCTAAAGTCAAGAGTGAATTATAAGTACTTTTGGATGCCTTGGAAGGACAATGTTGAAGGTGACTAAGTAGATTGTGGTGGAAGCAAGAGGAAAAATAGGATGTCTTTCAAAGCCATGACCAACACTGGTGGGCATAGGGGCATTGGAGTAAAAGATGATCCACATATTCTTCTTGGTTCTTATAGAGGTTGCATCATGAGATGCTAGCGAAACCAATCTTTCTAAGCTATTATTTCATGAGGATTCTCTTATGGGTTGTTGCCCATAAGAACATTTCTTCCTTGGTTAGGTAGCATCTCTTCCAACATAGGTCCAAAGGGAGATCTATGGGTAAAATCACAAACCTATGTCACCTTTTATTAAGAAATGGGATATCAAAATGTGACAATTCAACATTAATGACAAAAAAAATGGTATTTTTGTTTAAAATATGAAGATGATGTAAACTAATAAAATGTGTAGAATTGGATGAATTTTATGCCTATAATTTTTTAAATTTTTTTGAGTAAAAATTTATTCATTTTATTTTATTTTGAAGTCTCTTTTTTAACTGTAAAAAATATAGGGTGTAGTTCCTATCAAACAAGTATATGCAAATCATCTTTTTTTATTCTGATTTGAAAATATCTTATAGATGACATGTATAGCTAGTGAACAAAAAAAGAAATAATTATTTTTGATGTAGATTTTCTTTGATATAAGTACTTAAGTTCGACCTTATCAAAATCCAACAATTTTTTCCTCCCGTCAAAAATTCCCTATCAAATCTATACCTTCTTGAAAAAAATTACATATTCATGAAGAGGATTCTCTCCTCTAGAGATAAATTTAATTTTTTAATTTTTTTCATATGATTTACTATTTTTTTCCTTTTTTGAGGGAGCATCTTTTGAAATGTTCAAATATCAACTTATAATATTTTGAGATTATAACATATTATAACTAATCAAAACACTCAAAAAATTATATAATGATGATATTGAATCTAAGATCTATAAAAGGGTATTTTTAGTTTTTGAAAAAAATGAGTTTTGATAGAAAAATGAGATTTGACCAAAATAGGTTTTGGTATCATAAATGGTGACATAGATCTATGCTTTTACCCCTATAGGATCCCATTGCATTTGGGGTACTAGAGTGTTGTAACCCTCTTTAAGACTTAGCACCAATCCATATTAATGAATCATCTTTGAGCTTGGGAGAAATTTGTCAATCTTTCAAAATGATCACTAAGCAAGATTTTTATGCCAGATATAGGGGATCATCTTCTAAAGATTTCCACTCCCAACCTATATGGGATTCAATATTTGGAAAGGATATGTAGTTTTTGAGAGTGTCAAAGATGTAATTATTGAGGATGTCACCCCATAGAGACTTAAGAGTATTAGAGATATGGGAGTGGGGGGGGGGGGTTGGGTGGGTGTAGTAATTGTTGAAAGAGTGGGGTACCCACCCTAGGAATTTTCCAAAAATAAAGTGGATTATACATTGCCTACATCCCAAGAAAAATAAATGGTCTATTTTCTAGCATAAAGTTCCAAACTCAAGAACCTATGGGAGGAGAATTTGTTCTAAAAATACTCAAGGGCTTGTTTGGAGATAGATATTTGTGGAAAATAATTTTGGCCCATTTCCTATTATGTTCTTTATGGAATCTCTATACTAGTTTGGCTACAAAGCTTTACTTTTCCACATGAGTTTTGTTATCCCTAGCCCCCTCATTCTCAATATATTTTACAAATGATATCCCATTTACTCAGGGATAGCTTCTTTTCCTGGTATATGCCTTGCGAGAAGAAGGATTTTATTATTATTTCAAGATCATCCTTGGATTTGGATGATAGGGGTAGGAAAGAAATTTGATATGATGGAAGTGCAATGAAAACTAATTTGACCATTGTTAATCAACCAGCACTAGAGAGCCATCTAGATTTCTAGATGTCCATTTTTCTATACATATTCTATATGATGTGGTCTAATGCATTTTTCATTATGATCCCTTTGTTCACAGGCACACCCAAATACTTGCAAGGAAAGGTCCCTTTTTGAACCTCAAAAATATTGCAAATCATGTCATCAAGATTTAGATCAGGACTCTATGTCCCAAAGCTACCATATTTAAGTCAAGGTTGGATTTGAGGGAATTTTCTTCATTGATGGAGCATTGGCCTAGAAAGATGGTATCATCTACAAACTATTGGTGGGTTATGTTAGGAATTCCCTCTATCTCCTTAATCCCTTGAATGAGACCCCGATCTTGGGAAGCCTTGGTTAACCTTCCAAAGTCTTCAACCATAATAAAAAATAGGAAGGGGTAGATCCCCCTTCCTAAGGCCTCTTGAGATGTCAAAAAAAGCCTTCTAGAGATCCATTAAATAAATAGAGACGTTGGGAGAGGGGATACAACTAAAGATGAGCTAGATCCATTGTTTGAAGAATCTAAAAGCCATCTTCATGTATTTGAAAAGGAACCTCCAACCCACATTTTCATATGCCTTTTGAATATCTAACTTGAGTAGCATACATAGGGTTTTGTTCTTTTGGATAGAGTGGATGATTTCTTGTGTGATGATTATACAATCCATAATTAATCTACTTGGAATGAAGCCTATTTGTTCATCATTAGTGACAAGGGGGGGAACATTTTAAAGCTAGTTGGCTAGGGCTTTGGCAAGTATCTTGTAAATTGTCTTGCATAAGAAAGTCGGTCTGAAGTCCCCAAGGTAGATTACCTATATTTTCTTTGGTATGAGGGTAAGGAAAGTGTGGTTGATTTATTTGAGGAGATTACCTGAATTCATTATATCTTCAAGGGCCTCCCATAGCTCATCTCTTAGAAAATGCCAACACTTTTGAAAAAAACTTGTGTGGAAAACATCAGGTCTGAGGGCCTTGTCTGGTTGCATTTAGAAGAGAGTAGTCTTGTTTTTTCTTTGGTAAAAAATTTATTTAACATTGTATTATGATCTCTTGTGATTATTATAGGAATAAGGTTCAAAAGGGAAGATTTATTTTTCAAGTTTGAGTATTCCCAATTGTTTAGGATATTTTTGAAGTAAGGTACTAACTCACTAGCCATGGTTGTAAGGTCTTTAAGAGTGCAGCCCTGGGAGTTTTTTAATATTTGTGATCCTATTAATGCAATGTCTAGTTTTAGATTTGTTGTGAAATAATTAGTGTTTTTGTCTCCCTTAGATAGCCATGTTTCTCTATATTTGTATTTCCAATATATTTATCTTTTTCAAGCAAGTCATCTTGCTTATTGAGGAGGGATTTTTCCTAGAAGTACCTATCACCATCCATTCTATTAATAAGGACCCACTCATTCAAGTCTTTGATTTCCTTCTCTATATTACGTATTTATTCAAATATGTTTTTGAAGTATAACTTGTTCTGAGATTTGATTCTCATCTTTAGGTATTTTAACCTGGAGACAAAAAAAACTTTTTTTTATCCCTAAAAGGACTCTTAATTCTACCAAGATTCAATATGAGATAGGAAATCCTTATCTTTGAACCACATCAAGGGCATTTTATTTGGTATGGGGACTACTCCAATGTTAAGGAAAATTGGGAAGTGGTTTGAACCTGAGATAGGTTTGATTCCAGCTATTAGACTATGATTGAAGGAGGGAAGGTCAACAAAACATAGGAACCTATCTAGCCTTTGTGCTATGAGGTTGGAACCTAATCCTATTAGTTCATCTAAATATACCATTAGAGGTGTTAATATGTATAAGGATGTTGTAATATATCCAACTCATTAAGTCTCTTGAGGTTTGGTCGAGAGTTTGAATACCTCCTACCTTTTCCTCAAGATGAGTGATAGCATTGAAATTGTCCACTATTATTATATTGCTAGCATAATTGGTGAAGAGATATTTTTATAGTTCATACCAAACATGAAATTTCCCCATGGATGAAATGTGACCATAAACATTGATGAGGATAAAACCTAGATTTGAGTTCATACATCTAGCCTAACCACTCATCCAATGTGGTTGATTTACCTCTAGGGTAAATTGGATAAATTTTGGGTTCCAAATTCATGCAAGACAACTTGAAGAGGGAATGACAAGGTGACCCCAAATTTTCCATATTCCTAACTTCCTATCTAGCTAGTTAGACCAATTGCTCAGAGTCTAACTTAATTTTTTGTAGTAGGATAAGATCATACTCAAAGGACTTGACACAATGCTTTAAAAGTCATTATTTAAGAGGGGAACTATAGATCATAATCTTGCAAGAGATGATACTCATGGAGGAGTTGGAAGGCCCTTCTGCTTCCCATTATGGAAAAAAGAGATTATTTTGGTTTGATTACAGGCTTCACCATCTTAATTTCTTAAATCAGACTTGGATTTCTATCTTTTTTCCGGTGATCCTTCCACAATTGGGGGATTTACTTCCTTGTATATTTCTTGTAATTCTGAGAATTCTTAGAGAAGGTTGGGAAAACATATCAAGGCAATTAGGGCATAGGTATGATTTTGAAGAGTGATCTAAGTTTTGGCGGCATGCTTCCATTTTTTTCTTTAAAGGAGAGTTTCTAAGGAGAGCATGATCATGTTGGAAATATAAGAGGAGTAACTGAGAGAGGAGGGTGAATCAATTACTAAAAAAATAAATCTTACATCCTTTAGATGTTAGTAAAATAATTTTGTCAAAACTTGATTCTATAGATGCTTGGCAAACAAAGAAATGTTGTAACTCAATAAACACTATAATTGCTTGGTAAATACTTTGCATGAAAATCTTAAGATGTTATTTGTGATTACCATTACTTTAACTTAGTTGCAAACCCAAAAAAAAATAGCATGAACATATTAAACACTAAGATTTAACATGGAAACCCAATTTGGGAAAAACCACCAATTGCAACTATTTACTATTTTCACTCTTTTGAAGTGAGCCTTGATTGGAACCAACCTTGTTAAAGGTTACAAAACACACTATTATGTGTGACCTTGTTAGAGGATTTAATCACCCTATTAGGAGTGGCCTTGTTAGAGGTCTTTAGACAATTCAATGGAACTGCCACCTTGTTAGAGAATTTACAAATAGTTGTTAAGCCAACTTTTTTAAGAGATTTAGATCACTGCTATAATGGCTAGAGAGTAACAATGACATGAGCTAATTTGGATGCAACTAAATTTGTTGATTACAGGTCTCAATTCTAGCTTGTATACTTGATCCTTCCTAATCAAATATATATTTTCAACTCCACAAGGATATTCTACGTATCCTTCTAATTTGCTTCCTCTTTTCATCATCAAATGTTCAATACATTTGTATATCCATCTTATTACTTATAATCCTCAACTTGACTTTTTATTTATATCTTTCATATTGTCAAGTTGGCTCAAATACAACTTGCAATAACTAATATTTATCTTCTTAGTCAGCTAGAACCAATAATAAAATCAACTAAATCTAATATGCCAAGAGAAGAAAATCCTTTGTTAGCCAACCCTTCTCAGTAGACACTAACTCAGAAATGATTTTCCTATGTTAACCAAATGAACTCAGTTAACACTGCATACTTGCACAGATCCTTTAGTAACTGAGTGAGCTCGATTAGCACTAGTTCCATCCAACATTTTCTCCATTAACCAAGTGAGCTCGGTTAACACTCATCTTCCACAGACTTTCCGTAGACACCCAAGTGAACTTGGTGACATTGCCTTCTAAACTAGTCAAACTCTAGAATGTTTGGTAGACATAGAAAACTATCTTCACTTCCCAAGTGAGCTCCACATACACTAACTGATAATGATATGGTGTTTTGTGTAACATCAAAGACAATACACAATTAATCAATTGTATTCAACAATCTCCCTCTTTGAAATTGATGGCAACACAACATGTCATATTATAATGAAATTTTTTGAGAAAAAATAAAGTAAGGAACATATCCTTAGTTTCATTTTAATTCTCATTTATGAGAACTCCCTCTATCAGTGTGACCTCATTTCTCCCTCTTTTAGAAAACTTTTTTCTACATCAAACTTTTACCAAGTTCATTGTCCCTTTTTGATAATTCTTCTCTTCCAATCTCCCTCTATGACATCTCTTTACTATGATAGCACACTTCTCCAACTTTTCAATAAAAATTTTATGAGATATGATAGTATACTTCTCCCTCTTTGACAATAGATGCCAAAGACAATACTTGGTGAAAATCAATGTACCTTAAGTATTGATTCATTTGCAACATGCCCTTGTCAATGTTGTACCAACTAATTGATCTTCGACATGCTCTAGTTGATTCATCACTAAACTTCATTTAGTGAGCTTTGAATAGGGGAATGACTCCTATCTTAGCTCTTAGATACATAAATGCATCCTTAGGTAATGGCTTGGTGAATATGTCAGCAATTTTTTCTTTTGTGTTCACATATTCCAATCTGACTTCTTCATCTTGCACCAATTTTCTTATGAAGTGATATTTAAGAGCAATGTGCCTTGTTTTGGTATGCACCACTGGATTCTTTGATATATTCATTGCACTGGTGTTATCACAGTATATGACTATTGGATCCTTGATCTCTACCTCCATACCTGTCATCAGTTGTTTGAACCAAACAATATTAGAACAATTAACTGTTGCTACCACATATTCTACCTTTATTGTGGACTGAGAGATATAATTTTGTTTCTCACTTGTCCAAGACAATAGTCTTTTACCAAGAAAGAATGCTCCTCCACTATTTTTTTCTATCATCAACATCAGTGAATACATTTAAGTCCAAATTGCCCCATATTTTGTACCATAAGCCATAGTCTTCAATACCTTTTAGATATCTCATGATTCTTTTGACTACCATCAAATGGTTTTCTTTGGGATTTGCTGAAAATATTGTCACCATATTGACTGCTAATGCAATATTAGGCCTTTTATGCACTACATACTACTATTTTCCAATCATTGATCTGTAAGTGGTCTGATCTACCTCTTTGGAATCATCATTTTTGGAAATTTTATGTCTAGTAGACATAGGGGTTTCAACTAGTCTTCAATCTTCCATTCCAAATTTCTTTAGTATTTCCTTGATATATTTAGATTGAGTAATATAGATACCACATTTCTTCTTCTTAATTTGTAATCCAACAAAGAATTTTATTTTTCCAAACATGGACATCTCAAATTATTTAGTCATTTCTTCTAAAAATGTTTTGTAAAAGTCATCATTTCCTATAAATAAGGTATCATCAACAAATATTTTTGTCAACACAATCCTTTTATATAGTCCTTTGATATACATACTATTGTTATCATTTGTTCTTTGAAAGACAATCTGTATCAAGTAATTATGAAGTCTTTCATACCAAGCTTTGGGAGCTTGCTTGAGTCCATATAATGTCTTGTGTAATTTGTTGATCATGTCCCTATTGCTAGGATCTACAAAACCTTTTGGTTGTTCAATGTAGACTTCCTCATCAAGAATTCCATTCAAAAATGTAGATTTTTCATCCATTTGATATACTTTAAATCCTCTATGAGTCGCATATCTTAGTAGAGTTCTAACACCTTCTAATCTTGCAATAGGAGAAAAATTATCACCATAATCAATACCTTCTTCTTGAGAATAGCCTTTACACACCAACATTCCTTTGTTTTTAGATACTTTTCCATCTTCATTCAGCTTGTTTTTAAACACCCACTTTGTGCCAATTATATTTTTATCCTTGGGTCTAGGAACAAGAGTCCAAATTTTGTCCTTCTCTATTTGTTTTATTTCTTCATTCATTGCTTCAATCTAGCTTTCATTTTCCAAATCATCTTTAACACTTCTAGGTTCAAATTCAACAAGTAAACATGTACCTTTCAATTTGCTTCTTGTCATTGTTCCATCATATTTGTCTCCAGTGATCTGATAAGGTGCATGATGTCTTCTGACATATCTTGCTAATATAGGCTCTTTGGATTTGGAATGAGTTTCATTTGTTTCATCATAAAATTTAGTATCAAGCTCGGGTCCCACTGTCTATGACTTGAGTTTCTCAAACTTGGTTTTCTCTAGCTCGGTAACTTTTGACTTGGGTCTTTCAGACTATGACTCAGGTTGCACTGTCTACAAGTCAATAGCCGTTGGATATTTTGGGGACTTGGGAGGTAAAGCTTCCTTTCTTTTAGATAGATTTGGTAGGGTATCAGGTTCATAGTAAACAAATCTTCTATAATCCTCAGGCTCTTTGTTGTTTTCTTCTTCACTTTTTTCTAAAAAATTCATCAATTCTCACGTGCGCACTTTCTATGATTTTATGAGTAGAAAAATTCAAACATTTGTATGTTTTACTTCTATAGGAGTATCTTAGAAATATGTCTTCATCACCTTTGACATCACATTTCCCTTTTTTAGATTCTTTCAAGATATAACATTTTCTACAAAATACTTTCAAGCAACTTACATTGGGTTTGTAGCCATACCATAGTTTATAAGGAGTTTGATTTGAGTCTTTCTTCAGTTGTACTCTATTTAAGGTATGAATTGCAATGCTGATAGCTTCCTTCTAGTATTTGGTTGCAACATTATTTTCTATCATCAATGTTTTTGCACAATCCATGATTTCTTCTTTCAGTTATGTCATTCTGTTGAGGTGTACTAGGGGTTGATACTTGTATTTTAATTCTTTTTTTAATGTAAAATTCATTGAATTCATTGGAGATAAATTCACCACCTTTGTCTAATCTCAAACATTTCAATTTCTTTTTAGTTTCTTTCTCTACTCTTGCCAAGTACCACTTGAATTTTTGAAAAGTTTCAGATTTTTTGTTTAGATACATTATAGTCATCATTCTAGAATAATCATCAACAAAAAGAATGAAAAAAATTTCTCCACTATAACTTTCTATTCCAATAGGTCCACATAAGTCTGTGTGCACAATCTCTAAGACTTCTTTTGAATGATAGTTCTTGCTTTTGAAACTAGTCTTTCCCATCTTACCAATTTGGCAATTTTTACATAGACCCATATCAAGTTTATTCAAAGTAGGAATACCTCTTAATCTTTTATGTTTTCTTATCTTAATCAAATTATCAAAGTTTACATGACATAATCTTTGTGCCATAACCAAATTTCTTCTACTTGAGCAATAAAATATGAACTTTCATTGAGATCAAGATAAAATAGATTACCTTTTGTTTGCTTGCCAAATCCAACCAGATTTCCTTTTCCATCCATTAGTTTGATCTTTCCATCCATGAATTCTACCTTGAATTGATTTTTTTTCAACTATTCTACACTCAATAGATTATGCTTTAATCCTTCAACCCAATAAGCATTATCACATACAAGTTCATTGGTCAAAGAAATACATCCTTTTCCTTTTATGCAAGAAAGTTCATTGTTTCCAAATCTTACACTACCACCATCATAATATTCCATGTGCTCAAATTTTGTTTTATCTCCAGTCATATGATGTGAACAACCACTATCAATAATCCATGTATCATTTTTCTAACATGATAGATAAGTTTCATTTTATCTTCTTCATTATCAGACTCGTCTTCTACAACAATATATACCATTTCATCTTCACTATTATTAGAATCTTTAGCCATAAAACAAGATTTCTTACCTTTGTCCTTTTAGTTCTTTTAGTTCTTGAAATCCTTCTTGCCTTTGTGCTTATTGCTTTTTTTTTCATCCTTGTTTTCTTTGTTTGGACACCTTGCAGCAATGTGACCAACTTCTTCACAAGAAAAATAGATCAGAGGAACCTTACCTTTGTACTTTCCTCTACCTTTGGAATACTTTCTTGCAAGTAGGGCTTCAACAACTTCAAGATCACTATTTGAACTTTCTTCTGTTTCTTCTTCTTCACTTCTTGATTAACTGGCCTTTGATTTCTTACTCTTTTACTTAAGTGAGATTTCATCTTCAAATGCAGATACAATACCTTCGAAACTAGGAACATAGTTATCATAGTTATCTAACTCAAAAGTTGTTAATCTTTCAACTAGAGCATCCAAAGTTATATTGCTATTTGGATCACATCTCATCTCTTGAATGGTAGACACTCTAATTGAATAAATAAGAATGAGAGTTCTAAGTACCTTTCTTACAACTATTTTCTCATCAATGTCTCCTACAGATGCTTTGATTTCACTCACACTTGCTTTGATTCTTTCCACATATTTTGCAATGTTTTCATCTTCTCTCATTTTCATTTGATCAAATTGACCTTTGAGACTTTCTTCTTTATCTCTTCTTACATTTTCATCTCCTTCATAGATGTCTTTTAGTTTGATCCACATTTCATGTATTGTTTTGTAGTCTTTTACTTCATCAAATTTAGCATAACTGAGAGCAGATGCAATATCAATCATGATGATGTTATGATTCTTCTTTTCATCAATATCTTCTACTAATAATGTTCCAGTGGGAGTTTTGTATTTAGTATCAAGATATTTACAACCTGAATCACTAATAGTAGCCAAATGTAACCTCATAAGTCCTTTCCATGCTACAAAATTTTCTTTGTTCAACTTCAAAATCTCTCTTCTGTAAGACATCTTAATCTTTAGCTTAGGTCCTTGAAACCTTCTATGCAAGCACCAAAAGCTATGATATTAATTGTTGGAAATATAAGAGGAGTAACTGAGAGGGGAGGGGTGAATCAATTACTATAAAAATAAATCTCATATCCCTTAGATGTCAATAAAATAATTATGTCAAAAAATGACTCTGCAGATGCTCGACAAACAAAGAAATGTTGTAACTTGGTAAACACTATAATTTCTCAGAAAATACTTAGCATGCAAATCTTAAGATGTTATCTATGATTACCATTACTTTAACCTACTTGCAAACATAGAAAATAAATAGCATGAACACATTAAACACAAAGATTTAATGTGGAAACCCAATTTCGGAAAGACCACCAATTGTAACTAGGTACTATTTTCACTCTTTTGAAGTGAGCCCTGTTAGGAGCCAACCCTGTTAAAGGTTACAAAACACACTATTAGGTGTGGCCTATTAGAGGATTTAATCACCCTATTAGGAGTGGCCTTGTTAGAGGTCTTTAAACAATTCAATAGAACTGCCACCTTGTTAGAAGATTTACAAATAACTGTTAAGCCAACTCTGTTAAGAGATTTAGATCGTTGCCGCAATAGTTAGAGAGTAACAATGACATGACCTGATTTGGATGTAACTAAATTTGCTGATTATAGATCTCAATTCTTGCTTGTGTACTTGATCCTTCCTAATCAAATATATATTTTCAGCTCCACAAAGATATTTTTCTTATCCTTCTTATTTTCTTCCTCTTTTCATCATCAAATCCTCAATACATTCACATATACATCTTCTTACTTCTAATCTTCAACTTGACCTTTTATTTATATCTTTCATATTGTCAAGTTGTCTCAAATACAAATTGCAATAACTAATATTCATCTTCTCAGTTGGCTAGAACCAACAATCAAATCAATTGAACTCAATATGCCAAGACAAGAAAATCCTTTGTTAGCTAACCTTGCTTGGTAGATACTAACTTAGAAATGATTTTCCTGTGTTAACCAAGTCAACTCAATCAACACTACATAGTTGGATAGATCCTTTGGTAACTAAGTAAGCTCGGTTAGCACTAGTTCCATCCAACATTTTCTTCATTAACCGAGTAAGCTCGGTTAACACTCATCTTCTACAGACTTTCCTTAGATGCCCAAGTGAACTTGGTAGACACTGCCTTCTAAACTAAACAAACTTTGGAGTGCTTGGTAGACAAAAAAGTTTATCTTCGCTACCTGAGTGAGCTCAACATACACTAACCGATAATGATATGACATTTTGTGTAACATCAAAGACAATACATAATTAATCAATTGTATTCAACATATCTGTCTTAGACATTTGATTCAAGCCAATCATGTCATATATTGATTCCAATTATATAGGAATATTTTTTATGATGGATTGACATTTTGGTTATTTAAAGGGATTTGATTAAACAGTTGTGGGAATTGGTCAAGTGGATCCTTCCATCTCTAAAATTATTTTTGGACCTCCTCATGAGTATAAGATACCTCTCCCATTAGGTCATTAAGTTGGAACATTCCTAATTTTTAGGGATTAAATTATGGTTGTCACTTCATTTTTACTAGCAATTTCTACATTATTTAGCATAGGGTTGTGGTGAGAAGGAAGATTCTCCAGAGTGGGGGGGGTGCAAATTAGATCCATTTATAATAAAGACAATCCATAAGGGAGTGGGTGATCTTTGGCATTAGTAGAAATGGTGATGTCATGATAGTCTAAGTCAATGAGGGAGGAGGCAATGATGTATTTGTTCAAGGTTAATATTGGAAATAATGATTGATCTGAGAGTGAGTGGGAATGAGAACCTTGGCTAGGGATGCAAGGGGTTGATCATTATATGCAAATCCTCCATCTTGGAGAAAACTAATTGAGGCAATTTTTGTTGGGGGAATGGAGATAGGGGATTCTAATTTTAGGATCCGTAAGATGGTTTGGAATGTTGAGAACTCCTCCAAGAGAGATATTTTGCTAACATCAATTTTTCCATGATATTGTGTTGGAGAAAAGAAAAAGGATGTATTGTCATAGTAGATAGTCATTTTGGAAGGCTTTAGATAGGGGTTAATTAGAAGGAAAATCTTTCATTCTTCCTTGAAGACCTCGGGTTTTTATATCCTAAAAAGGACCCAAGAAAATTTCCTAATCTCTAGATAATCTCTTTATTAAGGGGAGAGAGAGTGATAGAATTTCCTAATTAAATGAGGTAGTTATTCTTTGCATTTTACAAAATTAGGGGTTGAAATTGGGGGGAAAATCCATTAATAGGAGGGGTAAGCCCTTAAAAAAAATTATTCCTCTACAAGATAATTCTTGACAGTATTTGAATAATACTCAACACAAAAATAATCACATTGAATAAAAAAAAATACTTGCCTATTCTGAAAATGATGAATTCTACTAATCTACCATGTTTGAAGATTTGTTCTCATTCTAGTATGCCAACAATTTGAAGGAGCTTGATGTTGCACTTAAATATGGAACAGGACTAGGTCTATCCTCCATAAGACTTAAGGGAGAAGTATTAGGGTTTTGGGATGCCTCCTTATCATTTGAAGTTAGATTAATTTATGGGTTCTAATGACCCACCCAGAGGGATTTTTTTGGCTCTAGATGTGAAATACGAAGTAGAGGATGACAATGGGATTGCCCAAATACTTTCCACTCTGTGAGGAAGGAATTCATTAAGGAGAATGAATGGAACATTGAGGGATTTCCTATTCCTTATGGACTTAGCATTTCATTCCTTCCTTGTCATTATTGGAGGGCTTTTTCTCCTATGGTACCAAGCAGGATGGAGAATGACACTTCTTGCATTACTAAGTAGGGTTTTTTTCTAGTTTTTACTAAAAACCCAAAACCAAGGGCTTTCAATTAAGGAGTGCCAAGAATTGTAGATAGGAGGGAACATGGAGATCCTCATTCTCATATAAAGGGGAGAACATATAGGGTGGAGGGCAAATGGAAAGACATCAACATTGAATGGTAAAGATCATTCTCAGTTTTTAAAATATTTTCTAATTTAGTTTCTCACATTTATGTGCAATGACGTCTAAATAATTTTGTTGGATCATGGTATATTGTTTAATTACAATATATCTATATCATGTATATTAATGTTTTTATCATATTAGTAGGGAAAATAACATGGTCCCTTACAAATTAGGCATAGGGAGAAAAAATTAAGAAAAATTAACAAAAGGTGGTGAAGAAAAACTTTAACAATGTCAATAGATCTACACTTGCATTATTAAAACTACAAGTCTTGCCAAAATCTGACCATGTGCATACCTTTCTAAAATTGTATAAAAAAATATGAGTGTTCAAACTACTACAAAAACTATAAATAATCATAGTAAACTTATCATTTCATATTACTTAACTAAAAAACTAGGTTCACAAAAAAGGAGCTACCAAGGTACATAGACCTTAACAAGAACACAAATTGTAGTCTTGCATCTCTTGTCAAGTGTCTTGTTGATCTTTATGTACACTATGTCCTTTTTCTCCTCTATAGTCACTTGTCCTTTAAAGTTTATTCTTGATTTTAGACCTCCTAATAACAATACCCATCACTAGTTAGTTCATAATTCCCTTAGTGATATTAATAAAGGGTTGAATAGCATGCTTTTCTTATAAAATTCTCTTTTTTATATGATTCTCTAACATGTTCACTTTCCCTGAAGTTCCTAGAAAGTATCAATATTGTTCTCATTTCCATCCTTAAACTCATGGATTGCCTATAACTCCTCTCCCCCCCCCCCCCCCTAAGATATCTCCATTTCATCCTTATTAGAGCCTCCATTCGCAATGTTTTCTTCCATTTTCTCAAAAAGTCCTTGACACCCTTTTATGAGTGTTCCTCCTAGTCATTTTACTCTTCATCCAAGTAGACTTGATCATCATTTTCTTCCAATATGGTTGGATCTTGTTTGTCTTGAGAAGATTTAATTCTTCTTATTCTGTGATGATATTTTTTTCTTCATAATGTGGGGCTAAAGTTACTTTTGTCAATATTTCTAATCCCCCCACCCCTCCCCACCCCACTAAAAAGGATCCCACCAAATATTTTCCCAAATTATTGTTTTTTTCTTGTTTAGTTTCCTCCATTTCTTCCAATATGGCAATAGTAAAACCTTTTATTATGAGGGTTCTCATTTGGTTTTTTCCTAAATAACTTAGGAAGTTTAACTAGAGTATTATATTTTTCGAGGGTTATAATGAGGAAGTCATCAATAGGTTGGGAGAGAATTTATTTTCTTTTCTTCATCTCCTTACTAGGGAATTTGTTTTTTAAAAGGTTTCTTGAGAGGAACTACCCATTTCTATCCTTCTCAAACATCATTCAAGTTTTTCAAGAGAGGAGGTGGAAGATGATTTTCAATCTTAATGGGAACTAGATTTACATGAAGGTCCATAGAAAATTCATGTTTACAAAGAGCCATAATTAACCCCTAGTGAAATGGTCAGAATGAACATGTCTGTATACTTAATTGCAAGAAGAGAACAAGAAAAGTGAAACATTAACCTTCAATACCTTACATTATTTAATGGTTAGAACTGGTAGCCATGAAAAATATATTCTCTCAAGGGTGAAATAATTCATAATATGCAAGTTAAAAGGGGCACGAGGAATTAGGATATTAAACCTATCATACCCATTTTGAAATCTCTCTTGTTGCTCACCATCTTCAAGGAATTTATCAATCAAACTCTGGTATTTCCCTAAGATCATTCTAGTATTTTCAAGGCCCATTTCATATACTATCGATTGTAGGGAGGAAAAAATTCTACAATTCCCACTTTTACAGTACCCTTTTCCCAAGAGATAATTTGGAGATGAGGGCAGCATTGTAACCCTCCATTACCAAAAAAACATAGGGCCATGCAAGATTGTACAACAAGTCCAATAAGCCTTCTTTTTTTGTAGGGAATGACATTTAATAGATTCATTTATTTTATTAGGGGAACTCATTTCTTTCAATCATAGACCAAAGACTATTTCCTTCTACCTAAAAATTGCAGCTAGAAACTAATATCATACAAAAGAGAATTTGAGCTTGTTTAAATATGGGTGTTACTTCACCATAAATATAAATATATTACATAGAAGAATTAAATCCTTCATATAAAATAAATATTGGTTTAATAAATATCTATTGAAAATATATATTTTTTCCCTTATCAAATCCTCTCGCATGTGATGTCATCATCAAAACTTGAGTTCAAGTTTAACTGAAAAAAAAGTGTTTTAAAATTATTTCCTTTAGTATCTAGAGGAAAAGTGTCTTATCAACTATATGGTACATTTTATCATCATATCATGATTCCATTTCCTTATAGAGGTAAAAAATGACACATAATCAACCCCTTATTTAATATTCCACTCCACATCCACCTCACACCATCTTTTCCCATAATCAAGATCATAATCCACAAAACATTTTTCAAATATAGAAAATAGTTTAACCTTAATTTTATTTGAGGATTTTGTTGAATATTTGGCCAAAAAAAATTGTCTCTCTAATAGCTCCAATCTTGAATTTGAAGACCTTCATTTGCGATAAAATTAGTCATCACATTCCCTCCATGATATGTTATATTTTCATTTGAAGGAAGCTCTTGAGAAACCTAATATTGTCTTACATCGAAGATATGATCTCTTTGGGCCTTTAATCTCTATTTTTAGGATATGTATGATGAGCTTAGAATTTCCCTTGATTCCAATCATAGTATAACCTAAATCTTAAGATTTTTTTACTCCCTTCCAATATGTTGTTGCATCTAAAATATTATCGGATTATATTCCTGAATTCATTATAATACATCTAATTAAATAATACCTTTAATGATCATGTAAGATAGTTCCTATACTTTCCAACCCTGGATTACCTTTAGAGAAACTATCAAAAATATTTGTTTATATAGTCCTATTTAGGAAGAAATACAAATAGAGCTCATTTTATTATTATTCTTTGTCCATATGACCTTATTCATATCAGTGTTGGTAAGAATTGATTTATTTTGTATTATCTTTGATGTTACACAAAATGTCATATCATTTCTAGTCAGTGTATGCTGAGATCAATCAGGCATTGAAGACAACTTCCTGTGTCTGCCAAGCATTCTAGAGTTTGCCTAGTTCAGAAGATAGTGTCTACCAAGTTCGCTCGAGTGACAAAGGATAGTTTACAAAAGTTGAGTTTTAACCGAGCTCACTCAGTTAATGAAGGAAATTTTGGATGGAACTAGTGTTAACCGAGCTCACTTGGTTATCAAAGGAACTTTGTGAATGTGTAGTGTCAACCAAGTTCGCTTGTTTAACATGGGTAAATAGTCTTGAGTTAGTATCTACTGAGCGGGGTCAGCTAACGAAGGATTTTCTTGTTTTTTCATATTGAGTTCAATTGTTTTATTTGTTGGTTCTAGAAGACTAAGGAGATGAATATTAATTATTCTAAGTTATATTCAAGCTAACTTGGCAATGTGTAAGATAAAAATATAAGGTCAAGTTGAGGATTGAAAGAGTGTGGAACATATTGAAGATTTGATGATGCTTAGAGGAAGTGAATTAGAAGGATAAGTAGAATATCCTTATTGAGATGTAAAGATACATTCGATTAGGAAGCATCAAGTATACAAGCCAAAATTGAGATTTGCAATCAACAATTCAGTTACATTAGAAAGCAGGTCATCTCATTGTTACTCTCTAACCATTGTAGTGGTGATCTAAATCTCTTAATAGAGTTTTTGATTAAGGAAAACATGTTTTAACAGGGCCCTAAAACCCACACAATATATAGTTCTAACAATAAGAGAATGCTTAAAGCATCAAAAGAAACTAAAAGCAAACATTTGAAATAATTCCCCACATGAAATGATAAAACTAGTAAAAAGCCAAGGAAACAAGAAAAAAAACAAGAACTAGCCAAGAAAAGCTAGGGCACTTAGGAGATCTCTCTTAGAATTTTTGCTACATTGATTTTGAGCTTTGATAGTCTACCTGTTGCCTCCTTCATGTCTTAGAGATCCTAGTCATGATCTAGGGTATCCTTCTTCCCCAAGCTGGATCTAGTGCACTTCCTCAAGCTGTCATCAGAGGTCTTGTCCTTTGCGTTGTGGGGGTCTAGGTCCTCCTCCTTGCTAGTTCTTTGCTCTATTTTATTGATGAGAATCTTAATATTCTCATTGGCCTCTTTAAGAATATTGTAGCTTTGCTCCATAATAATATGCATAGAGCTCTCCATTGTTTGGACCCTATTCTTGACCTCCTCCACTTTATTGTCAATGCTTTTTTCTTCCTCTGATATCCTGTTCTTCAAGCTATAGTTTTCTCTTTCTAAACTACTCATCCTATACTTAAGATCTTGGATTTCAAGAAAAATCCATTTGGTAGTGCAAAAATTGTCTACCATGTTGTTCTTGGCATTGTTGAGGATGTCCATATATGGGTTCTCCTTTGTAGTGTTGCTAAAAATGATCAAGACTGGGTCAATCAATTCTTCTTCTATTCTAATTTTTCCTTCATCATCCTTTTTGACCTATGTTCTAATTAATTCTCTATTAATCCCCATTTTAGTAGAAGATGTGTCAAAATTTTGCCACACCATATTTCTATCCTTTCCTGTGATCGAGCATCTATATCTACTAGTTTCTAGTTCCTCAAATCCCTGCTCATGTTCTTCCCTTTCACTCTGATTAAGATCTCCTTCCACCCCCTCCTTCTCAGTCCCCTATTTATCCTTCTTGGCCTCAGAATTTTTTTTTTTGGCCCTTGGAAGTGCGTACAAAGTCTTCTTTTCTTTTCAGCATTTTGATGGTAATAGTTCTCTTGCCCTTTTTCCTCTCCAAACCCTCCCCTTCTCTTAGCTCCTCCTCTCCTTTAGCGCTATCTTC
The DNA here is from genome assembly GCA_028749045.1 of Cupressus sempervirens. Classification (NCBI taxonomy): domain Eukaryota; kingdom Viridiplantae; phylum Streptophyta; class Pinopsida; order Cupressales; family Cupressaceae; genus Cupressus; species Cupressus sempervirens. The sequence goes on from CM053788.1 coordinate 518,257,507, forward strand.
CCCCATATCCATGCCTTCAGCCCTTTTTTTATAGTCCCTATCAAAGGAGGAGTCAAGGCCCTACTTGGGGTCAGGGATATTTTTCCCCCTACTTTCCATTCTGATGGTTTTTTCCTTGAGCCACTCTGTGGAGAATCGTCCTCCTCTAAATTAGTATGCATATCCAGGTCATCTTCTATGTCCAAAGGCCAATAGTTCTCTTCTAACTCTTCAAAATCCCCTCTGCCCTTCTTACCCTCCTTCCTAATCTTAATTTATTTTTCCATTATCCTAGCTTTAAATAACTCATTAATTAAAAGTAACAACCCCTCATGGAGTGTTGGATTCCTAGTATGCTTCTTTTAATATTCATTAATGTTTTCATTTACTGAGTAGTATAGGTAGAAGGGGATAGAAATTTTAGCCTCATTCCTAAAGTGGTTAAGTAACACGAACTAGTAAGTTCATATTCGATCAAATCTGGTGTCCAGGGTGATATATTTGATAATAACCCGCAAAAAAATTTGCCACAGTGGCTTGATGGAGCTCAAGAGATAATGGATTCCTCTCTTCACCAATGCTTTTTTTCCTCTTGATTCTTTGTAAATTCCACCACCGCTTGCCCCAAAACTTTCCTATCTTCGTAGAATTTCTTTCCCAAGATGGGAATGCTGGTGACCACAAAAATGGCATCCTTCATCACCGTGAACTCCACCCCATCAATTTTAACAATTCCCTCATTCTAGCTCTTAACCATTGTCTTGGTGATAGAGGGTTTCTAGCCATGGAGCTTATCAATGAAATTTTTTATTTCCTCTTTTTTCAAAATGTTCCATACCTTAGACCATCTACACCATTTTTGGGCTTCATCCTCTAGTTCCCTCCTATGCCTTTCCCCAACCATGTTGTCTTCTTCAATGCAAGCAAGATAAGCAGTATCAAAGCTCTTTAAGTCCAGAGAAAAAATGGCTCTCCTTATTTTCTTAGACCTATTTTCTGCCTTATGAGTAAACTGCCTAAATTCAATCATAGAATTAAGTAGATAGATATGGTTGATGTGAGAAGTACAAGTGCTATTGTACTTCCACATCACATTTCTACACATTTCCCAAAAAGTTCTATCATAACAAATTTACACATCAAATTTCTGACCACTCCTCATAACTTGTTAACAATCATAATGAACTTTTAATTATACCCAATCTTCCTAGGATCCTTTCCTTTTCAATCAAATCATTAATTTCTAACAAGAAATTATGACCATCCATCCACTTAGCCACTTTATTGTACTTTACTACCCAGTTTGCCAAGCTGTCCACCACTTGGTTACCTTCCTGGTACTCATGTGCCACATAGATTTTCTTGAAGGTCTTGAGAAGATGAATGCATTCCCCTATTATATTCTTTTTCGTCCATGGAGCCTTGTTCTTCTCATTTAGGAAGTCAGTAATATTTTTCAAGTCACCTTACAACCACAAATTTTTCACACCCATATCTTTTGCTAGATTAATGGTATGGTGAGCCGCAATAGCCTTCACATAGTGGTTAGTTTGCATTCCAAGGGGAGCAGCAACCATAGCAATACCTTTACCAAAATAATTTCTAATAATGTCTCCCACTCCAGCCTTTCCCGAGTTTCCTTTGGTTCCCCAATCAAAATTAGCCATATGCCAACCCTCAAGTGGAAGCGACCATCTGTACTCATCCCTCTTGCTAATGTCCCTACCCTTAGTACTGAGAGAGGTGATAGGACTTTTGATATTGGTGTAGTTTTCCAACAAGGCATTAAGACACTTGTGGTAAACAATATCAGCCTTGGTTTCCTTATCCCTGAATATTCTATTATTATGCTCTTTCCAAACCCCCAGCACATATGGGGTAAGGTCTAGTTACACATAACCATGATGTCACTCTCAACCCTCCCTTGGTTCCATTGTTCAAAGAAATCTAGCATGTTGGGAGGGAAATACTAGGCTATGTTGAAAAAAGATAGGAAAAGAGACCAAATAGAGTTGGCTTAATAGCTATTTGTTAATCCTCTAACAAGGTGGCATTTCTATTGAATTGTCTAAAGATCTATAACAAGGCCACTCCTAACAGGGTGATTAAATCCTCTAACAGGGTCACACCTAATAGTTTTTTTTGTAACCTTTAACAAGGTTGGCTTCTAACAGGGCTCACTTCAGAAGAGTGAAAATCAATAACTAGTTGCAACTAGCAATTTTTCCCAAATTGGGTTTCCACATTAAATCTTAGTGTCAATTGTGATCATGATATTTATTTTTTGTGTATGCAACTAAGTTAAAGTAAGATTAATCATAGATAATATCTTAAGATTTTCATGATAAGAATTTTTTGAGTCATTTCAGTGTTTATCGAGTTACAACATTTGTTAATGTAAACCAAGTGCCTCTTTTTTGGTCGAGTTATAGCAGAGTTTAGTTTACACAAAGTTTTGATTTGTATTGACATCTAAGGGATCTAAGATTTATTTTGTGGTAACTGATTCACCCCTCCCCTCTCAGTTACTCATCTTATATTTCCAACAATTAGGACTTAATCTTTCACTTTGATTTCTTCCATGTCAAGCAAATATTTGATGTAAAAAAAAAGAGGTTGCATCAATAATTTTTATAAGTTGGTATTTTATTATTATGAAAACCTAATTTATTATTGTAATGCCCTGCTCAGTAACACAAAAGAAATAAATCTAATATGTTACAAAGTTTACGAATTTTTTTTAATGTTTAAACAACACAAGATAACAATGTGGAAGCAATATACACATACGCATCAAGTACACATAAGCAATTATAAATGCAGTTTCCATTCCTCAAGAGTTTCTTCACTTTGAGTCATGTTTAAGAAATTTTTACTAATTAATTTAAGTCTCAAGTACAAAGTCTCCTGATCATAAAGAAATTATAGATACATTATCACATAAGAAAATGCATAAGTATAACTAATAATATGAAAGTACATCTAATGAATAATATCCATTACACATGTCACAAGGTATGCAAAATAGATACAAGTACATCAATATACAATAAAATATCCCATAGGATCTCAAAACACATGATACATGGATATATCAAATGAATAAAAGTCTCCAAGATAAGAATAAGAATGATACTGGTACAACTATATCAATGAACATTCAACATCTGTCAATATGAGGGGGACCCAAATGGTAAGAAGACACTACTTCCTAACTATATGGTCACTTAATCAAGCTCCCACTCCCACCGTGCAACAAAGATAATGTATGATACACACACAAATAATAAAATCATAAAAAAAATACCAAGGAATCTTGATAATCAAATCTACCTCAAGGGTAATACAAACTATTGATAAAGAAAAAAAACCAAACTCGAAAAGACACTCATCCAAACCAACATGACATACCAAAATCAACAATAGATACCAAGTACAAATCAAATATCAAAACCAAAAAGATACAACCACCTCCAAATCAATGTCAAATGCCACAAGCATAATAACCAACAGATAAAAACTATCATCAATAAAATTAAACCACCAATCACCAACTCTAATAATAGAAACACCGCCAATGAATAATTTTCATTCATTAATAAAAGTTAATTGTCAACAATGGTTGGCATTCAATCAATAAATAATAACTTGCAATAAATACACCATCAAAAGTAATATCCAACAAGTACACCACCAGAGGCAAATATAAAGAAAATATGAAGGAGACTCAAGCTACATACTATAGAGTGTCATCACATGAGTCAACTCTAAGGTTACCCTAGTAGTCTCTCTGGACCCCGGCCCCTAGTGACTCTATGCAAAACTAAAATACCCTCTCGTGAAAACAAGGAAACTAGTCATACCTCTCAATGTATCATCGCATTCTCATCCTTACCATATACAATCACTCAAAGAATGGATGAGGAAAGATCTCTAACTTATATTTTTTATTTATCTCAAGGCATGGGGGATGAAAGTGTTTCAATTACTATGTTATCACTTGTTACACAACTTATAATGAGTTACCTTGGCAAGCACTTTGGGCCCTAACCCCCATTGCAAGCCACTTCTATAGACATGCACCTAGACTACCTTCTCAAAACTTATAAATCACAATTGTGTCCCATACCACAAAAGTAATATTGATTGAATTTGGTTCTTTAACAAGCAACCCAAAAATAACATTAGTTCTCAAAACCCAAGTTCTCATAAATGTTCATCAAAAGATATCTCATAAAAATAAATCTCAATTTGAATCATAAAATACATCATGACATCCAATCAAATAATCATAAAAGAAATCTCAAAAATATCTCTAGTGCACATCCTAACTTGGTCAACTGAACAACCCACAAAGAAAATCATTACGAAAATAAACATCACAACACTATAAATAGAATATAAGAAACCACATAGTTTTTAGTCATATGATTTAATTCCATCATTTTCTCTTGTTTAGTTTGGATCATAAGGATGTGTTTAAAAATAAAGTAAGAATATATCTATTAATATAAATTGTTATGCTAATAAACTTATTTAAATAAATACGTATTTAAATATAAAGACTCTTTGTGCATATAAAAATGTCATGTAATATGATCATGTTATTAATTTAAATAATCTTGAATCATGAATGATTTAATTAATAACACAAATGTATATTATTAGATTAAATATTAATATCAATTCCATTTCTAAAATATTAATTTGACTTCTTTTTAAGTCCAATATTAATATTTATTTTTTCTTTAATTTGTGATACACTAGAGATAACTCAAACTTAAAATTTTAAAATTTTAATTAAGTTATCTACAATTTCTCTCATAATATTAAATATTTATAACTAGATGATTATATAGTTAACTACATTATAACTTCTCTTAAAGCATAACTAAATCACAATTATATATTTATTAATTTGTAACTCCACTTGCATTAATAAATATATAATAAGTTATATCCCACTGAGAGTTTTAAAAGTAATTGATATTAAAAACTCACTTATAAGAAAATAAATAGTATTTATTTATTTAATTTTAAAAATAAATAAATATTTTTTTAAATTTGTAAAATTAATAATTAATCATTAAAAAAATATTTTTAATAAATAAATATGAAAATTATATTATATTTTTTATAAAATAAAAAATAAACATACAATTAGTAGTTTCGCATACCTTGGATCTCTCAAATCATGCAACTATACTGTACTTAGTTTTCAATTTTTAGTATACTTGTTTTCACATGCATGCATAAGTTTAGTTACAACATGTTTTCCTTTCAATAAATCTTTTGCTATTCCAATAAATTTTGCAACCAAATTATTTTAAATATAAGAAGAATTTTTATCTTTATTTAGAAAATTCATGATAATCACATGATGGTGATGACAAATTTAAAGTTGAAACCTTAGCTATTCAATTTTTTGTTTTCTTTCAATTTTCTATAATCAAATTTTCCTTATATTAGAAAGAATTTTAAAATAATACAATCATAATAATTTTCTAAATTTTTCTACAATTTTCCTAGTCAAGTTTTCTTGATTAATAAGTTTTACTTTTTCAAAATCTGCAACATAATTCTTTATCCAAAAATCAAAACAATAAATTAATAAGCATTATGTAAGCACCCAGGAAGACACGAAGTAGACAGATCTTTCAATAAAATTTTACGAGTTTTTCAACCCTAACTGAAAACCATAGCTAAAATCTGAGACAATTTGTGAATGCATGCAAATCCAAACCCTCCGAAACTTTCAACAATTCTTTTGATCCAATTCTGAAATTTTCTCCCCAAAACCTGTTTTTGTAGAAATGAGCTCAAATCTCCTAATAAAGAGTTTAACTATACCTAGGGTTTCCAATTTTCGAACATGTAAAGGCCTCTCTATAAAATAAACTTTTATTATTTAATCATTTCATGCACACATTAAAGAACTTCTTAATTAAATTTTTATTTTTTTTTCCTCGACTATATTAATCAGTGCAAGCACTATTTAAAGCATAGTTTATTATTTAATTTAATAACAATAATTAAAGCTCATTATTTAAATGCAACTCTAATTTAATTATTATTAATTAAGTATTTATAATAAAGCAATATTAAATCTTTAATCTTTTTAATATTTTAATTCTCTTTTTATCCAACTTCTTAAATTAGACTTTTAAATTGATTTTGTTAAATGAAGCACATATTTAATTGATTTCTAATTAATTAAATATCATCATATTCTAATATCTCTTTAACCAATTTTCTAAATTCAATTCTAAATTAGGTCTTTTAAATTAAAGCATATATTTAATTAGCTTTTAATCAATTAAATATTTTAATTTTTTAAATTTTTTTTTAATCAAATCATATTTAATAATTCTCAATATTATATGATTAACTCAAATATTATAATTAAACCATTTACCAAATAAATCACATAGTCAAATCGATAAAAAAAGTATCATTACCAAAACCAACCAAAACTCAAAAGTAAACAACACAGACAAAGATAAAATTGTGGGTTTAAAAAGAGTGGAAAGTTAGCTACATGTCCTTCTTCTCAGGACAAGTAATTAGGTTATGGTTGGAATTGAACTTGAACATTATCTCCCCATTCTTACCATTAAGTTATTGTGATAGGGCATACTCATCCTAGCAATTCAAGGAAGTTGATGCCTCATAATTGCAAATCTATATAAAATATGAGCATGTACTTGTGCATATATATCTAAGCTAAATAGACAATGGCGGTGAGTGGCACATCATGTAGATCTCAACTATTAGGTGACTATGACTCCCTCCCTCAACCATATCATGCATATCATACATAAATGTAAAATAGACACACACACATGTGCAAGTATGTGGTAAGTATAATAGTAAATCTTAAATATAAATAACATCATATTCTAACATGAATATCTCATCATCATGATGACATACTAAACATCTTTCTAAGACACACCATATGACATCATTATAAAAGTAATTTTATTAACCAAGTAAGAGAAATTAAAGCATCATCACTACCAGTAGGAAATTGTTACAACCTGACGTAATCAATCACTCAACTATCAAAGTACTATATTTCAAATATAAAATAAGTTCTAACACATTTATAGAAGAGTCATATAGAACTTTAACAATTAAGTCTACAATGGTAGCAAACAAGGGATATTACAATTATTATTATTGGTTATCTAAAAATAATGTTGTTATGTCTTTCCAAAGACAATAGGTCTTCATTGGTGGCACTTCTTTTAATATCTCCTTTCTGAAAGTGTGATTTTAAGGACAATCTCGAAGAATCAATGAATTAGGTCATTATTAAAGAAAAATACAAAAGAACTAGGGTTAAAAGCCTTATCAAAAAAAAGATTCTTGAGTGAAGGAACAATATGAAAAAAAATGATCAATTCATCTCCTAATCTTGATAGAATGGACCACATCTATAAATGAAATGGAACCCCTTTTTGTTCAAATTATCAATAGTATGGATTTTATTATGAGAAAAAATTAATTAAAACTAATTCATTTTTGGTATAAATTTTGAAATCTAAACCTTTCTCTAGTGCTCTTTGGTTTCTAAGAAGAGAAAATTCAAGCATTGAATAAATATATTTTACTAAAAGGTCCACTAAGATCATGCCTCTACACCTACTCATCATGTTTATTTTGTTCTAAAAGAGAGATATTTCCTAGTTTATTAATATATTCAATAATTATACTTTCTTGATCTATTAGCCAACCATTTTTAAAATATTTATTTATGATCAATTATTTTTTAAGATTTTTTCATTTAGGTCCTCCATCTAATTCCCAACTTATGTAGTCCTGAACTTTAATACCCATATTTCTACTTATGAAATCTATAAAATCATTCACTAAAATAACTAGGGTAAAATGAAGGTTCCCCCTCCAAATTTCCTTTCAAAACAAGGTGTCCATTACATTACCAACTAACTTTCTAACTCATTTTCAAAATGCATCCCTACTTTTTAAAATGTTATTCCAAATTATAGATGTTAACCCCAATTTATAATGTTAGTAATGTATGTAAAAGAGTCATATCAATTGTCAAGTTGTCATTAATTTCAAGCCTTAGTTGGTTAGACATTATGCTAATTCAATAGAGTGTCATATCATTTGATTAATGAAGAGGATTTGAAGAAAGTGTGATGAGTCAGAATGTTGATAATTGTACAATATTCAATGCACACTTAAATGTGTTAAACTTTGACAATATAATGTTAATTTGATTGTTTTAAAATCATGCAATGTTTGGAATGAAGTATTTGTTCAAAACATATTGATACAAGTATGATAAATGTGTTTCAATCATTATTTTGTCACTAAAGTCAAACCTGCTACTTGCTATTAAGATGGTTTCTTAGATGATTTGAGTACTATCATTTGTTTGATTGATGAACAGGATTTGATCAAATGAGGTAACAATAGCACCTAGAGGAAAGGTTCAATAATGATATAAAAAGGAATACAAGGATCAATTAAGACGGTGATATTATAGTGCATTGATAATCTACTTAAAGTTGCAAAGGATGGTTATATTGATTAAGTTTAGAAGAACAAGTTAAACAAAGTTTGTCTGCCAAGCTTAACAATTTGCACAGTAGGTGCCAAGCAAAGTTAGTGTAAGCCAAGCAGAAAATCAATTGGAGACAAGCAAAGTAAATTTTAGTGTATGTTGAGTGATACAATGTAAGACGAGTAAAGTTTAGTTGATGTCGAGCGCAAGTAAACTTTAGTTTGTGCTGAGTGATTTGATAGTGGATGTTGAGCAATGTAGTATGTGTCAAGCATCAAAAGCCACTTAATGTTGAGTGTAAGCATTATGAGAAAGATTGAGAATTTGATGAATCTAAGCTAACAAGTTTAATTTCTTGGATTGTGTGAACCATGTGGAAGATAAGCTTGGTGATTTGGTGGGACAAAATTCAAGATAAACCATTTTGAGGTGAATTATAAAAGGATTGAAGAAGAAGTTTCTAGAAGGCAATATAATGAAATGATGGGTAGATTCATTAAATCCTACCTAATCTAACCTAACCCTAAAATGGACGATAGAGGATGAATGACAAAAGATCTTAATTTTCTATTTATAGAGATGGCTGGTCAGAAGCAAGGTTGTCGTGTGCGAAAACCTAAGGAGTCTAGGGTATTGCTTCATTCAGTGACCTGAGAGAAGAGACTATATTGGCAAGAAAAGCAAGAAGGCTTAAGGGTATGGATGCTTGAAGGATGAACAAGCTATCAGAGCTAAAGTGTGTGAAAGCCAAGCAGAATGGAGGATTGAAACATAGATTTATAATCTGCAAGTGTATTGTAAGTTGTTATCAAATCAAGCCTGACTATTACTTTCTAATCATTATACTAGTCTACGGTAAATCTTGTGGATTAAGGTTGACCTAACAGTCATTTTTAAATCCTTTAACTAGATGACATTCCAAATGAATGATCTAAAGTCCTCTAACAAGGCTCACTCCTAATAGGGTGATTGAAATCCTTTAATTGGGTCACATTTAACAGTGTGCATTGTAACCTTGAATAGGGTTGGCCTTTCACAGGGCATCACTTCAGAAGAGTGAGAATGAGTAGCATTTTACTAGTGGTTTTTCTCAAATTGGGTTTCTATATTAAATCATTGTATCAAATGTGTTATTGAATCTATTATTTTTCATGTTTACATTTCTACAAAGTTGATTTGATAGTAACCTACAAGTTTAAGTGAATGTATGATCTAATGGATGCATGCAAGATGAAAATGTTTTATGAATATGGATTCACTAAGCTGTGAAAAGTTTTATTTGTACCTCTAGACCTTGGATAACTAATTCCCTTCCCCGCTCTTAGTTATTCTAAAGAATTCCAACATTATTGAAGATCATTTATGTTCAAGTTACATTGACTTGATTAGATGATGAATAAAGAAATACAGTATTAATCGATCCACTACAATTGTCACCGAGCATCTAGAAAAGAAGTGAAGAAGTTTAGTGCTAACTAAGTACTTTATGTGCTAAGTAAGTGATGTTCTTCCCAAGAAAATTTATAGTATTCATTGAGCATGAATAGGAAGAATGAGTTAAGAAAATATTTAATTAGAGGCCAATATTTGATGGAAATTAAGAATGTTCAAGAAGTTTCAAGGATAAGGAAAAAGTTAGTTATGAGATCTACGACTCAAAAAATTCAAAGAAGATGTGATAAAGGAGAATTAATAATTTGAAATGGAGCACAAAGTTTAGGAAGGAAGTCTATTTTTTGAGCATCTAAATTCATTGAATCTGAGATTTATGATCATGGTTAAGTAGCAAAATTTGGAAGATTTTGGAATGACAAAATTTTTCTATTTAAGGGGATGCACAAGACATTTCTTTTTGTTGATCATTGTTGAATTTATTAAGATGAAGGAAGACACAAGGTGAATTAAGCAAGATAGTATTGTGAAGATCAAGTAGAGAAAGTGCTAAGTGGAAGTGCGAGTGTGTGAATTAGCTACAAAGGGATTAGAAGAAAGAGATAGAGTGAAGTAGAGATCTAAACAAGAAAAGTAGTACTAAAATCTAACTAATCATTTCAATATTACTTTCTTACCATTCTTGAAGATAAAATCTCTTAATAGAGTGGACCTAACAAGTATTTGAAATCCTATATGGTACCATTCAATAGTAATGTCTATAAGACCTTTAGAGTTGGCCACTCTTTACAAATGTAAAGGAGTGATAAGGTCTAGATGATTTTTTTGTGAATACCCTCTAACAAGGTCACACTAAAAATGTGCATATCCTAATAGAAGTCACTTTAGAGGAGTGAAATTATTTGGGTTTTTAGTTCCCATGTGGTTTTTCCATTTGTAGGGTTTCCACATTAAATACTTGTGTCAAATGTGTGAATTCTTATTATGTTGCGAGTTTATTTCATGTCAATTATTTAATGCTACAATTTAGTAAGAGCTAGATTATTACTCTGATACTCAGTATGGTAAGGAATATTAAGATAATAGTTTGATGCAAAAAGTTTATAAATTTGATTTAAGATTTTCGATGTGGTTACTAATTTTTTGATATGAAAGTATAATAAGTTTAAGTTGGTGTTAAAGTGTTTTAAGACCTATAGGATAACAAATTATAACTGATTCACCCCCCCCTTTCAATTATCTAACAATTGGTATCAGGGTTGGGTGCTTGGAGAAAGAGGTTTGAAAGGACTTGAGTAAGAGATCAAAAAATATATAAGAGAGAAGCACCAAAGTTGAACAAGCAGAATTCCTCTTCGTGGAAAAATAGGATGAGGCCATATATTACCTAGAAAACCAATACATCGCTACAAACCCTCTTATGACAGTAGAAGAGATGAACAAGAAGAGAGAACACAACATTTTAATGATTGAGATTGTATCTGCCCTGAATGATGTTGAGTTTGATGATGTCAAAAATTGTACTATTATTAAAGAAATATGGGATAAGATGGAACTTATGCATGTGGAGATAAAAAAAATTTATTGAGAGGTAAAGCATAAATTATGAGAGGAAAATATGATGACATGAGGATGAAAGAAAGTGATAATATAGTCTAGTATGTGAACTAAATCAAAGAATTGTGAGTGTTATCAAATTTGCAGGAGTAGTAATTAGTAATAAAGTAGTTGTAAGTAAAGTTCTCAAAAATCTCTTGCCTATTTATGTTATAAGGGTATCAATAATTTAGGTTTTCAAAGTAGTGATCTTACTCTTGATGGTTTAGTTGGTCATTTAACTATATTTGAATTAAGTAACTTTGATATAGTGTGCCTACAATTGGGAATGCTTTCAAGACTTCACTAACCATTAGTAGTTCAAAGAAAGAAAAGAGCAATAAGGATAAAATTGAATCATATTGAGAGGATGGCATGGATGAGATTGAAGCATATATTGCAAGGAGGTTACTAAGAGGTAAAGGTAAATTCAAAGTTAAATTACCTTTGATATGTTTTAAATGCAATGAGGTAGGTCATATTATTTCTAGATATCCTAATGATAACAAGAGTGACAAAAATGACAAGAAGGAGCACAAATATAGAAATAAAAAGGACTACAAGGACACATGGAATAAATCATGCTATATTGCTGAGGAGGAGCACACTAAGGTGGATATTGAAGATGCGAAAGGAGGAGTTGAAGTTGTATATTTTGTAGTTAAAGAAGACCCTAATGAGGAGAGGTGTGAGGAAGGAAAGGCTCTTATTTCTCATGTTAGTAAGAATGACACATAGATTATTGATAGTGGATGTTCACATCACATGACTAGAACTATTAGTAAGTTTGATAAACTTGAGGAATATGATAGTGGATCTGTTAAATTAGGGAATGATGATCCATGTCCATTTAAAGGTAGAGGTTTATTGATGCTAAATGATAAAATTCAATGTGATGATGCATATTGGGTTCATGGAATAAAATATAATTTTTTGAGTATCGTTAAGTTGAATAATACAACTCACAAGTTGGAATTCCAGAATAGAAAAGTAAACATCCATGATGATGATGATGGAAATTTTATTCACAATGGTGAGAAAAAGGGAGCTAATCTATTGTACATAGATCCTACAATCGGTAAATATTTGTTTGCAAAAGCTGAATATGTGTGGTTGTCACATAAGATGATATGTCATGTTAATTTTCAGAATATGGTGAAGGTCAAAAGTTAAAAGTCTTACCAAATCTGCATAAACTTAAGAAGGCTATGTGCAAACAATGTCAACTCGATAAGATGACCAAGTCTAGTTTTTCAAGGAAAACACATACTTCTAATGATATCTTGGAATTAGTTCATATCAATTCATGTGGACTAATGAAAGTTGAAAGTTACTAAGGAGACATTTATTTCATACTTTTTGTTGATGATTATTCTAGAATGATGAGTGTCATGTTTATGAATTTAAAGTCATATGATTTTAATATGTTTAAATGGTATAAATCTAGAGTTGAAAAAGAAACTATTAAAAAGTTAAAATGTTTGAGATCTAATAGAGGTGGTGAATTTATGTCTATTGAATCACTAACTTTTGTATTGAGCATGAAATTAAGAGACAACTATCTACATCGAGGACACCACAGTAGAATGAGATTATTGAGAGAATGAATAGGTCAATTGTTGACTATGTTCAAACATTGCTAATTGAAAAGGAAGTTGTATGAATGTTATAGAGAGAAGTCATAAGCATTGCAATATATACTCTCAATCAAGTTTAACTGAAGAAAGGAACAAATAAGACACCTTATGAACTCTGGAATGGTCATACACTAATGTGAGTTATTTCAAGATATTTCAGAGTAGATGTTACATCCACAAAGATAAGAGGAATGGGGAAAAGATGATGAAGTTATTTTTCTTGGTTATTCCACTAAGAGAAAGGCCTACAAATGTTTGAACTCAACTACTAACAAAATTATTGAAAGTACAAATGCGAGAATTGATGAGTTTACAAATTAAAAAAATGAGGAGAGAAAAAAATAACTTGATGATTACAAGTGTGTCTATGTACCTAGTGTAGTAATTGAGAAACAACAAACATCTACCTAGCAATAGCTTTCATTACCTGAGCTTTAGACAAAACAACCCAAGCAAGATGCTTAGCCCCAATCAAGTGAAGATAATGTTGGAGATCAAAAAACTAAACCTATCCTAGAAAAGTATGTGAGAAGGAGCCATTCACATGAACAAATCATTAGAGATAAAAGTGTCAAATTCATGACAAGAATTAAGTTAAAAGATAGTATTTGTTTGATTGCTAAATTTGAGCAAAGATTTGTGAAAGATGCACTAGATAATGAGAATTGGATAAATTCAATGAATGAAGAGATAGATCGAATTGAGACAAGAAATATATGGACACTAGTACCGAGACATGCTAACAAGAATTTAATTGGAAATAAATAAATTTTCAGAAATAAATTGAATGAGAATGGTGAATTAGTAAGGAACAAGCCCAGACTAGTATGTAAAGGTTATGCCCAAGAAGTAATTGATTATGGTGAGACCAATGCACCTATAGCTAGATTGGAAGGAGTCATAACTATGTTAGCATATGAAACTTACAAGAAATTCAAGGTATATCAAATGTTAAGTCCACATTTCTCAATGGAATACTGGAAGAAGCAGTATAAGAAGAACAACTAGAAGGATTTATGGATCCAAATAAGCACCTGATTTACAAATTGAAAAAAGCACTTTATGGACTGAAACAAACACCGAGAACATGGTATGAAATTATGCATTCATACTTGATTAAGATTGGATTCATGAGAACAAGTGAGAATAGTAATATGTACTTGAAGATTGAAGCTAAAAACATGGTACTGATTGATTAAATGTTAGTAGATGATATCATGTTTGGTGGGAATGATTTGTTGTGCAAATCATTTGTTGATCAAATAAGTAAGGATTTTGAGATGTCTATGTTTAGTGAGATGAGTTTTTTCATTGGTTTATAAGTTCATCAAACAAAGAAGGGTATATATGTGACTCAATCTAAGTATGTTAAAGAGATCTTGAAGACAATTGGTATGGATGCATCAAGATCATTCAGTACACCTATAGTGACTAGATGAAAATTATTCAAAGATGATACTATTTTTGGAGTGAATGAGAGACAATAAAAATCAATGATTGGGAAGTTTCATCATGTTGTGCATAGTAGACTTGATATTGTACATATAGTTGGTATTATTACGAGGTTTTCCTCTAATCCTAAGAAAACACACATGACTATTGTAAAAAGGCTATTTAGATACCTGAAAGGAACAAAATTATATGAATTTTAGTACAAATAAGAAAATGATTTTGTACTGAGAGTTTATATTGATGATGATTGGATTGGAAATGTTGATGACATGAAAAGTACAAGTGGTGGATCTTTCTTTTTAGGAGAAAGAATGATTACATGGTTGAGCAAGAAACAAAATTGCATATCACAATCTACAACTAAAGCTGAATATGTTGCTACAGTAATCAAATGTTCAAATATTGTTTGGATTAAGAAATTGTTGCAAGGAATGCAAGAAGAAGTTGTCAAGCTTGTCACTATCTATTGTGATAACACAAGTGCAATAAACATATCCAAGAATCATGTGATGCATGAAAACACTAATAATATAAAGGATGTATGTTGCCTCAATTCATGGATAATTAGATATATCTTTCTAGAGTTGATGAAAGAGTTCACTCTTTAGGGATTGTTTCTTGAAGTTGTAAAAAGTAAATGTAATAAAATTGATGTAAACAATACATGCAAAATACAAGGTATTACTAACAAGTTTTATAAGTTTCATATTGGAACTTATACCTTTGGAATTGTTGTAAATTTTTATATCTAGTGTGTACATAATGTCTTAATTCTTTTATATTATTAGGTGTAGGAAACCACAAGCGAGCAATAACCAAGACCAATCTTCACCAACTAGCAAGAAATTTGATGATCTTAAAGAATCCCATTTCTGTCACTCTTGGCCAGTTATGAGAATCCATTTAGAGGGATCTTATAATGAGTCAAATTTTATCTTTTTTTTATTAGTATATTTGTAATTTTAGAGATATTACATGCCTTTGATTTGATTACTCTTTGGTCTCCTTTGTGTATAGAGGGAAATGATTAGATTGTGTTACCCTGCTCGATCCTTTCTTTTCTTTTTTCTTTTTTTGAAATGCTTAGGAAACACTTAGAATATGCTACCAAATAATTTAAAACTCCTCAATCTCTTTACTTTTATGGACCCTCATTGTTTGTGTTCCTCTTTTTTGAATTTGTGGAAACTTGCACACCAAGAAGCAACATAGAGAAACTCTAGAAACCATTGTCACTCATACCACTTGGATGAATCTTAATCAGTGATCACCTAGATCAACAAAAACCTATGTATTAATCTTTATTATGTAGAGTGATGAGAATGATCAACTTCCAATGTGAGCTTGGTAACCAAAGACCAATGCTTCATTCCATGAGACCTGTATAAAGTTTCTTACAAGATAAAACCCTTGCATGCTTTGACTAAGAAATACCTCTTCCAGAAGTCAAAACCAGTTGGGATGGACCACGTAGTGAAACAACCCCAACAAAACACATTGACTCCTTGAATAAAAGACTAAAAATTAAAAGAAGCAAAAAGGTACAAAAGTCTAAATAAAATAGACTCAAAACAAAGAAAATGAACACCTACCTAATTAGACACAAAAAAAGGAAAAAAAAAACTTATATACAAAAACTGTGAACAATAAGAACATGGGTTGGTTCTCAGTAGATTTCTCATTATGTGCAATAGTAATAACCCACCCCATATGTTTCTAAAATAAATTGACTTGTCTTTGTACTTGGAAAAATAAAAATTGGGCAATCTTAGTTCAAATTATGGGCATAAATCATGCAAAATCAGAAGTTGATGTAACTCTCCTTGGTCATGATTAATCTACAAACAAGGTTTTTTTACCTTTAGCATCATATTAAAACTAAAAATCATTAAATTGAGAGGGATAATGAAAAGATATCATTTGATTTCATGAATTCCCCACACACTCATACAATGTGATTTCCCCTTGTGGTTGTCTTACCTTACGGTACACAGCTTCACGCACAAATGGAAACATATGTTTTAGTGATGTAGTATAGTTTTCAAAACAAGACTCAAAAGATAGAGCATTGTATTATGATCCTCATTATTATTATCAGTGGCCTTAAACCACAAATTTAAACATTTAGACTCCTTAAGACTAGAAAACTCAATCATAAGCATTCCTTTCAAATTACAGGGTTCATTAATATCATCAATCAAAGAACTTTCTCCCTCAAGTATCAAAGAAACATATTTTTGAATTATACTTATCTTTCATGGTGATCTCCCAAGATAATAAGAATTCTGGACAACTTATTTTAGAATGTAGCTCAAATGGATGAACTTTGCATGAATTGGTTACTGCATGGTCTGACATATGCATAAAATACCCAAAAAATGATGCTTCCTTGGTCAATCTTAAGACCAAATTGAGCACCCTATCCATCTCATTTGATGACATATCTTGTTCTAAGGGATGTATCTTATCATTATCCAATGGGGTTGTTGAAAGCATTGGTGTCTTCTTCTTGACTACTTCCTAATTCAAAAGTTTTAGCAACCTCAAGAATTCCTGTATTTCTATTATTTTCTACAACTTTGAAAATCTCTTCAACTACATAGGTTTTTGGAACTTCAATATTTTTGCATCCTCAAAATTTTTAGTCATATTCACACTCATTGCAACATCAAAATTTGCAACAATTTTACTATTTCTAGCAATTTTAGTAGGTTGATCATTCTATTCTAACACATTGGATATTGCATCTTGGAAACTATCACATTCCAACTCAGAAAGATTCTCTTGATGGAGACAATAATATTTAGGAAGCAAAGGGATGTTTGGATTTTGGCCTTCTCCAAGATACCTCAAATTTCTTGTTATGTTATCCATAAATTCTTTGAAAACATCATCTCTAATATAAAATTTCTCTCAAAATGTTAGGGAAGCATTAGTTGGAGCCTCAGAAAGTGGTGCAGGGAGGGATGAAGTAGCTAGGGCCAAGGCATACCCAACCATCCAAACCATCTTGTAGAGTAAACACAACAAAAGCAAACAACAAAGAACAACATGAGAGAGAGAGAGAGAGAGAGAGAGAGAGAGAGAGAGAGAGAGAGAGAGAGAGAGAGAGAGAGAGAGAGAGAGAGAGAGAGAGAGAGAACACTTTTATTGATTTTTCAAGTAATCAAAATACATGTCCAGCTGTAAGGCCTTTTGGGTTATGGCCAGATACAAAGTACATTCAAGGTCCATGATCTAGCTTCAACTTCACACTTCCAGACACTTATGCCTCCCACTTTTCAAACCCTCTAAGTTCTAGTTTTAACCTAAACCTAAGCACTCTATTTATACTTGCCAAAATGGCTTACAAAATATTCTTGAACATTACATCAAAGAAAGGTCAACCCCAAATGGTCAGCACTCATCCCTAAATAATATCCTATCATTAAATTTACGATTTGAATTAAATACAAAAGTTTGCTCCTACTAAGAACTAAAAGACAGACAACTCGACCAAAGAAGGAATTGAGCATCAACAAATAACATGTTCACTCAACACATGAAGGAACACTTGGCCAACACTGGACAACTCAACAACAACTAGAACTCGACAACAACTAGAACTCGACAACAACTGGCACTCAACAATAACTGGCACTCAATAATAACTGACAGATTGCACAAAAAGTGCAGGATTACAAGGCAACCCAAGATGCTCTTGCATCAAACAACTAGGGTTGAAAGAAATGATTCTATAAATTATTCAAGGATCACAACCTGAGCTAAATCTAACTTAGATTAAGAAATCCATGTAGCATCTTCAACTGGTCTATTCTTCCACTTCACCAAATACTCATAGTAATATTTTCCTCTTGTTCTCTTACTAACTATTTGATCTAATACCTGTCTAACCTCTTTAATATGCTTCTTAGGATAATCATCTGATACAAAAAATTCATCATCAGACTCGTGATACACAAATAAGCAACATTGACTATAGGAGATATATCCATGTCATCGAGTAACTCAACTTCATAAGAATTTCCACTATCAAACTTCCTCAAGATCTTACAAGGTCCAAACTTCTTCATCTTCAGCTTATTATATGTTCCAACAAGAAATCTACCTTTCTTCAAATGAACCATCACCTCATCACCAACTTCAAAAATATGATTCCTTCTAGACTTATCAACATTCTCCTTGTACTTCTAATTACTTTGTTCTAATTTTAGTTTTAATTCCTTATGCAAAGATTCTATAAAATCAGCAATTTCTTCCCCTATAAAACTTCTATTTTTTGCACCAACAACATCCCTCAAATCTGACATTCTTCTAGGCTGCATTCCTATAAAAATCTCAAATGGCGTTTTCCCTATACTCCTATTCACAAAATTATTATATGCAAACCTAGCTTGTGCCAATATCATCTCTCAATTATGTAGTTCATCTCCAACTAAGCATCTCAACAAATTAGCCAAGCTTCTATTCACAACCTTTTTTTGTCCATCTGTCAATGGATGGAATGTAGAACTAAATCTCAATTTAGTACCCATCTTCTTCCACAAAGTATTCCAAAAGTAACCAACAAACTTATTGTCTCTGTCAAAAATAATACGTCTTGGTAATCCATGTAATCTAACAATCGCTTTGAAGAAAATTTTAGCAACATGCTCGGCATCTAATATCTTCTTACAAGGTATGAAATGAACCATCTTAGAAAATCTATCCACAACAACAAATATAGAACCATACCTCTTCATTGTCTTAGGCAATCCAAGAACAAAGTCCATACTGATGTCACTCCAAGGTTTCTCGGGAACAAAAATAGGTGTTTACATTCCAATATTTTTACTTACTCCTTTTGCAACTCGAAAAACTCCACAACTCTTTACAAAGTTCTAAACATCCTTATACATATGTGGCCAATAACACTTATCCTTAAACAAACTTAGTGTCTTATCAATTCCAAAATGTCTAGCCAATCCACCACTATGCTTTTCCTTAATTAGATTCAACCTCATAGAATTGTTAGGAATACACAACTGAATACCCTGAAACAACATACCTTCTTGAATAAAATATTCATCAAATTTACTCATGTGATTTGATAAATTTGGTTCTTTGTACTCCATCCACACCTTAGAAAAATTAGGGTCAATATCATACAACTCTTTCATTTCATCAAACCAAGAACTTCAACCTTCATCTCAATCAATAAAGAATGTCTTCTACTCAATGCATCAAAACTCAGTTAGTGACACCACTCTTATGCTTAATCACAAATGTGAAACTCTACAAGTACTCAACCCACTTCATATGTCTTTGATTCAACTTATGTTGACTTTCCAAGTACTATAAGGCTCTATGATCAATATACAACACAAACTCCTTAGGAATCGAATAATGTCTCCACTTCTTCAATGCTTGAATAATAGCATAAAAATCTTGATCATACATAGAATACTTACTTTTAGCATCATTCAACTTCTCACTAAAGAAAGAAATAGGTTTGCTTGCTTGACTCAACACAACTCCTATTGCACTGCCACTTGCATCACATTCAACTTGAAATACCTTATTAAAATTAGGCAAAGCCAATACAGGTAACTTAGCAACCCTTTATTCCAAAGTCTCAACACTCTTATCAGCTCCATGTGTCCACTTGAATTCTTTTTTATCTTCTCTCATTGTCTCAATCATAACATTACAATCAGAACATAAATTCCTTATAAACTTCATGTAAAAACTTGCCAAACCATGAAATGATCTTACCTCATCCACATTCTCAGGTGTAGGCCACTCCAAAATAGCTTTAACCTTCTCAGGACCCATCTTCAAACCATCAGCTAAAATCACAAATCCTAAATACACAATCTCCTCTTACATAAAAGAACACTTCTTCAAATTAATCATCAACTTTTCCTCTTTCAATCTCTATAATACTTGTCTAACATGCTCAAGATGTTCTTCCTTAGTCTTACTAACTATCAGAATGTCATCCAAATAAACAATCACAAGTTTACCCAAGAATCTTTTGATAGCTTCATTCAGCAACCTCATTAAAGTACTAGGTACATTAGTCAAACCAAAAGGCATTACCAACCATTCATACAAACTATCTTTTGTCTTGAAAGCAATCTTCCATTTATCACCTTCTCTGATTCTGATATGATGATAGCCACTCTTCAAATCAATCTCGATAAAATACTTTGCTCCACTCAAACAATCCATTATGGCATCCATCCTTGGCATAGGAAACCTATATTTCACTATGATCTTGTTGATATCTTTAGAATCAAGACACATTCTCCATTCTCCATTCTTATTAGGTGCTAATACAATAGGTACAACACATCGACTCAAACTTTCTCTGATCAAACCTTTCTGCAACAACTCTTGCACTTGTCTATTAAGTTCTTCATTTTTGGTAGGTGTTAATCTATATGGTGATTTATTCGACAAACTAGATCTAGAAATCAAATCCATACAATGACTTATACTTCTCATTGGAGGTATATCATCAAGTATATCTTCTACAACAATATCTTTATACTTATTCAACAAGTTTTCAATTTTTGTTGGTACTCGGTCTCTAGTAGTTTCTATTATCACTTGGTCTCTACCAAAACTCGGTCCTCTAGAAATTATGGCAAAATAGATTTGTTTCTTCTTCATTTCCTTTTCAAATTTCTTTCCATTAACCATGCAAATTTTCATAGTGGTACAATTAACCTCATTTGGATTTTCAATCAAACGCAACAATATTTTCTTTTTTCCATTCACCCAGAGAGTATATTGATTTAATCTTCCATCATGTATAACATATCTATCATATTTCCAAGGTCTACCCAAAAACATATGACAACAATCCATAGGCATAATATCACACATAACTTCATCAAAATAATGTCTTATCTTGAACTTCATAATACATTGTTCACTTGCCAATATCTTATGCTCATCCTTGATCTATGAAACATGATAAGGTTCAGGATGCTCCAACCTCTACAACTACAACTTTGTAACCAATTCTACTAATGCCAAATTTGTAGAACTTTCACTATCAATGATCACTTTGCAACATTTTTCAGCTATCTTACATCTGGTCTTCAAAAGACTTCTCCTTAGGATAGGTTCCCCATCACTTCCCGTATTACATAGGGTTCTTCTTGCCATCAGATTTTTGCTAACCTCAGGTCCACTTGGTGAACCCTTAGTGTCTCCTTGAACCAAAACATTTCTATTACTTTGCCGACTTTCAAAAGATCTATGTCCTTCTTTACCACATCTAAAACAATTGCCATGAAAACCACCTCTAGAATAAGAATTACCTCTTCCTTGATAAGAATCACCATATTTCCACTCAAACTTTCTCTTGTTGCCACTCTTCCATTCAGATTTTCCCTTATATTGTACATAATTGTTAGATCTATCACCTTCTCCATAAGATATACCTCTACCTCTCTAGAATCTACCACTTCTACCTCTTTGTCTTTGTTCATGTTTCTTTGTCAAGATCTCCTCAACTTTCAAGGCATATTGATATGCTTCCTCCACACTTTCCAATTTCACAAAACTTATCTTATCTTGAATTCCAAATCTCAATCCATTTATGTACCTTGCAATTTTCTTAACATCATCATCCACATGTTCAGATCTGATGTCCAATCTATAGAATTCCTCAATATACTTTTTCATGATCATGTCTCTTTATCTCAAAATTTGCATCTTTCTCAACAAGCTAACTTGGCAATCATCAGGAAGGAATTTGTTCTTTATCTTGTTCACCATCTTCGGCCAAGTCTTGATCTTCTCCTTTCCTCTCCTTTGTTTATCAATTTGCAAATGCTCCCATCATAGTGAGGCATGTCCATTCAACCTTGTAACTGCAATCTTCACCATCCTATTATCAGGAGGGTTTTCATACTTAAAAAACTTCTCCATCTCAAAGATCCAATCCAACACAACATTGTAACAACTTTTATAGCAAGTTTTGAATTTTCCCTAGACAACACCCTTAATAACCTTTCCTCATCTTGACCTTCTTTAGGTTATGGATTACAGTTTAGTGTTGTTGCTTCATCATCACTCACATCATCAAGATGTGCTCCTCTCCTCTAGGCTATCTCTACCACATTTAATATGGCTACAATTTTTCTTAATGTATCCAATATGACATTATCAACATTTCCTCTACCTCAAACCATCTTTACAATAAGGTTCCTACAAGATCATAACCCTCTACAAGTTATAGGTCAATTCTGCATATCTAAAATCCTACAACCAAATCCACTTAGGGTCTACACGATCCAATCTCCACAAGGACGAACCTCAAGCTTTGATACCACTTGGTGCAGGGAGGGATGAAGTGACTAAGGCCAAGGCACACCCAATTATCTAAACCACCTTGCACAGTAAACACAATAGAAGCAAAGAATAGAGAACAACACTAAGGAGAGAGAGAGAGAACAACACACTTTTATTAATTTTTCAAGTAATCAACATACATGCCCAGCTATAAGGCCTTCTAGGTTATGACCATATATAAAGTTCCATATTCAAATTTGCACTTCCAGACACCTATGCCTCCCACTTTTCAAACCCTCTAATTTTAACCTAAACCTAAGCACTCTATTTATACTTGCC
Source organism: Cupressus sempervirens (assembly GCA_028749045.1). Classification (NCBI taxonomy): domain Eukaryota; kingdom Viridiplantae; phylum Streptophyta; class Pinopsida; order Cupressales; family Cupressaceae; genus Cupressus; species Cupressus sempervirens. The sequence continues at coordinate 518,280,727 of CM053788.1, forward strand.
AAACAACTTATAAATGATTCTAGAACATTACATCAAAGAAAGGTCGACACTCAAATGGTCAACACTCATCCCTAAACAAGATCCTATCATTAAATTCACAATTTGAATTAAATATGAAAGTAAGCTCCTACTAACAACTAAAAGATAGACAACTTAGCCAAAAAGGAACCATGCATCAGCAAATAAGATGTTCACTTGGCACATGAAGGAACATTCAACCAACATTAGACAACTCGACAACAACTGGAACTCGATAGCAACTTAAATTTGGCAACAACTGGCACTCGGCAACTACTGGCATTCAACAATAACTGATAGAATGCATAAAAAGTATAGGATTACAAGTCAACCTAAGAAGCTCCTACATCATTAAGCATTAGACTATTATTGACTTGTGGATTGGGAGGAGTAGGATGTAACCCAAGAGGGACATGATCCATTAGAGACTCTTCTATGCTTCTCAAATTGTAAGTGTTTTGGTTATTTATGCAATGTGCATGTACCTCAGAATATTTAGGCTCTTCATCTTCATCGAGTGGGAACACAAACTCCTCTTCATCATCTTCATAATTTTGTTCTCATCTAGATTTATCATTTGATTTAGACAACATAGAACTAAACTACAAAGGTTGTTACACCCTAACTTGGGGAGGTTGATTTGAAACCTCATTGTTGTCATATCCATTTTTACTTGGTCTCACACCTATAATACTATTATTTTAATTGTAATTTTTAAAATAGGAGCCATAATTTAAGCTCTAATTTTGAGAATAACAATTTTGGGCAGAAATTTGTCTTGGATGATTGCCTTGATTTCTAGAGAGCTTCAACTTTATTTTTATGAGTTTATTGGATAAATGAAACATTGTCTTCTTCATGACCTCAAACTCACTAGCCATATTATTCTCAAGTTTAGAAAGTGGAGAATTTTTTTGTGCAAAGAATGCAGTCTTGTGGGGCTCATACCCTAAATATGTGATTGTTTGTGGTTGAGTGGCAATAACTTGTTGTAGTAAAGGTACTAGATTCAACAAGGGCATTTGATTGGGAATAGTGGCTACTCCTATAGGAAATGATGGTATGACTGCTACATTATCCAAAGTGAGGGAAGCCACAAAGTTCCCTCCACCATGGGGATCCATCTTCTTCATGAACGTGACAATCTCTTTGAAAACCTTCTCTAATGTGCCAATGTTCATGGGAGGAAGCCTTCTTAGAAAAATGGTCGCAAGATGATCCATAGAGTTAAGGTGTATTTGTATCCTAGCCTCAAGTGGTAATGTATAAGGGGACTACATTTATTGGTACATCAAATAGAAATGATGATTGAACCTGGAAATAGTTTCTTGGGGGTCCCTTTTGATAGATAGAAACTAGTTGTGTAGGATAGTTGGATCAATGTAGACCTTGAATTGTGCTAGGAACTTGCTATCAAAAGAGTTCCAATATGCGATTGATGCTCACAATAGATTGATCTACCACTTAAATGTGAACTCTCCCAAAGTGCATGGAAATAGATGACAAGCCACATCTTGATGTGCAATGTCCTTGTAGTTACAAATTTTCAAGGTACAAATGTGTTATTCTAATGTTTGTGACTCTCTATACAAAAAGAATGGAAAATATTTCTCAAGATTCTTTGGTAGATCATGAAATAGACCAGTTAGGTTCAATGGTAAACTTTGGGCACTAGCAAAAAAAGTAATTGTGCATGATGTGGTGGTGGCTATATTTGGACAGTTGACACATTGGCGGAAGGATAAGGTGTTTACATAGAAGTGTTATGTGAGTGTCAAAATAGAGATGGAGGTAATGGAATTGGAAGGGGTGGAATGAATTTGGAGTTCTCCCCTTAGTTGGTGATGATACTTGTTCAAATTTGCATGGGGAGAAGGAAAAAATAGTTTTTTTTCCATCTTTCACAAAATTTCAAATTGCAAATTGGGTTTAGGCCCTCCTTCTAGCGATACTTTTGTTGAGTAAAGTAATTGCATGATGACAATGGCAGAAATTTGTGAGAATCTCTCTCTTGAAATGTCAATAAAATATCAACTCCAAGGTTTTGAGAGGATATTTTTGAGTTGACTGGGTAGCTCAATTCAAGATAAATGTTTATGTTCATGAGGACGCCTTTGTCAATTTTCTATAGTCAAATCTATAATTCTGTGAAACTTGGAAAATAATTAATGGAAAATAGCATTTTTGTATGTCCATATTTTTTAATGAATGCAATTTTCACATGCAACTAATATGAATTTCTAATCTAACTAGGGGGTTGCAAATCAAATTGTAAAGATATGACATAATGAGAGGATAATTTTTTTTTCTAAAAAATGAAATCTAAATAGACATAAGCCACAATGGAAACACCTTTGTGAATTAAATCTTCAAAGCGGATGGTAAGAAAATAACAAAATTAGAAGCAATGCAACCATAATGCAATCACCAATGGAACTTTGTAAGATAGTATATTTTTCACAACTCATCAAATCATATAGCTATGAAATTGCACACACATGAGAAAAATTTCTATGAACATATGTGTAGAAATCCCCTTCTCCTATTCATCACTGCAGGGGTATTATGCACTTAATCATGAAAAAAATCCAAAAACTAAAATCGCACAAGCATTCCAAAATAATGAGACTATTAGCTTCTTCATTATTCAGGAACTATTAATTCACAAAGAGAATGCACATTCTAGAAAGAGTCACTCCGCATAGAATGAGAGCATCAATATCATACTTTATTACATAAAATGCTAGCCTTGAATACCTATTACATCTTGTATTTATAGTGAACACTCTCCTTTATGAGATTTTTGGAGCTAGGGTTTTTCCCATGCAAAGTTTATGCTAAAACTCTTAAAATAAAGCTAAATATATATAAACTAACCCCTAATATGATACTAAGTAGGCTTGTACTTATTTTCATCAATTAAATGGTGCATGGGCCTTTACATTACTCAAAACTATAAAGAGAGAAAGAAGAAATAAGGGAGACATCTCTGAATGGTAGCTAGAGCTTGGGAGCCTTCCAAAACTAGCAACTTGACCTTCTCTATGCATATGTATCATTTAACGACTGTTGAGACAAAAAAATGAGCTTTTGGTGCATGAAAATGCCAAATTTAGAAACTAGTAGTTAATTATTGGTATGACTATAAGCTGTCTGAAATCATCACACTTGTGGAGTTGTAGAGTTGTGCACTTCCAAAGATATGGAGTAAAAAATGAGTCTTATTTAAAACTTCAAAATTATGGAGTTGCAAACCTGCACACCTGTGCACTTGCACACCTTGTAGACCTTGGGGGACCTTACACTTGTGCATCTTCAAGACTTCAAAATTGTAGACATGCTCGCCATAGGGACCTTACACATCCACACATTCAAGACTTCAAAACTATGCACCTACATGCCTTGCGGACCTATGCAAGGTGCATAGATTACCAAAAAATTAAAGTTCCAAGATTTGAAATTTGATTTCTAGGTTTTTCTCAAATAGGGTCTTGGAGCACTCAAGTGTATTTATTTCTCATTTTTCTAATGATTTATGCCCATTTACACACCTTATCACCTTGGGGACATGGAGGACTTTGCATGGCCTCACAAGTGAGCAAATTCCCAAATTTAAAAATGGTATTTGGGTTTTGCTCAAATGGGTTTGGGAGCACTCACATGTATTTTTTCTCATTTTTGTGATGATTTAGTCCATTTGCACACTTGTGCACCTTGGGGACATGGAGGACAATTTTTGCAAGGTCCCTTGGTGAGCAAATTGTCATAAAATCAAAATTCCAACATTTGAAAATGATTTCTGGGTTTTTCTCAAATGGGTCTAGGAGCACTCCTATGTATTTATTTCAATTTTTTCTAATGATTTAAGCCCATTTGTGTACCTACGAACCTTGAGGACATGAGGGACCTTGCAAGGTCTCAATGAAAAAATCACCAAATAATCAAAGCTCCTAGATTTGGAAACACTTCTAACATTTTGCTCATATGAGGTCTATGAACACTCCTAAATAATTATTTAAGATTTTTCTAACGATTTATGCCTCCTTATAGTCCAAAATTGGTATGGACTTGAGCTCCCTATGCTTCTTCGATTTGAAATCCTAAGGTGCATGTGTTAAATCTACACATGCAATGCCATTATCAGTATCACTTCAATGAAAACAATAACTGAATTAACCTAGTTATGATCTTAGCTATGAATCTATGCTAATTCTAATGGATCCTAAAGGTCACCATCATGCTCTCTGAATGAAAAATGAAAGACTCAGAAAAAGAAATACTTTAGACAAAAACTCGGAAGTCAACACAAAATGAAATTAGCAATACTTACCAAAAAAACCTACCCAACATGACCTAGAGCCTCTTGATCATCAAGGTCTCTTAGAAGTGATCATAATTGGATAGATCAAGGAGATAAAAGAAGCCACGAAAAAATAAAAGGGGAGGGGGGGTGTTCCCATTTGTGAGATAAAAAATGGGTCGTGCATTGTGGAACCACAATAACACTCGAGGGCTATCTGTATGATTTATAACATGAATCAAAAAGCCCAAACAATTCCTCTTTAGTAAAAACTATGATAAAAAATCACATAAAATGAACATTTTTCAATGAAAATGTGGCTTCAAATCTCCATAAAATGCAATGTTTTCTTGATGAATACCAATATTAGATGCATGGAAATGACCAAAGAGGTAAAAAAAACCTTGATCTTGATGATTTTGAGCTATGTTTTGGGCAGATTTGGGTTTTTTTTAAAGAAAAATGTGTTCTTAGGGAGTAAGAACATGGAGTTTTGCCCTCCAATCTTCAAAATTGGGTTCTATAATGGCATTTGCATGTATCCAAAGGAAAATAACATTCTCTAGGAGAGATTACATGTTTTAAAATGCATGTGTTTGATCTTTTCATGCCAAACACATCCTTGATGAGTGTTTGCATGTTTTAAAATGTGCATTTGGTCAAAAACACTCTTGGAGTGCTATTACACATTTTTAAAAACATGGATATGACTTACCCATGTAAAACACACTCTTAGAGTTCCATTGCACATTTATAATATATTTGATGAATGACCTCAAGGTGCAAAACACGCTCTTGGAGGAGCATTGCACATTTTAAAAATTTGAATGTGCATTGCTCACTCTAGAAGGCTCATTGCATATTTTAAGTGAAAGGCATTTACATGCCTTTAGTTCAAAAATACATTCTCTAGGAGAATTTGTGTATTTTACATGCAAATGGGTTAAAAGACATATTTGCACAACTTAAATGATTAATTAAGCATATGTTTAATTAATTTTTGAAGAAATATCACTTAATTAGGTCATAAATAATATTTACACTATATATTTTAACATATAATGTGCAAATGTCATTCAAAAAGTAATATTTACTAAGATGTTTTGAATTAAAATTAAAAAATTAAATCAAACTATATAGTTAATATAGTCATTTAAGTGAAAAATTAAAAAACAACTCAACTTAAAAATACAATATAAAGTGCACTATAGTTACTTTAAGTGAAAAATTCAAATGAATAAAGTAACTTAAAAACATAACATAAAGTGATTTATGTTATCTTTTTCAAAAAATGGAATGTCTACATTAAAATATACCATGATATTTTAAATTATGCAGTTGCACTTGGAGAGTCCACCTTTTGGGCACTAAAGTGATCATATCTTTTGATTGCTAACTCTGATTAAGCCTTAAAATAGATCAAATCAAAGAGAAAATTGAAAGCAATGATTTGAGCAAAAACAAAATACCAAAAACTAACAAACACACTCAAAACACGAAAAAGGATGTTGAAGGCTTCAAAAATCAAGTATAGGCCTAACAAATAGAAAAACTAAAAAGACTTGATGAAGCCTTCAACAAAAGAGTTCTGTAGTGCCTGCCCCTAGGTCGCATTTTTGTTATCATTGCCGAACTCTTTTTAGGGCTAGTTTTATGTTGATGATTAGCAGCATTGTTTTGAGATTATCAGATATCGTTTTAGATTCAGTTAATATACGATGTCATTATTTAGACTCTACATTTCATGTATGCATGATGATTATTACATTATTTTCAGTTATTGATTAGTTAGATGGTTTATTATCACATGTATTTTCTTATGGATACTTACCCCATACTTGCATGTGTATGGTGTGTGTATGTTTGTTCTTGGATGGCGTTTCTGATGTGGTTAAGGAAGGGAGTCGTAGTCATCTACTAGTCAGGATCTACACGATGCACCACTTCATACCATTGCCTATTTAGCTTAGCATGTGTGTGTGTGTGTGTGTGTGTGTGTGTGTGTGTGTGTGTGTGTGTGTATGTATATGTATATGTATATATATATATATATATGTATATGTAAATGTAAATGTATATGTATATGTATATGTATATGTATATGTATATGTACATGCATGGTTTTTATGCAGGTTGTAGGTACCAGGTATTGACTTCCCCGAATTGCCAAGATGAACGTACCCTATCACATTATCTCAATGGTAAGAGAGGGGAGATAAATTCTCAAGTCCAAATCCCAACCCTTTAAGCCATTTGTCCTAATTGGAAATTAGGACAAGTATCTGAATTGAGTACCCTCTGAATGCGTCAGATGATGTAATTCATGATATTAACCCTTTTGGTTTGATTTTGTATGTGTTTTGCTATAGTGAGTTTTTCGTATTTTATTTTATAATTCCATGAGCTTAGGGTAGGTTATCTACTTGTAGTGTCAGGAAGTGACTTGCAATGGGGGCTAGGGCTCTAAGTGGCTGCCAGGGTAACTCATTGTAAGTTGTTTTAATAAGTGAACACATTTACACTAAATGGGGATTAAATGAACCTAATAAGATAATTGTATGTTCTCACTCATGCCTCGAGTGCTAGTACAGACTAGGATGGGAGTAGAGAGAATGCTTGGTCGCGACTTTGCATTCTGTAGTATGCCTCGTCTATATGAGAGGATACTAGTGGCCGCATAGGGATCACTAGGGGGTCGGGGTCTATTGAGAGACTGCTAGGGTAACTCTAGCGTGATTCGTGCGATGACACTTTCTCGCTTGCATAGTAGGTTTCCTACATGTCTTTATGTGCCTCTAGGATTAGATGCCATTTTGTGATTGGAACCTTTGAGTTAGTATACTTTTAGGATTCTTGGACTTAGAGAGTATTTATGCTATGTGATTTTGATAACCTATTTGGGACTTGAGATTATCTCCTCAGCGCGGTGGGAGTGGACCATTTAGGTTCCACATGGTTGGGTGGTAGTTCTTTTTCACTCTTACCATTTGAGATCCGTCTAAGACACCGTGGCTGGAGCATCCTTTGTTGGCATTTATCTTCATTTTGTTCTCGATTTATGATGATGGACATGTATCCTTATATTGATGATTTGCATCTGTTAGATGATGTTATCTTATGCTTTATCTTGCATGTTAAATTTCTTTCTGGATATGATGTAGTATGATTTAGGAGTGACATTTCTACTATGTTAATATCGATGATCCCTTCGGTGATTTGGAATGTTACGCACAGAGGGATGGCTAGGATCCATGATGGTCTAATGATGCTATTAATGGTTGGGAGGAACCGTGTACTTAGTTAGTGATGTTTGTGATTTATGGTTATCTATTATGATGGATGTTTATATCTTTTTTGATGATGTATCATGTACGACATGTGGTTTCATTTTCATCATGGATTTAGAATAGGATGATGTACTTCATTTTCACATGTGTATATTCTTTTAAGCCTTTCGTACCCTGTGTCATGTACAGTGGATGATTGAGCATTCCAAATTTAATTGCCAAGAAGCATTCAGAACAAATGTGTAATTTAAGAACATTGGACTTTTCATTATTATTTCATGTGGATGTTGTATTAGATGGATTCATTAATAGTTAATTTAGATGTGACTCAACGTTAAGAGATCCTTAAGAAATGTAACTTGTTATGAATGTTTTTAGTTGTATGTATGTTATTACTTCTGCTACTATGTGTTTGATATGAATGGTTTATCTTTCATGATTTGAAAAAAAAAATGCTACCAAACCTAGTGAAACTTTAAGTTAATTCTTTGGATCCTTTGGCGGGGCATTACATTTGGTATCAGAGCCCAAGTTTCAACATTTGGAGCTCTGGGTATATTGGAATGCCACTAGTTGTTAACTAGTTAAACAAAGTGAAAACTTTGAACTATCATGTGTATCTCTTTCAAACTGAAAACTTGAAACTAGGTGAACTGAAACAGAACCTAAACTGTTACTTGCATATTTTTTCATACTTCAACACTTAGGTTTCAAAATTGAAATTATACTGAAAACCTAAACATGGGCAAAACTAAAAATTGAAACTCATTCTAGTTGCAAAACATGTATCTTTCATCTATGTTTTAAGGTAGTATGCCTTTGATTATCTTTGTGAGCATTATGTTGCTCTTGTTTAGAATGTATTAGGGGATCTATTTTAGTATTTGTTAAAAGAATGAATGTTGGATCGATATGATTTTCGGTTTATCATTAACCCAAAATCATATTGCTCTAAGTGTGTTGTAGTGTCACCAGTGGAATCATATTCCCCTACAGGGGGAAAGGGTTCAATGGAACCCGCATAGTGAGTATCTTAGTTTTTCATTCTTGCAGGTTTCCAGGAGTAAGCTTAATTCTAGGGGGGGTGGATGTAGTGCCTGCCCCTAGGTCGCATTTTTGTTATCATTGTTGAACTCTTTTTAGGGCTAGTTTTATGTTGATGGTTAGCAACATTGTTTTGAGATTATCAGATATCGTTTCAGATTCAGTTAATATACAATGTGATTACTTAGACTCTACATTTCATGTATGCATGATGATTATTACATTATTTTCAGTTATTGATTAGTTAGATGGTTTATTATCACATGTGTTTTCTTATGGATACTTACCCCATACTTGCATGTGTATGGTGTGTGTGTTTGTTCTTGGATGACGTTTTTGATGTGGTTAAGGAAGGGAGTCATAGTCACTTGCTAGTCAGGATCTACACAATGCACCACTTCCTGCCATTGCCTGTTTAACTTAGCATATATATATAGTATGTACCTGCATGGTTTTTATGCAGGTTGCAGGTACCGGGTATCGATTTCTCTAAATTGTCAAGATGAGCATACCTTATCACATTATCTCAATGGTAAGAGAGGGGAGATAAATTAACAAGTCCAAATCCAAACCCTTTAAGCCTTTTGTCCTAATTGGAAATTAGGACAAGTATCTGAGTTGAGTACCCTTTGAATGTGTCAAATGGCGTAATTCGTGATATTAACCTTTTTGATTTGATTTTGTATGTGTTTTGCTACAGTGGGTTTTTCGTATTTTATTTTATGATTCCATGAGCTTAGGGTAGCTTATCTACTTGCAGTGTCGGGAAGTGGCTTGCAATGGGGGCCCGAGCCCTAAGTGGCTGCTAGGGTAACTCATTGTAAGTTCTTTTAATAAGTGAAAACATTTACACTAAATGGGGATTAAATGAACCTAATAAGATAATTGTATGTTCTTGTCCATGCCTCGAGTGCTAGTACAGACTAGGATGAGAGTAGAGAGAATGCTTGGTTGTGACCTTGCATTCCTTAGTATTTCTCGTCTGTATGAGAGGATACTAGTGGCCGCATAAGGATCACTAGGGGGCCGGGGTCTATTGAGAGACTGCCAAGGTAACTCTAGCGTGATCCATGTGATGACACTTTCCTGCTTGCATAGTAGGTTTCCTACATGTCTTTGTGTGCCTCTAGGATTAGATGTCATTTTGTGATTGGAACCTTTGAGTTAGTATACTTTTAGGATTCCTGGACTTAGGGAGTATTTATGTTATGTGATTTTGATAACCTGTTTGGGACTTGAGATTATCTCCTCAGTGCAGTGGGAGTGGACCATTTAGGTTCCACGTGGTTGGGTGGTAGTGCTTTTTCACTCTTACCATTTGAGATCCGTCTGAGACACCGTGGTTGGAGCATTATTTGTTGGCATTTATCTTCATTTCGTTCTTGGTTTATGATGATGGACACGTATCCTTATATTGATGATTTGCATCTATTAGATGATGTTATCTTATGCTTTATCTTGCATGTTAGATTTCTTTCTGCATATGATGTAGTATGATTTAGGAGTGACATTTCTACTATGTTAATACCGATGATCTCTTATGTGATTTGGAATGTTATGCACGGAGGGATGGCTAGGATCCACGATGGTCGACTAATGATGCTATTAACGGTTGGAAGGAACCATGCACTTAGTTAGTGATGTTTGTGATTTATGGTTATCTGTTATGATGGATGTTTATATCTTTTGTGATGATGTATCATGTATGACATGTGGTTTCATTTTTATCATGGATTTAGAATAGGATGATGTACTTCATTTTCACATGTGTATATTCTTTTAAGCCTTTCGTACCCTGTGTCATGTACAGTGGATGATTGAGCATTCCAAATTTAATTGCCAAGAGGCATTCAGAACAAATGTGTAATTTAAGAACATTGGACTTTTCATTATTATTTCATGTGGATTTTGTATTAGATGGATTCATTAATAGTTAATTTAGATGTGACTCAACGTTAAAGGATCCTTAAGAAATGTAACTTGTTATGAATGTTTTTCGCTGTATGTATGTTATTACTTCCGCTACTATGTGTTTGATATGAATAGTTTATCTTTCATGATTTAAAAAAAAATGCTGCCAAACTTCTACCAAACTTAGTGAAACTTTAGGTTAATTCTTTGGATCCTTTGGTGGGGCATTACAAGTTCATTACGCAAATTGGACTTGATTGATTGATCAATACTAACCAATTAAATAATGAATTAAACTTACAAAAAAATGAAATTAATTTGAAAAAGTTTCATATTGTTACCTACATTTTGTGGTGACAAAATGTAGGACAACGTAAGTGAAATGGTGAAAGTGTTGAAAACTAGTTTTTATAATTTATGTTAAGTTCTACTTTTTGGTTACCAGAAGCTTGGATGACTTTTTAAAATTTGTAATCAAGATTGGTAGTCCTCGCTTTATGTGGCAAAGGTTTATATTTACTTTCAAAATAAAGACTTTTATGCAAATAATACTTTGCACTAGATTCATTTTTTTTTTATAGAAGTAAAAGTAGGGTTGCTCTTGTTTGTTGTGAATGTGCTAAATGTTGTTAATGTGCTATTCATGCGCTAGTTCTATTGTTTCATAACCACACTGACCCTCTTTTATTATAAAAACAATAAGAATGACAACATTGCTTCTAACGTTTACTATTTTAATAATATAATAATGTTTGAAAAAGATCCTAGTTAAGATCATATGAGACATTTAGGGCCCATTTGGTTGCGGGGATATGAATTGCTATTTTGGAATTGTTAATTTGGAATAGAAATTTGTTTTCTCTGTTTGGCTAGACAAAATAGAAATTGGAATGTGATGCTTTCTTGCTAGGGTTTGAATGTGTGTACATGACAGAGGAATCGATCATGACACCTATTATTCCCCAACATCTCTGAAAATTTGGTCACAACATGAGCAGCTGCCTCTGCTTCCTCCTCTATAAATATTAAAAAATGCAAGAGACACAGATGGGGTTGCAATGTTTATACATTCGCATGCATTGTTCAAGTTATCTTGCAAACCTTTTTATCTCTGTTGGCCAAGAAAAATGGAGTCGATTCATAGCTGAGGTCTGTTATGAAGTCAACAGAGGAGGAGTGTTTCTTTCAAACTACACAAGGGGCCTGGTGTTATCTTCAAAAACGATGAGTGTAGTGTTCAATGCTCAGTGGGGGAGATGCCTTCATTTGTTTTTGATTGATCAATTTGCAGTGTGCCACTCAAAATTAATTTATATGACGGGGAAAAACATTCTGAAAGCCAAGCAAGGCAAAACTTGAACATTTTCTTGCGATTTTTTTTCAAACGGGCATCTAAAGCTCTGCTAAATTGTGAGTCGTGAAGCAGAGAAAGTATGCACTATGCCCTGCGACTATGAACAAATGGTTCAATGGATTTCAAATTTCAATCAAATAATCAAAAGTAAAAATTAGAATAGGAATAGCTATTCCAATGACAAGTATTTTTTGGCATAGACATATGCTCATTTTAGGGGTAAAATGAGAATATGTATTCCTATTCCCTATTCCAATTTAGTGCACCAAACAGAAAATACGAAACATATTCCTAATTTTCTATTCCTATTCTAGCAACGAGCTCTTAGGGCCCGTTTGGTTGTAGGCATAGGGATTAAATATTAGAATTGAAAATGAGAATGGGTATAGACATGGGGAATGAGAATGGAAAATATGTATTCCAGTGTTGTTTGGTTCATTGCAATTTATTTGAGAATATGTGAAAAGATTGCATGTGTGAAGATTGCAACTTGCAAGCCTTGTGGTAGTTATGTAGATTACCCTTTTGAACGTTATTTGAAGAGTATGGAGAGGGCTTTCAATTTTGCAAACAACTAAACACTACAGATTTATGTTTTCCGGCACCAGGAAGTTGGGCTCAACCAAAGTCAAGCGAACTACAAGTGAGACTGCATTGCCTCTTGAACAAAAAATATCTTCATATCTGACACTGGTTCCATTTAACAAAATTGTTGATTATTTTAAAACCTTGCAAAACTGAGAAGACATCATTAAAATATAGGATGAAATGCATTATGGAAAGATTAAGCAACCTTGTGAAAATACAATCTATATATTTGGGACAAATGCCATATATACAACATTGTGACATTCCTTTCTCCAGATGTTATCTCAGAACGCTGTATAGTTCCCACGAGATTCACTGCTATGCAAATAATCCTATAGCTGGCAATAAATGGCAGACAGAGAAATGACAGAGATAGTAAGGCAAATAAATGGCAGACAATATGAAATCGCTCTCGGTAACACAAAGCAGCAAAGCAATGTAAATTGGTGCACCTTCAATAATGAGTGAGAGTTCAATTGTAATCCTATTCTCCATTTCAATTACAAGTATTTTTGGAATTAGATAAAAGCTCATTTTGGGCTATAATAGGAATATGTAATCCTATTCTCAATTCCAATTCCGCCAACCAAACAAAGAATTAAAAACGTCTTCTAATTTTCAATACCTATTCCTATGGTGTTCCAGGAACCATACAGGGCCTAAGGAATGAGCAAACCTGAGTAACATTAGTAACTCTCGCTTAAGAAATGACTTTAACATAAATAACTCACTAGTCAACAAGTGTAAAAAGCCATTGACCTTCGTGAAAGTTCGACAGATTCAGAAATAAGCAAAACATTATTATTGGAGGAGTTAGGAAATGGAATTTATGATGAATACCGTATTTCTGAGTCGACTTGCAAGTCGCAACTAGCTAGGGAACATACATTTCCTGAACATTTACTGCAACTCCGTTGACGAAGTCTAAATTCGGAAGTTCTGGAGAATCTGATAAACCCAATTGCTTTTTCCTAAAAACAGTACAATTTTAGAGTGTCAAAGAGATCGTAGATGCCAGTACAGCTGAAAAAGCGGAAGAGATTAAAGTATGCGCAAAATTGTACAGTACGGTGCACATTCACTCCAAGTTCTTTGGTTTGAATCTGCACCTTTCACGTTTGGAAAGTTTGCTCTGGGTACTTTAAGAAGTTGAAAACAGAAACAATACGTCGTATATTCAAATGAACTCTGAAGAAATCGGGGCCTACTGGATCCCGTTGCCTGTAATCGTATTTCAGTATCGCCTGTAAATGGCAGTATTGAGTCTTGAGAAATCTTTAATAGGTGGATGGGCATTAAGAAGGCCTGATACGAACTATTTATAATGTTTGCCAGATCTTCTCAGAGACAGCAAAAGCTTTCATGGCCGTGAGAACTCATTCTAAACAATACTTATGGTCTGAGCATTGCGTCGTAGTGTCTCTAGTATTGACGTGCTCTTGTTTTATACTTATCTGCATTGTCCTAACCTCGGCAAAGAACAGAAGTAACGGAGGCTCTTTGACAGTTCACACGTTAAAAGTAATAAAAGATTTGGCACCTAGTTGCAGGCAGACAAATGTAAAGACTCATACGAACTTGGAGAAGAGAAGTCGACGTGGTATGACTGTTAGACACTTCTCTCTTACAAAAAATGCATAATCTGGATGTTAATTGGTCTTTTACTGCATTTTATTTGGTTATAGTTTATTTTTCTGAATTGGGTATTTATTATTATTCCAACTTTGTCTCGGGTTTGTGACCTGGACAATGCTGGACTTTGCCCTGAATTATTCTCTTTTTACTGGATTGGTTGCGTGAAGTTAAATTATTACAAATGCTTATTTAGGGATTCATTTTGAGGAATAGGTATTTAGATACACATAATTTTGTTTTGATTTTCCCCTTGAGTTTATACACAAACCTAATAGGCCATGTTGTAGCTCTTGGTCCTGTGTTTACACTGCAACTAAGGCTGAAAATGAGTTAAATCTTTGCCTTTTGGTCTACTTTTAGTATATCTGCCATTACCTAAGGCCAAGAACTCTAAGCTCATTATGACATCTGTGTTGTCAAGAATTAGTCATTTGTCTTTGGTGCTGCAGTCTTCATATTTGAAGTTATTTAGATAAATCAAGTCTATCATTATGCTAAGTTTTTTAGTGAATATGTACGCAATCTCACTTTCGGTGCAATCAGAGATGCTAACATTTCTTATATCGATAGGAGGGGTCAGCCTCACAGTACTTAATTCTTGATGTAATTTGGTTTTTCTAATGTAATGGAGTACCGTTTCTAACTTATTCAAAAAATACAGACTTAAGCTAAAAAATACAATATGACAGACAGCATGCTTCACCGATGGCGCTCTGATCCTACTGTATAGCATTTGAAAACTTTTTTATTAGTTGCTTAGCATTTGGATTAGGTATGGAAAAAGATAATTTTGTAGTTAATCATTCATAGCTGCTCACAGATAGATGAACAAAGATTAAATTAATCAATCTGTTTTTAAATAGGTAGGGGATTTACTTTGAAACCCTTTATAGCTTTCTCAAAAGAAGCTACTAACGAAAACCTCAAGGACGTCGGTGTAATGCCTTCTTGAGGTCTTGGAGCTTAATGAATATGACTACTCAGTTTGTTGTTTGATTGTAATTTGTAACTGTTTCAACTTAGTTTGAACAATGCCGATTTTCTTGCTGAGAAATGGTCTCACCAGGCTCTCGTATCTAGCACTACACAATTTGCCAATTTCATGCAAATTTGGTTTAAACATTTTTCCTTAATGCTTGCAGTTATGACCTTGAACTTTGAAGACACTTGTCCACAATCAGCTGGTAAGTCTTTGCATCACTACTAGTATAAAAAATAAATTCAAGCTGCAGCATTCATGACCTGAATATCTCAATCCTGCATGTTCAAAGAGTTTGATGCAGTCTCCTATTGTATTAAGGAGTCAAATGCCTGTTGTATGATTTAAAGTAAGAGTGAATAGATTTCCACAATCCATGAGATAATTTGTATGCTGCTTCTGGATTTGATTGTGTGAGTGGTTTTGCTCAATGGTTGGATCACACTCTGGGATCCATTATCAAGATGAATAAAGCATTAGAAAAGAAAGAAAGTCGCAAACCTTAACTCTGTAAAAAGAGGGGGAGAGGTTGAAGGAGAGAGAGATAGGGTGCTCTCTTTCATCCTAACGATAGATCACTCATCCCAAGTGCTTTTGCATCAATGTCTCGATCACACTTTGTGATTTATCATCAAGATGAAGAGAGCATTAGAAGAGAAAGAAAGTCGCTGACCTTAACTCTCAAAAAAGAGGGGAAGATGTTGAAGGGGAGAGAGAAAGGGTGCTCTCTTTCATCCTAATGATGGATCTGTTTAGAAATTTAGCCTCATAGTGAATTGAAGCAAATTCCATATGTAAATATATGTGTGTTGATGGATTTATGTTGATATCCTTAAATATACCATTCTAGGAATATCATACTGAGATGATATCTCTTCATATACTTAAGAGCATAATGTGTTCTATATCAAAGTTAAGATTATAGCTACAGTTGGATTGAGTTAATCTTAACATACAATGTTGATATAATATATTATATATATAATATTATAATTATACTATATATACAACATTATATATATATATATATATATTATATGTATAATTCACATGTTATATTGTGATTTATATTGTTAATATATATTAACTAATAATGATTAATCATAGAGACATGTCTCCTACTCTTATATTTATAAGAGATTGGGATCTGCATTTTGAACACACCTATAACAATGGCAGTATAATTACATTTGCAGAAACCGATCAATAATTACTCAACAGGATGACGGAAAGTGATTGAAAACATTGATGCAAAAACACACATAAATCCAAAAGCAGCAAACAAATTACCATTTCAAGTCTTATATGTGCTACTGTTACCACAACTTAATCACCAAACCATGCCAACACCAGCACTTATCCACCAAATTCATTCCTTATGTGGGGTTCTGGATTGCTCACAGCTGTCTTGTATATGGGATTTTCACTGTAATTTAAAATATTAGTGCTTGAGATAAATGGTAGTAAAGTCTCGTCTGATTTGGGCATGAGAGAGAAAAATTATCTGGTAAATGTTAAATAATGTGAAGTGGTTATGCAACTTGTACATCGATTTGATTGTATTTTATGCTGCACGATTATCCTGAATATGCAGGAGAATATATTCTCTGTTTATGATTCGACAATTCTCCATGAAACTGCTTGTTTTGTTAAATCTGTTATAGACTTTATTTCTTCTAGTTTTTCCCTCAAAATTTATACATTAACCAAGAAAATCTCATTCTAGTGCAGATGGGGAGAATGGTGCAGATGAGGAACATGTATTCCATAACCAAACAGTCTTTCTTCGAGATTATAAGGAGATGAAGAAGAAATTAAAAATTTATGTATATCCACACAAAGCAGAAGACAATTTTGCAAATATTTTTCTACCTGTCAATTTCAAGCCAAGAGGAAATTATGCTAGTGAAAGTTACTTTAAGAAGGCTCTAATGCAAAGTAATTTTATTACAAATGATCCCACAGAAGCTAATCTCTTTTTTCTGCCATTCTCTATTGCAAGGTTGAGGCATGATCCAAGAGTCAACGTTAGTGGAATTCAAGATTTTATCAGGGCATATGTTGTTAAAATCAGTCAAAATTATCCATATTGGAACAGAACTAATGGTGCTGACCATTTCTACGTCGCTTGTCATTCAGCAGGCAGGACAGCAATGGAAAAAGCCGAAGAAGTCAAGTTAAATGCAATTCAAGTAGTGTGTTCCTCAAGCTATTTTGTTTCAGGTTATGTAGCACATAAGGATGTTTCACTCCCTCAAATCTGGCCAAGACAAGGAAATTCTAAGGGCCCAACCTCTTTGGAGAGGTATTCTTGATTATAATATGTTCTGCTTTCAGTTTTTAGATTGGGCTTGGAATGCAATAGATGCTATATGTAGACTTAACCTGCAACCACACAAAAGTTCCTCTGGTGGATGCCTAGCTCTTCTATATCAAATGAGATTCCAAAACATCGATTGCTAGAGCCCTATTTATCATATTTTATGTCTTAGTTGCAGTTTGTGATTGATGATGCTTTTTGACTTCTTAATTGCAAAGTTTGGTATACAAATACATAATGCAGGTGCAATATATTTGAAGTGGCAATAGGATTGTTTAGTATAGTTGAGTTGGAAAAAAAACTTATTTCTTAGTAAAATTGTCAACCCCTCGCAGAGAAAGAGGGAAATTGATTGGAGTATTTTGGGTACAAAGAAACAAGGACAAAAGTTATAATATATTCTTTTATTGTCTATAAGAAATTTCTGTAATCAGAAGCTTTTTGCTTCAAAGAAACAACTAATTGTCAATGATGAAATTTAGGTAAAGGATTCTTCAGATTTGTTGTAATTTATCATTAGGCCAATATCCACTGCTAATGGGGCAGGACCTCCTGGCCTTGGAGGACCTTAGCAATGTACAGTTCCCTGAAGGTATGAAAGATCAAGCTGCATTTCAAGAGTGCTTTGCAAGGCAATCCAGAGACTTTTGAGGCAGGAGACATTTTTTTAAACAAAAAATGACTAGTTTCTTTTTGTTGTATATTAAAATTATCAAGGTAGCTAGTAATTGAAGGAAAATGAGAGCATCCCAAGCTATATGAGATCGGTATGTACATCCAATAACCAATGATTTCTTCAATCGCTTCTAATAAGAAAATACAAGTACATATTATTATGCCATAAAAGTGAAAACAAACATAGTTGATTTCCCACAATTAAAACTTTAAAAGAAAGTGATTGCAATTTACAAATATAACAAAATTCAGCAGCATTACATCATACAGATTTAATATACTAGAATCATAAAACTAGAAGAATGAGACTCGATAGAAAACACAAATATATGTGGGGAAAACCTTTGTAGGTAAAAAACCTACACTCCAAAGCATCAAAATAATGTATTATTCAGCAACAAGTTGCAATACATTTTCAGCCTTCACATGGAGATTTACATCTTGCTCCAACCAATCCCATAGCACAACCTTGTGTAATGGACTCTTCATCTCTCTCACTTCTCTTCGGCAACACATTGTATTTGTAGAGCTTTTGTGCAAAAAGAAAATAGCTTCTAAAGCGTCTACATTCAATACATGTACAACTTATTAGAAAACTCATTTTGTTATGATTCCCCTCCGTGTGGAAAAACAGTTGATAGAGCAATGTTGTGCGGTCTATTGGAGAGTGTCGTTTGGAGTCCGTACGGTGTCAAGAAGGATGGATGCTTTGGAGAGTCCGTACGGTAGGCCACAAATGGCCGTATGTTAGAGGGGGAGTGTTGTACGGTGGCCAAGTCTTGGCCATACAAAAGATGCTTGGCCGTATGGTAGACTGGAGGGCAGCCCGTATGGTGATGGGGGTAACTTGGTTGTACAAGATAGGTAGTAGGCCGTATGGTAGACTGGAGGACAGTCCGTATAGTGATGTGGGTATGTTTGGCCGTACGGAATAGATAGCTGGCCGTACTGTGAATGAGGAAGCAACATGGGGATGTCTTTGGAAGTCGTACGGTTAGGTGTCCGAGCCAGAAATGATAAAGCACCAAATGTGAATGCAATCTTGTTCATACACAAACACAATAGATTTAGATGAAATTGAGACACAATAATACTTGAAAATAATGCTCTAATTTGCTAAATCCGAGCGAAGAGTTACATGCAACAACAGAATAGGGTGAAGGTTGTGAATCCCATCGAAACCGCACGAGCCAAATAGGGAAGATCTTTCACTTCCAAAATGGCAAACAAAACCAGAACTCCAATATGAATTCGCAATACAAAGAAATAATCCAAAATGCATGTTTAAAGACTACCTACAAGCCGTGTTTAAATACCTGTTGGGAAAAACTTTCCAAGGGTGTACAAAGATAGCTAATGGCGACTCAACTACGAAAACCAAAAAAAAATGGGTCCGAGATATATTAAATCAATCGGCCCATTAACAATAGTTTGATTAATGATTTATTTTATAACGGGAACATTACAGTGCTCTTGTCCCAAATTTTGTTTGTCCTCAAGCAAATGCAATGCCGAGTATTGAAGAATGTGCTCGCCCTCCCAAGTTGCATCGTCCAACGGCAAGTGTTTCCAATGCACCAAATATTCCTTCATCTTGCGGTTCCGTAGAGTCTTTTCACATACTTCGATGATCTCGGCTGGTTTCAGAATGAGCTTTCCTTCTTTATTGAGCGGCGGGATGCCTGTGGCTACTGTGATGTTTTGCCCTACGACCTTCTTTAGGCATGAAACATGAAAGACATTATGGATAGGCTACCCTTTGGAAGTTCTAGCTCATAGGCGACTTCACCAATGCGACGAACTACACGATAGGGGCCATAAAATCATGGCTTCAATTATTCTTTTCCTTTTTCCTTTAATGAGGATTGTCGATATGGTTGGAGCCAGAGATAAACCAAGTCTCCTACTTCAAAACATATCTCCATTCTGTGTTTGTTAGCGTACATCTTTTGTTGATTTTGTGCCTGTTGTAAATTTTCCTTCAGGCATCTGAGGATGTCCAGTCTCTCCTAAAGCTAGTCCCTTGCTCTCGGTGTGCTACTATCACTTAGAATTTTGTCAATGAAGGAAAGGGGTTCGTACCTGTATAGAGCTTTGAATGGTGCCATTCTGATGGACATGTGGTACGTGGTATTGTAACAATATTCCCCGAGGTGTATCCATTTGACCCTCGCTTCTTGTGCCAAAATGTAGTTCCAAAGGTAACCTTCGAGCCACTTGTTCACAATCTCCGTTTGTCCGTTTGTCTGAGGGTGGTAACTAGTACTTGGTGACAATTCTATCCATGCCAATTGAAACAATTCTATCCAGAAAACAGTGATGAAGCGTCCATCTTGATCATTGACAATGTTTCGGGGTAACCCTTGCAGACGAAAGGCTTCTCTAAGGAACAGATCGACAACTTCTATAGCCTAAAAATTTGAGAGGATAGGGAAGAAATGTGCATACTTTGTCAATCTGTTAACCACCACAAAGATACAATCTTTTTCGTTCACCTTGGGAAGTCCAGTTATGAAATCCATCGAGATACTTTCCCACTTATATTCTGGACTTTGCAGAGGTTGCAGTAACCTAGCAGGTAGACTATGTTCAGATTTGTTCTGTTGGCAGACCGCACACTCTCTTACATATTGCAATACATCTCCTTTAAGCCCTTTCCATGAAAACCTCTCCCCGAGACTTCTGTAAGTTTTGAGGAAGCCCAGGTGTCCTGCCAAGGGTGAGTCATGTACCTCCTTCAAGATTTTATGCTTCAATTTGGATTCTGCCACTAAAAATATCTGATTCTTATAGTAAATGATGTCATTCACCACTTTGTACCAATCATCTTGGGTGTTGTCATCCATTAGCTCACAGGCAAATGTGTTTTTGGAATATTCCACCAACAAATGTGCCTTCTAGTTAGCAGAAATCTAGTTTAGTGAGCAGATGGCAGATTTCCTGGACAAGGCATCTGCAACCACATTGTTCTTTCCTTTCACATATTCAATGTCAAAATCAAAAGCCTAAACCTTGTTTACCCATTTTTGTTGCATCTCGTTCAAGTCCCGTTGCTCCAGAAAATATCTCAAACTATTGTGATCCGTACGAACGACAAACTTGGCAACCACCAGATATTGATGAAGCTTGGTTAGTGCATGTATGATGGCCAACATCTCTTTGTCATAGATGGAATATAAGCATTTTGTTTGCGTATGCTTCTTGCTCTCATAAGCTATGGGGTGTCTATCTTGCATAAGTACCGCGCCAATGCCTTCTCCAGTTGCGCTACACTCCAAAATGAACGGTCGAGTGAAATCAGGTAGTGCAAGTACAGGGCAAGTACTCATTGCCTCTTTTAGCTTATTGAAAGTGAGTTGTACCTTTCATTCCACTGGAAAGACCCTTTCCTTGTTTGATCCGTTAAGGGTGCGCTGAGCTGAGAGAACCCTTTAACCGGTAATAACTGCACAGTCCGAAAAACCCTCGCAAATCCGTAAGTGATTTTGGGGGAGGCCAATCAAGGATAGCCTGAATCTTCTCCTGATGAACTTGAACTCCATATTTACTAACAACATGCCCTCGGTACAATATTTCTATCATACCGAATTCATACTAAAATGCTTGGCGAACAAAGATTGCTCCTTCATGATCCTTAGGACTTCATCCAGATGCTTCAGGTGCTCCTCCCATGTCTTGCTATAAATAAGATCATCAAAAAATACCAATAAGTACTTATGCAATTGTTTGTTGAAGATGCGATTCATGCATGATTGGAATGTAGTAGGTGCATTTGTTAATCTAAATGGCATGACGGGGAACTCATAATGCCCATAGTGACAATGAAAGGCAGTCTTTTCCACGTATTCCTCCCTCATGCGGATCTTATGGTATCTGGAATGTAGATCTATTTTCGAAAAGTAGATTGCGCCATGCAATTCATCCAACAACCATGGGATATCTATTCTTTATTTTTTTTTGTTCAACGCACAGTAGTCCACACACATGCACATTGTCCCATCCTTATTTTTGACCAATATCACTGATGATGCAAAAGGGCTAGAATTTGGGACAGATCCATCCTTTCTCTAGCAGTTCCTGAATCATTTTTTCGATCTCATCTTTGAATATCTTGGGATAGCGGTACAGTGTGGTTATGACCGGCTTGGCTCTTGCTTCCAATTCGATAGTATGTTCAAACCCTTGATGAGGTGGTATGCCAGGAGGAATGTCTACATTTTTTTTGATCATGTTTACTCAAAATATTCTGGAGATCATCATCTTGGGGAGGTGTCCGTTGCCCTTTTATAGGTTCTGCCGAGACAAAATAATGTGCAGCACAAGCAACGTCATTATGCCGAAACATTGCCTCCATCTGATGCGTAGAAACTTCCTTCGGACCTTCATTCGACATTCCGTGGAGAACAACCTTCTTTCCATTGACAACAAAAGTGAAATACATCCGTTTGAAGCTTTGAGTGTATTCATCAAGTGTCTCCATCCATTGTATGCCCAAAATAACCTCCATGTCATCAAGGTCCACCATGAAGAAATCTTCGGTCACTGTGAGATTTTCCATTGTGATACTTAGTTGAGGAACAAGGTGTGTGTAGGGCAGAAGAGTCCCTCAGACAACCTTGACCTGAAATCCTATGTGCGTCTCCGTAGGTAGACCCCTTCGTTTCACCAGAGAAGAGTTTATGAAGTTTAGAGTGGCTCCGCTATTGAGCATTACCATAGCCTTTTGTCATTGAAGGGTTCCCCACACATGAAAAATTGTGCACCTCGAGCTACCGGCTAGGACGATAGTTCCTCTGCGCTGTACTAATGCTGCAATTCTATCCGTACAGTTCAAACTAACCTAGTTGGTGTCGTCGTGATTTTGGTTGTCTTCGGAGGCTATTTCTTCCTGTTCGTCCTCATTATCGGACACGACCTCAATGTAATGGACCTTTCTTTTTTTGAGGCATTGTGGCTAGGCTCCCAGGGTCCCTTGTAGTTGAAACATAGTTTCTTCCTTCGAAGCTCCTGTCTGGTGGCTTCGTCCAACGACGGCTTCTTGGGTGGAGGTTTATTATCTTTGTCCCTCAAAAACATCGACGGTTTGGAATGTGAGTAACTTCACGAGGATGATGCCGATGATGTTGCCATACTCTGTGCCTTCTTAATGGCCTCTGACAGGGTGAGAGGATTGAACCCCTTTACCCAACCTTTTAGTGGTTTTGTCAGTCCGTCCATGAAAAGCACTATCCGTCTTCTTTCATAAATGTCCATGACCAAGATAGAGAGTTTATGAAATTCCGCAATGTATTGGTCGATCGATCTAGTTTACCTCAGCTGTGCCAAATCTTTGAAGTTGAGTTCCAGATCTTTACCATCAAATTGATCTATCAATCTCATAGTGAATTCCGCATAGGCGTTTACTTGATCATGCCCCAGTGTGATGGTGCTGTGATGCCACCATTCATGCCCGACTCCCTCTAAGTGTAACACCATGAATTTAATTGCTTCTTCTGGCACTGGATTCAGCTGGAAGTAAGTATCGACTTTCATTACCCACGCTTGTGCAGATATGGATTCGGATTCGTCAAATGGAGACAAATTTACTTTACTCAACTTCCTCTTGAGATCATCATTAAAATATCCTCTGTTTCTGCCTCCCAAGTATCTCATTCTCAGATCTGCGTAATCTTTGTAGGATATATCTCCCTCCAAATTTGCATTCTTCCAATCTTCCCTTAGTTGTTCTTGCATTTCTTCAAAGGTTGGTTGTTTCCCTCCATGTGGTGCCTTTGTTCGTGGAGGAAAAGATGGCATGGAAGGTTGAGAGCGTGTTGGATGAGGGTTTGCTTTACCCAATATCGAGTTCACACTGTGACCATTTTGTTCACCAGATATTTTATTGTTTGTGAACTTCTTGAGAGTTTCTTCCATGAATCGTTGACTATCATTGATCTGTGTCTGATTCCTCACAAGCTCCCTCAGTAGTGCCATGAGTTCGGCGGCTATGGGTTCCGGTTTGACAGCCATTCTATCAACGGAATGTGTTCTTCTTCTCTTCCGGCTATAAAATCTCATTCATTGTGCACAGGCTGGTAGGATTGAAGCTCTAATACCACTGTGATGATTCCCTTTCCCCTCCGTGTGGAAAAATAGTCAAGAGAGCAATAGTGTATAGTCTACTAGAGAGTGTTGTTCAGATGCCGTAGGGTGACAAGGATGGATGCTTTGAAGAGTTTGTACAGTAGGCCACAAATGGTCGTATGTTAGAGGGGGAGTGTTGTACGGTGGCCAAGTCTTGGCTGTATGAAAGATGCCTGGCCATACGGTAGACTGGAGGGTAGCTCGTACGGTGATGGGGGCAACTTGGCCATACGAGATAGGTAGCAAGCCGTACGGTAGACTGGAGGACAGTTCGTACGTTGATGTGGGTATGTTTGGGCATACGAAATAAATAGTTGGCCGTACAGTGAATGAGGAAGCAACATGGGGATGTCTTTGGAAGCCATATGGTTAGGTGTCTGAGCCAGAAATGATAAGACACCAACTGTGAATTCAATCTTATTCATACATAAACACAATAGATTTAGATGAAATCGAGAAATAATAATACTTGAAAATAATGCTCCGATTTGCCAGATCCGAGCGAAGAGTTACATGCAACAACAAAATAGGGTGAGGGTTGAATCCCACCGAAACAACATGAGCCAAATAGGAAAGATCTTTCACTTCCAAAATAGCGAACAAAACTAGAACTCTACCAGGAATTTGCAATACAAAGAAATAATCCAAAATTCATGTCTAAAGACTACCTACAAGCCGTGCTTAAATACTTGTCAGGGAAAACTTTTCGAGGGTGTACAAAGATAGCCGGCAGCGACACAACTACGGAAACAAAACAAAAATGGGTTCGAGATATATTAAATCAATCAACCCATTAACAATAGTTTGATTAATGATTTATTTTATAACGAGAACATTACGCCTTTGTGCATAACTCTTGCATAAAAGCAATTCCAATAGAATATACCCAAACAATAAACTTTCTTATTTTTGCTCCAAGTCTATCCTTGTAGAAGATTTGGTCTCATTTAGCATCTTTTGAAAAATGCATAACTAATCAACCAATAAAATATCCTAAGGTTGAGTCACCTTATCCCAACAATCTCACTTGACAAAGACCTTACAGGAGTCAAACTAATGAAACTATGTCATCATTGACATCCATGAAACCGCATAAATCTTAACACATGCTCCTATGCTCTAACTAGACACTTGTCCAAACAACACAAGCATAAGATCCCAGGGATAACAAAGGTTACAAAATACTACCACCACTCCATTGCGCGCATGAGTTATACAAAAGCGTCAGAATCATCAACTTCTTAGCCCAACACAAGTGCAAAGTAATCCTCTAGAAAACAAGATAAAACGTCAGCCAAAACAACAACAAATTGGTTGCTCCAATCCAACTAATAAACCCACGAGATTGAAAATAACATCCACAATAAATGCTAACCCATCCAATCACCCATACCTCAAAGGTATCCAACATCAACAAACTCATACCATCAATATAACCAACCCATAGATTATAACCTCAAGCTTTGTGTGCAATATACAATCATGGCTGATCTATCAATACATTCTTTTTTTTTGAACAAATAAAAATTGAAATACTCATATAGATACTCACAAAGATGTACATAGGCTTAGTGGATAAGGTGTAGTGTCACATGTAGAGTTTCTAATCTCCGTCTCGTATCACGTTCTAGGGAAAAGACATCACTGGGACATTTAACCACCCAACGATGGATCAATATCGACCCCTCCTAGGTTGCTTGAGTTCTAAGCAGTCCTGACCCTCCGTGAGGGATGATGGATGATCAAGGCTTGTTCCTGGGAATCTGGTGTAGAATGCTTATATCGTGATTAGTCGCAAATGTAACCACAACTATTCTAGTGTGACTTCTATCAAGGATGTATCAAGCAGCTCCAATTTGACGTCCAATATTCTCACCTTGGCCAAGGTTTTTCCTTGGTTGGAGTCATTGTCTCACCTTCCCTATGTATATTGTTTTTGGTAATTCACCTTTTGAGATAGTCTTTTGAGATTTCCTGATGAAGGCTAAGCCCCTTTAAGATGCTCTTCTTTGTTTTTAAGTTCTTGGTTAAGTTAGGTTCTCATTCAGCATGGAGAAGTCTCACATCTTGGTTGCATCTCTTCACTACTAGCTGAAAGTTCGAACGGATCGTGATTGAGATGCTAATTGATTATCATTCCTTCTTTCTTATATGAAAAAACATTGTGAACAAGGCGTCATAGATTTGAACTAGATTATAAGGGTCAAATGGAAGTTCAAGCTTGAAAGAGTCTATATAGAAAATGAACTAATTTTTCAGTTGAATTTCCTTAAATAAGATTTCTATTTAAAATCAAAAATTTTGAGTAAAGAAGATTAATGAAGTGTTGCCCTCTATGTGGTGTCTGTTTACTTCTAGATAATCCTTTGTTGTGAGATGAATCATTCTCTGTGGTTTCCCACCATCAGTTGAGTGTTCCTCCTATAGAGTTATGATTCCCTGAACTACTTAGCTAAAAGAACTCTTCCAGAGTTGAGGGCACTAAGTCACGTTAGCAAACAATTTCTTATCTACACACAACTTACGTCTAGCTTCTAAGACAAAATATGTAAGGTTCCGTGTGATTTTCAGAATAGTGCCATTCTTAGAATCGCAAACTGAGAAAGAAAATTTAGAAACGACTGAAAGAACGCTTAATCGGTTTATTTCTTTAGAACTTCAAGCTGAGAAGGAAGTATATGTTTTTGCGGTGAAAGAGAGAAGAAATCTTATTAACGTAACACTTGCGTGGTCTGTGCGTGAAGCTCAGAATGGTAAGGTACGAGCCTTCTTGTCCTCTTGGTATCGCTAACTGGATTATGTGTGAATTCTCAGAGTGGTAAGGTACGAACTTCCTCTCTTCTCGATCTGCACTCCAGCTTTCACTCCAGCTTTCAATTCCCGAGGTTCAAGAAACAATTATTTTGCCTTTCCGAGCTTCTTCATGAAAAATGAAGGTGGTCGAATGCACTAATTTTTGGCTCCTCTGTCTAATATATCTTTCACACCCTAATTGTTTTTCATCATCTTGCTCACGACATGATTAAATCTCTATTGTCGAAAAGTTCTTTAGGTATTTACCACTTTCTCCATGCACCCTAATTGTTTAAGTTCGTTTTAATATTTCAAAAGTTTGCATGACAGAACTGGTAATATGAATTATAAGTCCCTCTGAGAAAAAAATAAGGTAAAGTTGAGAAATTAAGTAATTCAAAGAGTGTATTCATTCCCTCAAAAGCTTGATCATACATGGGAAGCGGATATAGGTTATAAATTGAGGAGTGTCTTTTTGAAAAGCAAGGAACTTTCTCGAGATATAAGATAGAAGATGAAGTCTTAGTAATTTGAAGGTAGCGAAAAGTAAAGGTGACAATAATAGATCAAATAATTTACAATGAATGAGTTGATTATAAAATGACTATTTTAGTCTCATAATATTGTTGTCCGGTGATTGCAAAAGACAAGAACATAAGAATTTTGGGTGGTTCTCTAGGACAAAAGATTAGTCTAGAGATCGATTTAAAGATATTATTCATCACTAGGTCTCAGAAGGTACAAAAGAGCGAGTTTGTAAATTAAGTCACCTTGGCCATCTAGGTGTATATGTTAGGATATACCATTTCTAGGATGAAAGCTTGATCATCCCACATCCCCTTTCCTGATGATACATCTCCCCTTTCAAGTTTGCCTCAAGTTCTTCTTGCATCCAATCCAGTCAGGTGGTTAGACCTTAATATCAAGTTATTAAATTTTTTAAGAAATCACAACATCGTTATTATAACTATGAACACCTCGCAAGTAATCAACAATTCTTGTTCAAATCTTAGTTATATCCACTATGTAAATTATAAATCTTGACTTAGAGATATCTTACCTTTTGTAATCAGTATTCCATCTAGGGTTAAGTCTACAAAACCTTGGTTAGTGAACATAAACTGCCTAGGGCACAAATTATCACATTACTACTGAATGCAAAACCATTTAGGGCAACAATACCATTGTAAACAAAACCATTTAGGGCAACAATACCATAGTAAGCAAAACCATTTGTAAAGGCGTAAATATAAAAGTGTCAACTAAAAAGGGGTGTGATAGATAACAACACGAAGAAAGTATAACCATGTAGTACGAAGTACCATCCACAAAGATGTGGAAAATCCCATAGCAAAATTGCTGCAAGAAACATCTCTCATCGAGTCTCCACAATTTTTCCATGTTCTCCACATCCAACGAAGAAAAGGGATATAGGAACCACCATGTCATCACCAAAAGACAATTAAGTACAAGTGATAACACATGACTAGAAAAGAGTGATCACTGTAGTTCCAACTAAGATCTCAAAAGACAATATTATGTGAACCAAATATCCTAGAAGATATTCGAGACCGAAGATATAACCTGCAAATCATAAGCATGTAGAATGTCCTTCCACAAACACCTCTAAATGTTGGTTGTGCCAAGTATGAGCTCCTTCAAAATCCCAAGAGAAAAGTCACAGCAACATCCAAAATTGTTCAACCTCAAGAGATCAAACATAGCATGATATTATGAATGCAAGCCTCTTAAAGAAGATTGAATTGTGTTTAGAATAATTGAGAGGAGGGGGGGGTAATCATGTACTCAAGGTGCATAAGTACCATTTGAACAATTAAACATAAAACACTGTTCTGCTTATCCTACTGTTGCTCGGTCTCTACTGTACTGATAAACAAAATTAATGTCTCAAACATAACATACTTTGCTGAATATAAAATGTAAAGCATATAAAGCATTCAACACAAGTTTGAAACTAGGATTTGACGTGGAAACTCAATTTGGGAAAAACCACTAGCAACATGTCATGATTTTTTCTCTCTTTCGAAGTGAGCTTTGTTAGGAGCCAACTCTATTAAAGGTTTACAATACACACTGTTAAATGTGACCTAGTTAGAGGATTTAATCACCCTGTTAGTAGTGGCCTAGCCAAAGGACTTTGATCATTCCATTTAGAATGTCACCTTGTTAAAGGATTTACATAGACTATTAAGTCCTTCAAATGACTGTTAGCTCAACCTCTGTTTAAAGGATTTCAATACAAGCTGTTTACAATGATTAGAAAGAGAACAATAGGGTTTCGATCTATATGATTACAACTTACTTTGCAAGTTTAGATTAGTATTTGGTTCATGTGCTGAATCACTGATAAGCTCTTCACTGTCATCTTTGTTCTTGATTTGCTCGACAACCCTTCAAGCAACCATTCTTCTCCCTTCAACAACACTTAAGCCATCTGCTCAGATTTCACTTATCAATATCAACAACATATGCGCAAGCAATCTCCTTTAGCTTCGCATTCACTCTTGTGCGTCTCTGTTTCTTCTGTATGCGCCTCACACTCACTCACACTCTCCTTCAACTTGGCTCTATATCTCTTTAAATAGGTAATTCTTGCTTTGCTGTTTTCCACGATCACCTTAGATCTTAGGGTTTACGATCAGGTTCAACACGATTCATTATATCTGTCCATCTTCTTGATCATCCTCTAGAAACTTCTCCGAAATTTGTCTATTAGGTCTTTACTTAATCCTCACCTTGAATTTAATGATCCAACTCATCAATCTTCAACGCGATTTATATCTCCCAATAAATCAACTGAGTCAACTAAGATTCACGATCTCCTCAAATTCATTCTTAACGCTGTTTCTCGACAATCTCTAATTTTTGACACTTGGTCATCACTTAAGTGCTTGGTCACTGTAAAACTTCTGGCTCGACATCAACTATCTTATATGGTCGATACCTATGCTCTATCAACACTAGATTTGCTTGGCACATATTGTGGTTTGGTTGACACTAGCATCACTCGGCATTCCTTAACCATTCTACTCCATTGCGTGGCTTAGCTCAACTTTCATGATATAAACAATCACTGTCTTATTAAAATCCAACCAATCAAATGTCCATTGTAGCTTCCTTTTCGTAACTCAATCTTTCCTCTAGATGTTATTGTTATGAACAATTTCTCAAATCGTAGTCATCAATCAAATAGATATGACATTTAGATTAGGTAACAGTATGTCTTATCAATAGATTTGACATCAGTGACAAAACAACATTTCTTCCAATTGTAAGTTTCTAACAATCTCCCTCTTTGTCATTAATGACAACATCTCGACATCTCAATATTACTCAATATCTCAATGTATGAAATGTATCTCACTTTGTTACTGTAATGACCCTGCTCAAATCTGATTGAAAACTTCTGATTGAAAGCTCAAGAAATTTTGTCAAACAACTCACATGCAAGGGTCATATGACTGATATAGTATTTCAATTTGCTTTAATGACTCTTCTTCAATTTGCATCAATGAGAATCTTTTGCAAGAAGACTCAAAAATGGCTACACAATGACCTAACATGAATGTGCAACTTATTTTGACAATATTCAATGCATATATATAATTAAAAACTACTTGCAATATGCTGTCACAACAAATAGTAATTATGACAAACACTTTGGATGCAACCTATGATGGCGTTAATGTACTTATAGGCCAAGTGGTATTAACACAAACACTTGGTATGCAAAATTATAACATTATTTATGCCAAAAAGAGAACCTACAGCTAATTGACATTTTGTCAAACAATTGGCATGCAAACTAATAAGCTGATCATGAATGATAAACACATATTCAATTACAACTATATCAGACCTGCAACTTATGTCCCCTCTATTGCACATAAAATGTCAACTACAATGCTAGTATGAAATGGCCAAGACTCTTGGCTTACATCCGCAAGAATAATGCTTAAATTTGTTACAAACTTTCACCTACAGCCATACCTTCTAATAGGCATCTAAATGATAAGAAAAAATGCATGGAATATCCAAAGGAACCTGATTGTAGATGGCTGTAATAATTTTTTTTGCTTTTTCGAATTTGCTTTTTCGGATTGCTTTTTTCGGATTGCCTTTTCAGACTGCTTTTTTCAGACTGCTTTTTCGGATTGCTTTTTCGGATTGCTTTTTTGGACTGCTTTTTGTACTCAAATATTTTTTCTCAATGTAGCACAAATAGAAGACTGAAGTATCTTCCTCCCAGCTGCAATAATTCAAGTGATATTTCACACCCTCAAAATTGCATACCAATTGAGAGTTTTCGTTCTCAATGGCAAGTTGTGACTACTGCAGAAACCCTAGGCTCCACAATGCACATCAACAAACATCAACATCAACAACAACAAATCTGCCTCGTGAGAATGAAGCCTAGGATGCCTATTTATTCTTTTTCCTCCACTTTCTCCAAAAACTTCTAGAACATTAATTTATTTATTAAGTGACTTTATAAAATATTTTATAATTCAAGTCACTTTATTAAATTAATTAAATATAAAGTTACCTTTTAATATTTGTTTAATTAACTTTATAAATAATTAACTTAATACCACTTATTTAATTAAACTAATTAATTAGTCATCCTCATAAAATATTCATTATTTTGGACAACTTAATTAATTAAATTAATTAAATCAAATTACCTCCAAAAAAGGGACATGACAGTCCGCCCCCTTTGAAATTGCTTGTCCCCAAGCAATTTCAGCAACAAGTACCATTCTCCTCCACCTGGATCCCAAGTGAAAACCTGTGTAATATCCCAATCCTCACCATACTCCCGTGAAGAAATCATCAGTATCAACAGTACAAAAATCAGCAACTGAGAAACTGCACTCAACACCCAAACAACTGACATCATTGACAAAATCATCTGAAGACCAACTGTAGATGCCGATAGAAGAAACCACTCTGTGGAACTCAAGCCAACTGAAACATCGACTCTATCAAAACTCAAATCCCTGTCTAATTGACACTCGCACCCAACTGCACTGTGGATATGACAACAGCCATAGGTACCTGAGTCACTGCCACCAAATCCAATCTCTGATAAACTGTCCTGGGTGTGTCGATACTGCAGGCTGTGTAACTTGCAACTACCAATTCTATTTGCAAAAGATGGTGCCAATACATCCCATAATGGATGGTAAGAAACTGGAGCCGATCTAAACCTATGTGAAATCAAATCTTCTATCTCTAGGTCAAAAGAAAAATGATGAGCGTACCCCACCGTATAATGTCAGTAGGAACCCCCAAACTCTGCTACTGGCTCACCATCACTGAACTGGGAATCAACAGATGGCTCCAATCTCTGACTCCGAGTGGCTGTAGGCTGGATAGGACCCTGTGCAATCCGCTCAACAAACCCCACCTCAAAATCCCTGTGTGGTAGCATAGTAGAAAGGATCACTATAATCTCCCCAACCAATCTGCGAATAACACTAGTACCTCGGATGAGAACACCTTCTGACACTTTATGCGAGTCCAGACGAACACGTGCACTATCCAACAAATACTCCATGAACGGTTCAGTGCAGTAAAAATTATACGAGGAAGCATCAACATACTCCCCTGCACACCACAACTAATCCCTCTGTAAAGGTGGCACGACCAACTGTACCACACTATCATCTGTGTGAGAAGAATCAATCTGGAGACTCGACTCCACTGGTATCTCGAACTCATTAGGACTAGCTACTTCCAAATCCTGAACATGTGTGTCAGCCCCAACAACATGTTCCTTAGTAACAACTGCAGGGGTGTACTTACCACCAACCACCTCAATATACAAATGAACTGGGTCTGGGGCTGGTTTAGACCGCAAATGCTCCAATTCCATGGTCACCTCCTTCAACTGAAACTGCTACTCTTGTAGATCTCGCTGTGTGTCCTCCAAAGCCTCAGTAGTCGCTATGAGCTCCTGGGTAAGCTCACTCATCTCCTTCTCACGATCCAAGAGTGCCTCATAGGCTGTACTCCCCCACTCAACTAGGTGATCACGGTCGGCTACCAATTGTAAGAAATCCTGTCTCAAAACCCTAACAGCTTCACGCAAGGCATGAATCTCTGCCAAAGAAAAATAACCACCGCTGGACTCATCTGTCATAGAAGCACCCCAACCAGTAACAGCCAACAACTGACGAGCGGTATCAAAATGCTCAAGAGCAGTAGTGATATCTCTCTCGCCAACTCTCAACTGGCCGATCACATGGTGACTCTGCACTACGGGCCTCCTATGAACCGTCTCGAATACGCTGTCCACACTATGAGAGAAAGCTGAACCAAATGAACTCCCCTCAAGATCACCAACGCTCAGTGTACTTACATCTGAGTACACCTCCACACCCTGAACGCAAGCATCGGACTCATCCTCATCTAACTCCGAAGAAGCTGCTGCTGAAACTATCTCATCATCACAATCTCCAGCTCCCTCGTCCTCTACAACTAACTGAGAGTCCAGATCCTGACAAATATCATCAGGGGTCACTGACAAAGTAACTCCCTCAATGGACAAGGTAGCCTTGGCTGAAACAAACTCTTGCCACTCAGACTCTACCTCATCCTCATTCATCTTTAGCTGGTTCTTCAAACTGTGTAAACCATGCGGAGTATCTCTAGCTTCATCTTTGAAGTCCTCCTGAAGTATTGTGTGCCCAACATCTTCCTCCAAGCTGGTCTGATTTTTGTCCTCCCTAGATTCGGCTATATGTTGGTCACCAACTGCTGCAAACTCCTTGTAGAGGTTTCTAGATACCTCACTTGTAGAGACCTCTTGTTCCTCCTCCTCTTTGTTCTGTGATGTAGTTCCCTTAAACATGGAAGCCATCAATTCATTCATCCTTTTCTGACTTTCATCCAACTTTTTCAAATTTTGTTTAAGCTTCTTCATATCCTTGTCCCACTGCTTTTGGGTACTTGAAGTAAACATGATTAACTAATTGATTCAATGTCCAATCTACCCAATAGGATGGCAGGTCAATAGCTCTGATACCACTGTAATGACCCTGTTCAAATCTGATTGAAAACTTCTGATTGAAGGCTCAAAAAATTTTGTCAAACAACTCACATGCAAGGGTCATATGACTGATATAGTATTTCAGTTTGCTTTAATGACTCTTCTTCAATTTGCATCAATGAGAATCTTTTGCAAGAAGACTCAAAATTGACTACACAATGACCTAACATGAATGTGCAACTTATTTTGACAATATTCAATGCATATATATAACTAAAAACTACTTGCAATATGCTGTCACAACAAATAGTAATTATGACAAACGCTTTAGATGCAACCTATGATGGCGTTAATGCACTTATAGGCCAAGTGGTATTAACACAAACACTTGGTATGCAAAATTATAACATTATTTATGCCAAAAAGAGAACTTATAGCCAATTGACATTTTGTCAAACAATTGGCATGCAAACTAATAAGCTGATCATGAATGATAAACACATATTCAATTACAACTATATCAAACCTGCAACTTATGTCCCCTTTATTGCACATAAAATGTCAACTACAATGCTAGTATGAAATGGCCAAGGCTCTTCGCTTACATCCACAAGAATAATGCTTAAATTTGTTACAAACTTTCACCTACAGCCATACCTTCTAATAGGCATCTAAATGATAAGAAAAAATATAATGCTTAAATTTGTTACAAACTTTCACCTACAGCCATACCTTCTAATAGGCATCTAAATGATAAGAAAAAATGCATGAAATATCCAAAGGAACCTGATTGTAGATGGCTGTAATAATTTTCTTTGCTTTTTCGAATTTGCTTTTTTGGATTGCTTTTTTCGGATTGCTTTTTCAAACTGCTTTTTTCAGACTGCTTTTTTGGACTGCTTTTTCAGATTGCTTTTTGTACTCAAATATTTTTTCTCAATGTAGCACAAATAGAAGACTGAAGTATCTTCCTCCCAGCGGCAATAATTCAAGTGATATTTCACACCCTCAAAATTGTGTACCAATTGAGAGTTTTCATTCTCAATGGCCAATTGTGACTACTGCAGAAACCCTAGGCTCCACAATGCACATCAACAAACATCAACATCAACAACAACAAAGCGGCCTCGTGAGAATGAAGCCCAGGATGCCTATTTATTCTTTTTCCTCCACTTTCTGCAAAAACTTTTAGAACGTTAATTTATTTATTGACTTTATAAAATATTTTATAATTCAAGTCACTTTATTAAATTAATTAAATATAAAGTTACATTTTAATATTTGTTTATTTGATAACTTTATAAATAATTAACTTAATACCACTTATTTATTTAATTAAAATAATTAATTAGTCATCCTCATAAAATATTCATTATTTTGGACAACTTAATTAATTAAATTAATTAAATCAAATTACCTCCAAAAAAGGGACATGACAGTTACCATACAATACAAAAGATTTTCTCCCTCTGAAATAATAGATCTCCCTCTTGGATACATCTCTTCTTTTGTTTATCTTTTTCTCTGTATATTCTCCCTCTTTTGATTATGTTCACTCTTCTGTGGTATATCTCTCCCACTTTGTATATTCTCCCTCTTTGACAACAAGGCCAAAGACACTTAGCTTTCTTAGCTCTTCATACATCTAAATCATGTAGATTTTGCATATCTGGCTGATTTTTGTCATATGTCTATGACTGATCTATTATGCTGTACTTGACTATCTGCCTTAGGCATTTCCCAAAGTAGAGCTGTTTTGCATCAATGTGTAAGATATTCTGATTAGCACACTTGATGCAATGCACCTTTTCTCCTTAAGTAGCTTTGTTTAGGGGAATCACCCCTAATTTACTTCTAAAATATTCATGAACATCTTTGGGTAAAGCTTTTGTGAATATGTCAGCAATTTGTTCTTTAGTGTACACATATTCTAGCTTCACTTCTTTGTCTTGAACTAGTTCCCTCAAGTAGTGATACTTGATAGCAATGTGCTTTGTCTTAGTGTGCATCACTGGATTCTTTGAAATGTTAATAGCAGTTGTGTTATCACAGTAGATAATTACTGGCTTTGTAATTTCTTCTTTCATACCGTTCAGTAATTGCTTTATCTACAGGCTCTATAATTTCTTCTTTCATACCTTTCAGTAATTGCTTTATCCACATAATGTTTGAACAATTCACTATAGCTGCCACATACTTGGCTTTAGCTATTGATTGAGAAATACAATTATATTTCTTGCTTGTCCATGACACCAATCTTTTTCCTAGAAAGAATGCACCTCCACTGGTGTTTTTTTTGTCATCAATATTTCTTGCCCAATCTGAGTCAGTGAATACCTTCAGTTCAAATCTATCACTTCTCTTGTAGTATAATCCATATTCTTCTGTACCTTTCAAATATCTCATTATCCTTTTCATAGCCATCATGCGAATCTCCTTAGGATTTGCTGAAAATCTAGCAACTATCCCAACTGCTAAAGCAATATCAGGTCTACTGTGAATAACATTTCGCAATTTCCAATCATGGATATGTATAAGTTTTGGTTTACATCAGTAGATTCATCATTCTTAGATAGCTTATGTCTTGTAGACGTAGGTGTGCTCACTGATCTTGAATCTTCCATTCCAAAAGTCTTTAAGATCTCTTTAATATATTTGGATTGTGTAATGAAAATACTAAACTTCATTTGACATACTTCTAATCCAACAAAGAATTTGATTTCACCAAACATAGACATTTGAAATTTCTTCTTCATTTCATCAAAAAATGATTTGCATAATGCTTCTTTTCCTCCAAATATAATATCATCAACAAATATTTCAGATAGTAGTACTTCATTGTTCTTACCATTCTTCAAATATAGTTTACTGTTATCATTTGTTCTTTCAAAACCAATCTTCACCAAATAATTATATATCTTTCATACTATGCTCTTGGGGCTTGTTTCACTCCAGAAAGGGCTTTGCTCAGTTTACATACCATAGTCTTCTTGTTTGGATGTATAAATCCTTCAGGATGTTCAATGTACACTTCTCCCTCAAGTATACCATTCAAAAATGTAGATTTGACGTCCATTTGATATACCTTGAAATTCTTGTAGGTTGAATATGTAAGCAGAGTTCTGACTCCTTCAAGTCTTGCCATAGGAGCAAAAGTTTCTCCATAATCAACTCCTTGTTGAGCATATCGTTTGCATACCAGTCTTGCTTCATTTCTTGTTACTTCACCATTTTCATTGAGTTTGTTTCTAAAAACCCTCTTTGTTCCAATGACCTTGTTGTCTTTAGGTCTTGGCACTAAAGTCCAAGTATTGTTCTTTTCAATATGTTTAA
This sequence comes from Cupressus sempervirens, assembly GCA_028749045.1. Classification (NCBI taxonomy): domain Eukaryota; kingdom Viridiplantae; phylum Streptophyta; class Pinopsida; order Cupressales; family Cupressaceae; genus Cupressus; species Cupressus sempervirens. The sequence goes on from CM053788.1 coordinate 518,318,102, forward strand.
TTTCCTTGTTGATTGCTTGAATCCAATCTTCATTGTCTAAAGCATCTTTAACTAATTTGGGCTCAAATTCACAAAGCAAGCATGTGTCATCTTTGAGTCTTTTTCTTGTCATAACAATTGTTTCAACACCACCAATGATTTGTTCAAGTTTGTGATGTCTTCTTACAAACTTTGCTAGCACAGGTGGTTCCCTTCTCTATTCTTTTACGGGCTCATCTTAGAAAATAATCTTAGGCTCATTTTCTCTTTTTTGTTCAGGTTCTAGTTCATGTTCTACATGCTCGACATTCTCTCTCTGATGGTTGGCATTGCCTGTGTGTGACTTGGCATCTTCAGTCTGTTGCTCAACACCCACTCTTTACTATTTGACAATTTGTTACACTACATGATTTCCTGTTTGTTGGGAAATTGTAACTTGATTTGCTTGTTCATCTGGAGTACTAGGAGCATCATCATCCATATAGATGAATGCACTATAATCTTCAGGTTCTTCTTTGCATGTAGTGTCACTTCTTTCTGCAAACTCATCAATTTTCACATTTGCACTTTCCACAACTTTGTTAGTGTTAGAGTTCAAACACTTGTAAGCTTTACTCTTGGTGGAATATCCTAAGATTATAACTTCACTCTTCGCATCAAGTTTGCCATTTTTGTTATCTTTAAGTATATAACATCTACTTCCAAAGATTTTAAAATATTTCACATTAGGAGCATATCCATACTATAATTCAAAAGGTGTAGCATTTTTACCTTTCTTGACTTGTACTCTATTCAGGGTATAGACAACAATACTAACAATTTCTCTCCAATATTTCTTTGATACACTCTTCTCCATCATTAATGTTCTTGTACATTCTATTATTGATCTATTTCTCCTTTCAACTATCCCATTCTGAGGAGGTTCCTTGGTGTGGACATCTGTCTTTTAATTCCTCTGTCATCGCATAATTTATTGAACTCATTTGAAATGAATTTACCACCTCTGCCAGATCTCAAACACTTAGACTCTTCTCTGTTTCTTTTTCAATTTTGGCTAAATAAACTTGAATAATTAAAAACATTAATTTTAGCTTCAAGAAACGTCATAGTCATCATCCCATAGTAATCATCAATAAATAGAATGAAATACTTATCTCCATAGTAGCTTTGAACATCAATAGGTCCACGTAGGTCAGTATGAACCAATTCCAAAATATCATTACAAGAATATGTTTTGTTCTTAAAGCTAGACTTGGTCATTTTTCCCAATTGACATTGTTTACACATAGCATTGTCAGGCTTCTTCAGTTTAGGCAACCCTCTTACTTTCTTCATCTTATTGATATCATCTCCTCAGGTTGCACTTATCAATATCAACAACATATGCGCAAGCAATCTCCTTTAGCTTCACATTCACACTTGTGCGTCTCTGATCAACCTTCTTCTATATGCGCCTCACACTCGCACTCTCCTTCAGCTTGGCTCTATATCTCTTTAAATAGGTAATTCTTGCTTTGCTATTTTCCACGATCACCGTAGATCTTAGGGTTTATGATCATGTTCAACACAATTCATTGTATCTATCCATCTCCTTGATCATCCTCTAGAAACTTCTCTTGAATTCCTCTATTAGGTCTTTACTTAATCCTCACTTTGAGTCTTTACTTAATCTTCACTTTGAATTTAATGATCCAACTCATCAATCTTATCTTCAACACAGTTTACATCTCCTAAGAAATCAACTGACTCGGTTGGGATTCACGATTTCCTCAAATTCATTTTCAACACTATTAGTTGACAATCACTAAGTTCTGACACTCGATCATCACTTAAGCACTCGATCACTGTAAAACTTTAGGCTCGGCATCAACTATCTTACTTAGTTGATGCTGATGCTCGATCAACACTCGATTTGCTCAACACAGACTGTGGCTCGGTTGACACTAGCATCACGCAACATTCCTTAACCATTTTACTCCATTGCTTGGCTTAGCTTAACTTTCTTGATATAAACAATCACTATGTCTTATTAAAGTCTAACCAATCAAATGTCCATTGTAGCTTCCTTTTCATAACTGAACTTTTCCTCTAGGTGCTATTGTTATGAGCAATTTCTCAAATCCTCTTCATCACTCAAATAGACATGACATTTAGATTAGGTAGCAATATGCCTTATCAATAAATTTAACATCAATGACAAATCAACAATTGTTCCAATTGTAAGTTTCCAATGCAAACTCCATTTCCCATTTCAGGAAATCAACCCACTACCATCTTCTACCATTGTCCTAAATGAAAATACACCTCAAGGAGATAACCATGCTAGTCATCTCTCACAATGAATCCTCCAGAACCATCTAACTACATCTCAAGATCTATACATATGAAAGAAAACATAAAACACCTGAAAGTAACAGTGGGCAATACCTCTCAAGTGATAAATTGTCAAGTAGACCAATGGTGTGGAATGAGAATGCTCCTCCATGATATGCAAGTCATCGTGGCTTTTCCAAGAAAAATCTCCTCATAGGTCTCTTTTGTACTTACGTCCAACCAAGGTGCAGGCTCCTCAAACTTTCTACTGAAATCTCATTAAGAGTATACATTTCAACATGTCTTTCATATCAAAAGAAATCTAACCTCACCCAAGTCTCCAATTATCCATGAGCACCTCTAATAAATCAGTCCATGCCAAACTTAGAATGCAACACAACACTATCATGAAATGTCAAACAAATGATCAAAGTACTCAATACCAAGAAAATAAACCAAGATCAATGTCAAAGCTTCAACCATGGAATCAAGAACATAAACATGACAATATGATCCAAACCATATTCTCAAAACTTGAAGATAACATGCTCCAAGTGAACAAACCACGAACTTAAGAAAAATGTATTATGTCAAAACTATAATGTCCAATCAAAAGTGTTTCATGAGATAACGCAAACATACTTTAAACCAACATCACCTGTCAAGCACCACAAACACCTCAACCAAAGACTTTGAGAGTACTCCATGGTTCTAAGACATTAACTTCTCCAATCATATGAAGATACCATCTCCAACTAATGAGCGAACAAATGTGAAAGACCCTTCTGCGACAACAGGATCTAAGGTATCTTCTTACATCTGCAACACTAAAGAAGATCACCCATCACTATGAGATGAATATATAGTCATTGCTAAAGCTCCCACTGAAATGTGATACAAAGCTCTCCAAGCATATGACACGCCATCCTCCAAATCCGAAAATCTTCTAGGTGCACGCATCACACCAAGTGAGACCAAGATTTCCAATCTAAGGAAATACACCGTGCTATAGGACCCTATAACCGACCATGAAACCAAGATTTCCAAATCTGACCGTCCTCTAATCCCAAGTCAACTACACCAATGCACAAGTAAACACAAACAAGGCTAGCTAAGAAGTCTGCATCAACACTAAATCAAATCTGGTGGATACGGACAATCCACATCTAAGTTATCCTGTTGCAGTTAAATGGGTGGCCTACCCACCTGATTGCATAACTTGTAGATCCAATCATTGCAACATGCAAACCCACTATCACATTGGTGACATGTTAAAAAGAAATCTCAAAGAGAACAATCATGTAGACAACATGACTCAAACACTAGATCAAGCACAAATTGAATTTGCCGATTATTTCCACATCGAGCACCATAGTCTAGGAATCCAAAAAGCATCACCATGGAAATGTTGAGTGACTGATCATGTACCAATATCGTTACACAACAAAAGAAACACACCTCCTTTCACCATGCACAAAACATACATGCATGTAGAACTACAACAATCTCGTCTAGTAATACCCCGAAGGAAACAGGGTCTAGAAAATAGCTCATTAGTAGATCCACAAAAAAACCACAAGTTTTTCCTTGATCATGCAAAACTTGCAAAACCACTGTGTTCAAGAACACCCATGCACATCTACACCCACTTCTCACCTGGAGACTCAAAAGTCTGAAAACACTGAATAATCAAATCCAGAACAATGGATTCTCATATTAGAGCATCACCTTGGACTTTTAAGGAAAATCTATTAACCCCTCAAATCCAAGAAACAAGAATCCAAGCCTTGCAAGTACAACTATCCAAGAGGAAAGCGTAGTATAGGAACTCCAGGTCTACTTATAGACCAACTCCACAACCACTATTAGCACATGCATCCAAGTCCATAGCTTTTATGCATTCTAGGTAACATAAGAGACACCTTCCAATACCCATGCATCAGGACTTATTCCATTGTCAACCAAGAGCTCTAGATCAATGTCATTTCAACATGACCAACTCTATTTTCTGTATCTTCACCATCCTACAAAAAATGTCTGCTGTCTCTTGAAATATTAAATCAGCTGCAAAACTTCCCTCATCAAAGAATTAATCATTAGTCAATTCCTTCAAAACAAATTCCGTCAAGTTCTGCAAGCTAAGAAATCTCAATAGAAGAAATACCTAGAACCAGAAACATTATGAATCCTCACATGCAAGCAGTATGCATTCACAAAATTGAGCTTTGATACCAGTTGAAGGGAAATGAGAGCATCCCAGAAAGCTATCTGAGATCAGAATGCACATTCAGTAAGCAAAGATTTCTTCAATAGCTTTTAAATAGCAAATACAAATACATACTACTATGTCATAAAAGTGAAAACAAATAATTGATTTCTTTCAATTAAAACTTTAAAGGAAAGTGATCGCAATTTACAAATCTAACAAATTTCAGCAGCATTACAACATACATATTTAATATTCTAGAATCATAAAACTAGAAGAATGAGACATGATAGAAAATACATATATACTTGAGGAAAACCTTTCTAGGTAAAAAACTTCACACTCCAAAACATTAAGCTAATGTGTTGTTTAGAAACAAGTTACAATACATTTTCAACCTTCACATGGAGATTTACATCTTGCTCCATCCTAGAGAAAATCCAGCAACATAACCTTGTGTAATGGACTACTCATTTGTCTCACTTCTCTTCAACAACACATTGTATTTATAGAGTTATCATGCCAAAAGAAAACTGTTTCTAAAACATCTATATTTAATGTATTTACAACTTCTTAGAAACTTCTTTCGTGCACAACTCTTGCAAAAAAACAAATCCAAGAGAATATGCCAAAAAGATAAAACTTTTTGATTTTTGCTCCAAGTCTATCCTTGTATAAGATTTGGCCTCATTTAGCATCTTTCAAAAAATGCATAAATGATTGACCAATAAAATATCCTAAGGTTGAGTCACCTTATCCCAATAGTAATGAAGCTGAGACCCTCAGTTTTGGTGAAAGTATGAAGCTTACTCTCCACCTAAAGTTTAATAAGTTAATTCTTGAAGTTGACCTTGTGTTGATTGTGCAAGATATGAGATTGGAGCAGTCCTAAAATGGTATGCCTCTGATATCAGATCTCATCACTCAAAATAAATTTCTTTCCTTCCATCATTCAATTTGGAAAACTAATGATTCATCAGGATTCCTATCCATTGCTGTTGTTGTCAAGCGCACCTACAGCTGTTTTATAACCAGTCTTTGAATGTTTGGGAGAGGGTTCATCCTTTGATCTCAAATGACATTATCAACTTCTAGAGATGAAGTATGGGTTGGAGTCCCCAAGTTGGAAATTTTTTCGTGTTGTAAGGGCCTCTTATATTTTGTTTAGTTCCTACGAGAAGTCATTTTGCTCTTTGTTAAGTCTTAATTGGTCTGTAAAATCTCCATGCTTTTGTCTCATAGTTTATTAGGTGATACAATCTATATTTAGTGGGAGTTGGAAAGTGAAATGCAATGCAAAGAATTTGATTTATATTTTCTTTTTAAGAGTGTGAGTGTTGGAAGATACTTACAAGCAAGATTGGAGGAGACAGAAATCGTTTGATAAGGAGTAGATGCAGAATCAAGTGGCAATGAAGCCCTCGAAGCAGATAGGGATGACAGATGAAAAAGTACCAACAAAGAGAAGATTGATAAGTGCCATCTCCAAATTTGGTGGTTGCACATTGACAAATAGATTGAGTTATGTTGGAAGCCCATGTCCAAAGAAATTGATTGATTGGATTATGGAGTTGGAGAAAAACATTGAATATGAAGTTTTTGAAAGCTTATGAGATGAGATTTTCTTGCATTAAACTAAAATAAAGGGATCACTGCGATGGAATCATGTCCAAAAAGATAAATAACAAAAAGGAAGAAAAAATCCTCACATGGGGTAAGATGGCTGCCATAGTAAGGGGAAAGTTTATCCCAGTGAATTACAAGACTAGCTTATTCTTAGTTATAGGACTTGAAGTAGAGGCATGTGAGTGTGAAGGATTAAATGGAGGAAGTTTTGTGCTTTATTGGCTAATGATTAGAGTAGGGCACAGAGGAGAGTGTTAAAAAGGGTCACAAGGTAAGTGAATGTGCTGAAGGTCAACATCTGAGATGATTTCGAGTGAAAACTCTATGCTTGAGGAAGAGGTCTATCAATGTGCACTAAAAGTTGAAGAGAGATTAAGCAAACAATAGAGTATGTTGCAGAATAGTTGTTGATGTTACATTGATTGTGGCTAAGCTGATGTTGTCTGTTGGGTGATCAGTATGGTTATTTCTGTTTCAAAGTTGACGTTGTTGCAGAGCGTGTTCTTGTTGTTGTTTGCTATTTTTGTATGGTTGTCATTGATGGCAATATACTGCTCTGGTGGTTGTTTTTGATATGTTACAGTTGTGGTTTTGTGGGTCTGTTGGTTCAAAGGCTAGTTGTCTGGATGGTTGATGTTCCAAAAAATGCGCTGGTGAGGTTCTCAGTGATGTTTCATGTTTGACTGGTCTGGAATTCTTTGCTATTCCAGATTTGTTTGGTTTTGTATCTTTCAATGCTTTAATTTGTAATATTTTGCGCTTGGGACCATGTTGATGCTGTCTAGAGGTTTGGCTGCTGACGGTATCATTTCTTCTTGGGCTCCAAAATTTGTGGCATATAGATAATGTGTGGTTTGGTTGAGGCAGTGTGTGTGGTGTGGTCCACTTTTCATTCCTCGCCATCACGGGTATGTTTAGTCTGAACCTATTTCAGATTATGTTTTGTTGGCTTACTTGATGATTTCACATTTTAAAGATCAATATAAATAAGAGGATGATTGTGATGGATTGGTAAGGAAGTTGTTGGAAAGAAGATCCAGCAGATACCATGTGAAGTTGGGTTGTGAGTAGAGCGTGTGTTGTTAGACACGGGAGGTAGTGAGCCCAAGGTTTCTTTTGACAATCATCCTTTAGTGGTGGGTTTCCTATTTCTCTCTGCCTTCTCCGGGCAGTGAGCCCACTCATAGTGAGTATTATGGCAACGAATTACCATAATTGGTGTTACTTTGACCAGTGTTTCTATTCACGAAAATTAGCTTCTCTGTGATTTTTTTCCATCTAGGGTTTTCCACATAAAACTCCGGTGTTCATTATGTATGCTCTTTCATGTTCACATTTGATTTGACTAAATGGTCAAAGTATTAATCTGCTATTTTCGGATTTGAAATAGATAAAAGTTTAAACTACAACTGATTCATCACCCCCCTCTCACTTGTCTTAGACATTCTGCAAAGTAATTTATAAAGTGGAAGAAAGTTTGTGTGCAGAAAGAATGACATAATACAAGGTGATAGGGAAGAGTCAATATTGTTAATGAAATAGGATCTGTAACTTGTAATAGCACTTGTGCATATTTTATGTGTTTTCCAAGCTACTATACGAATGAATATATATGTGATATAAAAAGACATGTCTCTTTAATATATTAACTTACATTTGTTATAGTTATAACACAATTAATATACCCTCAATATATTATAATGATAATATATATATATATATATATATATATATATATATATATATATATATATATATATATATATCACTCATAATACAAGTTAATTATTCCATATATAATATTTGCCATATATTATATATCTCATACATATAATATAATTTATCTGATAGAATTATAACATTAACACTCCCTCTTAATGAAGAAGGATAAAACACATAGATATTACACCATAGGTAATATTTAAAAAATAATACATATAAGAAAATCTTTGATCAGAAGATTTTCGGTACATGATATCATACAAGTATTGGTCTATCAGAATATCAATATATGATATTAACCAATTTCTATTTGATATCATATTCGGTAACATGAGCATTGGCCTATCAGGATATCAATCAAATGATATTCACCAAATACTCTGAGTAATGGCCTATCAGAACATCACCTAAATGATATCCACCAAGTACTCAATGTGGTAATGGCTTATCAGATTATCAAGGCAAGATATTCACCAAGTACCTAAAATATATTTATACAAACAACTTGTAGATAATCAAATTAATGATATCAAATGCCTAGTTGTTGATTTATAAGATAAAGCCTTTACATGAAACAATTTCACAAAAATGAATCATGCTATAAGGACATCACTTTACAACTTCTCTTGATACAAATGATAATCATTTAGAAGTCGTCACTTCTTCATGATGTACACAGGGGACAGGCTCATACATGTATGACATCAAAAGTTCGCATGAAGTCTCTACGAATACTGTCATGTGGTGTTGTCACAACATTCACCATAAAACATATTAGAGAATAAGGTTTCTCCCTCTTAGTTTGATATCATCTTTTCTGACCACTTAACACAAGGTTCTCTCCGATGAAGTGTCAGACTTCCTCTGAATCTGTTATCATCCTTCTAACCTCTTGGTAGCAAGTCATGTCATGCTTCCTTAGTTCAATCGGTATCCTGATAACATAAAGCCTGCTAGCCTACATACATGATTTTTTGTCCCATGAATCATAGTCCTTTAGCTATTATAGTTTCTGACTAGTGTTGAATCCATCAACAAGGTCTACTCCTTCTGAACCAATATCATCAAAAGTTTGATTTAAGCATTTTTTATTTTTTGCTCCCTTCCTTTCTCCATGGCTGCCTCTAATGAACTGTCAGACTCCCTTTCAATCATCAAGGATATTTGCTTCAAGAAACTCACATTATCCAACCTAATTATCAGATGATTTGTGAATCCTAAATCACAGATTAAGTCTGCACAATATTTGGTAGCATGCTTAATGTACCAATCTTCTTTTCTTGCAAGAACATCCTTAGAGACAAATGAAAAGATCAAGGCAAATAACTCTCAATAGCACATATAGAAGTACAAATAAGAGAGAGACTACAATGAGTAGATAAATGTAATACTGAAGGATAATAAATACATATCTATTGCATCCTTGATACATGAAGGTCCATATCTGAAAATGTCTTCTTAGATCCTCTTTTGAATCAGCTCCTCACTAAGGATGGTTCAAGTGGGAATAAAACATTGTTTATTATATTTCCCGCACAATGTAAAATTCTCACTCTTATGCCAACGAACAATTTTATTTTTATTTTCACATTAAATATGATAGGCTCCTTTCTGTTCTTCTTTTTCTTCTTTACAAGGAATCAACCCTGAGGATCAAGGAAAAGAATAAGAGCATAATAAAGAAAATCCCTGTTATGCATGGATATGGTTAAGAGATTTACTACAATATGCAAAAAAATTTAGTATTCAATACTTATCTCAAGATGTTCATTAACATCCTAATGCAATTTGTATCTTTCTTCCTTCCCTTTTGTAATGTATTTTTAAAGAATTCCTCATTGTCCTTTAACAACTAGAACGGGAGTACCCATTTCAAAAGGGAGAAAAGCATGTCTATACATGAAGATATACATGTAGCCTGTATGTAACACGTGAGAAAAATCTTGGCTATATGTGAAGACCCACCGTTCTATAATAATCTTAAGCTATCCCTCATAAAATAATGTTTTGGTAGCATGCCTAATCAACAATTGCTCTGTTGTTTACTCTTTTCCATAGTCCCATGCGGGGATCATAAATTCCCACGCTGTGCTGACAAAGGAATACATAGTATTTGTCATTGTGAAAAGCACCAACACATCGATCTTCATGTTGCTCATCAAGTTCAATTTGAGGAAAAGCATACAACTTGTTTTCCTCAGTTTGGTAATTCGGGGATGGAAAGGTGCCAAGTGCGAGATGGAAAGTTAAAAATCAAAATAACTTGTATGTGTGGTACATCGTCAGATCTGGCTGAGGAGGCCCGTGACAACCAAATGATATTTTGATTTAACATAGACACAGTGGCATTCACTCAAAGGCGCGGGCCTGACTACTTCAAACTCTTGGGAACGAAGGAAGCATTTCCCACCAGTTTCCAAGAGGGTAGTAAATAATCACTTCGAATTTCCAAGGTGGTGGATGATGATGATTATTATTCGTTATGAGAATTTCATGATATGGGTGAATAGAAGCTATTCCCTCCTTGTACACATTATGGAGGCGCCATTCAGTGTAGAAATTTGGGGTTGCTTAACACAGCATTCCAGCGCTTGGAGACGACTCTCAAGTTTTTGTGGAACTTGTATGGAACTCTTATCAGGTATGGCTTTGCTAAATTATTTGGCAGACCTCGCACCAATTTCATTGTCATAAAACTCTGCGTTAATATTTAATCCACAATGCATAACTTGTTGTGTGTCCAAGAATTTGTCAAACAATGGCAAGCTTGTCCCTCCTACGATTGGATTTGAATATATATGATTATCTGGCGTTAATGATGGTAGCCAGAAGAGTGTTGTGGTGTTCCGACATGTGTTTTTACTTGAGCTTAATATGAGCCAACCCTTATTCATGGGTAAAGAAGGAATGTTATGCGCAAATTGTGAGGTGGTTGGCAGTTGACAACATGATTGCCTGCAACACATACTTTAATTTACCAATACACAAGCCAAAGATATTATAATTATAATAATTTTATACATGCCTAGGCTGTGTAGGAATCAAGCCCCACTCACGATTTTCTTCAAACAATTATTTCTCCAAAGGTTCTTTTCCAGTATTGTTTAGATAATATAAGATTTTCCCTTTCCAAATATAATTCTTCTTTCTCCTGTTTCGGTTCCCTTCTCTACGATGACATACTCTCCTGCGATGTCTTCCACAAACATTGTATGCCATGCCGAGTGGTATTAAAATACCTATTCGCACATTTGATCAAAGCATGATATAGATCTTGGCCATTCCAAGCATCGATGACGTTAATCCATTTATACACATAGGTGGAACATCCAAATGCAAAAGAATTTAAAGAGCCAAAATCATGGCCTGATCAAATATCTATTTGAAGTTCAATTTCAAATTACCATATAAAGGGTCCTACAAGACCGAACTGCTCTGATACCATGTTAGTGAAATAGGATCTGTAACTTGTAATAGCACTTGTAGATATTTTATATGTTTTCCAAGTTACTATACGAATGAGTATATATGTGATATAAAGAGGCATGCCTCTTGAAGAGACATGTCTCTTTAATATATTAACTTACATTAGTTATAGTTATAACACAATTAATATACCCTCAATATAGTATAATGATTATATGTATATATATCACTCATAATATAAGTTAATTAGTCCATATATAATATTTGTCATATATTATATATCTCATATATATAATATAATTTATCTGACAGAATTATAACATTAACAAATACACATGTTTGAATGCGATGAGTGCAACACGTGGTGGGGGAAATATGCTTAGGGGAGGAGAGCACTTATGAGGGAGAGGATAAGGAAGAAGCTTTTAAAGCGAGTGCTTTTTGTGTGGAGAAATAGGGAATCAAGCATTTGAAAGCACACAAGGGTAGTAAAGCCATGTTGGATGGAGAATTGATTCAAGTGATATTCTTGTGGAAGGGAGTTAAGAGGACGATCGTGTCATGCATCAATTAGTTATGTGTAGAGACCCAATAGAGGATAAGCATTTGTAATGAAATGCATCTTATTGAACTTGACAAGGGAAACGAAGAAGATACCAACACAAAGAAAGAGCCTCTTCTGAACCATCAATAATTTAGGAGGTATGTACTGCAAAATGGTTATAGACAATGGTAGCAGTTTGGAATTTTGTCATTGATGTCATAGTTTTCTTGGCAACATGAGCTTTACAACCATTGATAGACAATGTGTCTGTGTCTAGGTTTGCACTCCTCTGCAACTACAAGCATCAATATGCAGTTTTGGCTACAAGCTTATGTATCAAGGCAATATCAATATTCAAGATTTCAGATGATAATACTAGGTCTGGAAGTTCAATTTGTCTTGTAGTTTTGAGGAACGATCAAGGATTGGCTGTTGCATGTAAATTGAAGAATCGTGATTATTATGTTTTGGCCAACTCTGTCGGATAATACAAGTAAAGCATTTTTGGAGATAACATGTGTAGTTTGGGGCTGACTCATTTTGGAACATAGCATATTGAGCCAACCTAATGTATGAACAAATTGGTATGTATTTGGCATATCCTTAGAAATAAGAAGATATAGATAATGCAACAACAATCAACACAATTCCTATCAGATGCTGCAACTTCAATCAGATCAGAACTAGATAAAGTGTGTAAATTTTGTATATTGAACTTTGAAGGGAACTGTACTCCATGCATACGTGAGATGCAACTATGACAGTTCAATTTTGTACTTTTGGGCAGTGAGTTAAGTAGCTAGCACTATTGTAATATTTTGTTATCAACTATAAGATATTGAGAGTTAATCATCTCCATAGTTTTTCCTTTTGGGTTTTCCACGTATAAAATTTGATGTGATGTGTTGTGTGCAACTATACATGTTTTCCTTTCTTTACTACAATTAATTATGTTATATGGTTGTTTATTTAAAGGTTTGAATAGTTTAAAGGGAATATTTATTCACCTTCCCCCCTCTCAGTATTCTGAATCTTCAACAATTAGTATCAGAGTCTGGTCCTTTCATTGAGCCTAGGAGCTTACAGAAGATCTTGGAAGTTGAACATATGGTGCCTAAATTTACTTCAAAAACATTCTTAGAAGAAAGTCAGCTTGATAAAAATGGAGAACTGATGGCAGCCCTTGAAGATCTTGAAAGTATTGCAACTGAAAACAGATCTGAAGTAAAACATTAAAGAAACAGAGAATGCATTAAAAAACTGGGAATGAACTAAGAAATTCAGAGAAAGACATAAGGAAGCTAGTAAAGAGTAAAAGCAAGCAAATGACATGATTGCAAATCCAAAGATGCATTTTGAAGCAGACAAAAGGACTGAAGAATGTTTGAATGGCATAATTGAAAATAAAGCAGAGGAATGCAAGAGATTGGAGCAAGAGGTGGGATTCTGTGGATTAGATGACAACAAAGATTCAGGAAGAGTGCTGCAAGATTTGATGAGATGATGGCTATACTTCAAACTCTGAAAGACAATAGTAGTTTAGGTTTGAAGCCAATGAATGTTCATATCAGAAGATTGAGGACAAAAGAAAAGCTGGTACCACAGAAGAAACAAAAACTAACTGGCCTGCTACATATGTCAATAAAGGAAAGCAACTTCAAAATCAAAGAGGTGAAACAACTTATTGCTCAATGTTACCATTCTTTCAATGGCTATTGTTTTTCTTGCAATAGATATGGACATAAGGCAATAAAATCTAGATGCAGGATACATAAAAATGCTAGATTATTTCCAGTTAGTGCTTTACTTGTAACAAGTCTGGTCATAAAGTTAGTAAGTGTAGAAGTCAGTTTATGATTAGTTGAAACAATGGAAGAAATGGATCCTTCTATGATCGCTGTGATATATGCAATGGTTTTAGACATAAAGCTAACAAATGTAGATCAAGGTTGAACAAAAGGAATATAGGGCAAATAAGTGATAAGTGCTTCAGTTGCTACAAGCTTGGACATATTGCTAAGTTTTGTAGAAACAGAAGTGCAAAAAGGAACAATCCGGTAAAAACAAGTGAACCAGAAAAGAAAATTGATGTGGACAAAATAAAGAAGGAAATGAAAAAGATCTGGAAGAAAAAGGAGGATGTAGCAAATGATGAAGCTGCACCTAGCTCCAGTGCAAAAGATTTCCTGGATTTCTTTTTATGAGCTTTGGCTTTAGGAGAACTGTAATGAAAATCATATTCCCCTGCTAAAGAATGTGATGTTATCCCAACATGAAGATGTGAAGTATGTTGAATCTGAAATATTGGTGAAGATGGCAGAAAATGTTGTACTACGAATAAATGTGGACTCTGTGATACTGATTGGGTGTTTAGACAGTGTTTTAACAGTTTTTGTCTAAATCCATTAATGACATACTAGGGGCAGGTTGAGTGAGCACTTAAAAGAAAATTTCTAAGCCATTTTACTCATTTGAAGCACAAGAGAAGGCGAATTGAGTGACCAAGGTGATTTGGGAGGAGCAAGGTTTTTGACAAAAAAGAGAGATTTTTGTGCCCTAATCACAACACTTTGTTTCTTGCAACTGAATTTACTTTCAATGAATACTCCATTTGTTGCAGATATTAGTTCTAAACCCAGACCCAAGTTCAAAAATATCACAATAAATCAACTAAGAATGATCCGATGGGTGCCCTATAAAGTATTCCATTTGGGGTATTGTTGACAGAGGATATCGCAACCTCTATAAATGTTAAATTGGATGAATGGAACCATTAAAATCTCTCTGATTTGAGGGATAAAGAATTGATTGGAGATAATTTCGAATTTACCTGAATACAAAGCCTAGTTGAGAAGAAGTTGGATGTATGGAATTAGTTTCTTGTTTTCTATTATGACGACAAGTGGGCATAGATGGCTATGAGTAGGATCCATGATAAATTGGTATGGTTAGATCAGCCTTGGATCATCACTAAAGATGTGATTACAGATCTTACTAGGTTATGTTCAACTGGAATGGTTTCAATGCTAAAATTAGTGAAGAATAAACATGTAGAGAAATTGATTCGTGCCAGTTCAAATGGAAGAGCATTATTTGTTCGCACAACCACTAACCTTGTAGTGAAGTATGCATCAATAATGATTGGAAATAAAAGTTACTTCACAAACAAAGATTTTTAAGTATCTACTATAGGTATTAGTGTAGCTTATCAGATGGTGGACAAGAATACAAATTATGACTTGCGCAAGCTACTAAGACAACAATTCATGTAAACTCTGAAGCAGTCTAAGGAGAAAAAGCATAATTTCTAGTACAATGCTTTGGCCAAGCGCATTCTACTTTAATTTATGGGCGAGGTTCCTGGTCACGATAGAGTAATTTGGGTTTCCAACAGACTTGTAGCACATAAGATATATGAACTCACGATAAACTCTAAGTGTAATGTCCCCCTCCGCGCTAGACCTTTCTAGTGCCTTGTTGGTCTATCTTTCCATCTGGATAGGCTAACGACATTAATCTAGAGGATACCAGCCGGTCATAGGAATTTATTTGGTTTCGTTTGGGGAAATATTAAATTGTGAGGAGCTTTTCTAGAGTTAAGTCACTTTATTCTATAAAGTTACTTTATGACTTAAAGTCATTTTATAACAAAAGTAACTTTAGTGACTAAAAGATGAAAATGGTTTTTATCACACATTGACTAGTTGTTTGTGTTTTCCCTCATATCGAGGTTATAAAAGCAATAGGCATTCTTGGGATTTGCACCATGAAAAATAGTATTACCCAAAATGACATTGGTTGCTTAAATGTGATTGGTTGCTCTTGAGGATGAAACCCCTTGAGGTAGTTTGAGAAGTTGGACATAGCCACATCATCTCATTGAGCCACATCATCTCATTGAGACTATATTCATAACCAAGCATGGAGTTTGTATGATGATTCATTGTGGCTATTTATCTGTTCCCAAAAGTAAGTGGTCTAACGAGCATACATAGCGGGAAGCTTTTTGATATTATCTAGAGGCTGCAAGACCAATCTGCAGGGTGTGGGGTAGAAGTCACTACAGATAATGGCATAGCAGGAAGGTTAAACTGCCAACGTGGGCATTAGATACTCAGTTCTAGTTAGTAGCGTGGAGGTTGGAGGTATCGAGCATTCCATATCCTCACCATAGAGAGAGGTAAAGATGCTAGTCTATCGTGTGGTAAAACTTTGGAATACTGCGGGTACATTCCCAGTGTTGTGGGTCTGATTGGCAACAGTAGCAACCATAGGAGCATTAGTGGTCTTAGCCATAGGTCGTCGGGAGTCTTGACTGATCGTTGCTGGCAAACAGGAGCACCATCCAAGCCATGGTCAAGTAAATAGTCATCCCATTCACGACAGCATCAGGGGCCATTACTATTTTACCTTGCATTTTGTTTATATAAAACGTCAAGACTATTGTTCAGACCATGAATATGTGTGTATGACAGTTCCGAATATTTGTTACCACAAGCCATTATGGAATGAAAACTTGGAGAAATCAAATATTTGGTTGAATGCATTTTGGAGTATACTGTAATTTTTGAGTTTCCTTTTGAGTATTCGCATTATTATATTGTTGTCTCTGTCATATTGCGGAAGAGTTAAAATATTGGGATAAAACCATAGTCACCACTCCTCACCATATATTAATGTTTGATTAGTTCATGCTATTGCTTTCCAAGTTTGGATTATTATAGTGGTATTAGAGCCACAAGGCTTGCCAACTTCGTGGGTAACTGCAGAATTACAGGCTGGATAAAGCCAAAAAAATGTCGGACTAGGTATGAATAGGGAGCCCTATAAGCTTAGACACATCCGACCTGAACATAGAGGATTTTCAGACCAGGTTGATATTGAGGACAATTATACAGTTCATGAGGAGCTAATCTTTGAGCCGAGAATACAGGTTGAATAGGTTGAAAAGGCTGAACAGGTACAAGTCACAAATGGCCCAAGACGCTAATGATCAGGAATGAGAAGTGAGGGAAACCTTGCCCACTATTAGAGATGGACAAAATAATATCGCTAATGCACTTCAACAGCTTACAGGTACTATGCAACAACTAGCTCCGATACACAGGAGAGCATTGAGTCATCACAGTGGAGGTGGTAGTGCGGCAGGATCACCTCGGGCTGCTAGGGCCCCACACAGAACACTGACAAACCCTTGATGCCCATTTTCGTTGAAAATAATGCTGAGGAAGAGGTAGCCCAACTTGCAGCAATAGGCTTATTCCACATAAGGTTATGGCTATGTATGATGAGTTTGTTCCTTGAACCGGTTAATAGAATTTGACCTTTATTCAATACATGAATCAAAAAAGGGAGTCAGAGAGAACAGAGTAGGACAGTAGGCGTAGGGCACATAATAGGGACCTGAAGCATGCCATGAACAAGTTATCGCTCCCCATTTTTGATGACAACAGTAAGACGTCTGCTAGAGCTTGGATTCACAAGCTAGACACCTACCTGACACTTAAACCCATGTCGGAAACATAAGCTATTAAGTTTGCCACAATGCATTTAGAGGGAACAACATATGATTGGTGGCATCATGGGCTAGTCACCCAGGATCATGGTCGCATTACATCTTATGAAATTTTCAGCTCTAAGCTGATTACTTGTTTTGACAGGCAGGACATTGAGGTCTACTACAGGGATTTGGCATAGTTGTGATGGGGTGGATCTTTAGATGACTTCATTGATGAGTTTTAGCGGATCTTTGTTATGGTTTTGGATATGTCAGAAAAGTGTAAGGTAATGTTGTTCATAGAGGATTTACAGGATAGATTAGGGGTTTTGTCAAGGTCCTTAAACCAGACACCTTGGATGATGCTATTAAGGTCGCACATGATTTGGACTCACCTTCTTCTATACTGTAACCACCTAAGAAACCTTATAAAGGGACCACTTCAATCCAGAAGAACAAGAATCAAAGTAAGACTTCCTCTCCAATGTTAGACTTTGAGACAAGAAATGAGTTGAGGAGGAAGAAGCTATGCTTCACTTGTAGAGAGCCGTGGATATCGAATCACAGGTTCCTTGGCAAGGGTAAAATACATTATGTCGAGGTACTTTCAGAAGAGGAGGATGAGCAGTAGGGAGGTAGCGATGTTGATGGCAGTGAGGAGGAAGGACGTGAGGAGCAACTCCTTAAAGAGAAGTAGAAGGAATCCACTCTTGGACAGTTCCCTATTATAGCTTCCCTTTCTAGTGATCTAATTGGTCACCCCTTTCATTTGAAGGGCTTAGTTAGAGGGCAGCGTATTGTGTGCCTCTTGGATACAGGTGCATCACATAATTTCATAAGCACATGATAGGTATCAAAGATAAGGTTATAGGTTGATGATATACTAGAGTTTGAAGTTAAAGTAGCAGGAGGTGATAGATTGAGGTGCATAGGGAAAGTGTTGGGGCTTTTGATTCACTTTGATACTACCTTCTAGAGGAAGATTTTTATGTTGTTGATTTGGATGGGTTAGACGCCATGTTGGGGAAGGTAGTGGTTACAGACTATCGATAGGTATACAGTTGATTATGGTAAGATGCAGTTAGCATTCTTACAGGAAGGTCAAAAGGTGATTCTCAAAGCCATGCCAAAGGGTGAACCCAGAGTGATTTTAGCTCTCAGGATGGAGACTATTATGAGGCATGATGACATTGAGTGGGTGGCATATTGTATCATCTCCTCTATGACTACATCTGGCTTAGGATAATAGTCTCATTGTGACATTCAGCCTGTGCTTGATAAGCACAAGAGAATTTTTGAAGACATACCCCCGGGGATTCTCCCAAATAGAGGGTTTGAGCATATAATCGAGTTAGAGGAGGGCGCCAAGCCCATCATTACTACCCCTTATCATCACCCTAAGCATTATAAAGAGGAACTAGAAAAGACAATTAAGGAACTCTTAGAGATGGGACACATCAAGCCCAGTTCTAGCCCTTTTGCCTCTTTGGTGGTTTTGGTGAAAAAGAAGGATGACACTCTTTACATGTGCATTGATCACCATGCTCTCAACAAGAGGACCATTAAGAATAGGTACCCTATTCTTTGCATTGATGAGTTATTAAATGAGCTACATGGGGCAATCTATTTCTCTAAGATAGATCTTTGATCCGGGTATCGTCAAATACATGCTCGTGAGGATGTGCATAAGACAACTTTCAAATGTCACTACGGACACTATGAGTTTTTGGTAATGCCATTTGGACTCACTAATGCGCTGGCCACATTTTAGTCATGCACGAACCATATTTTTAAAAAGTAGTTGTGCAAGAGTGTGTTGGTATTCTTCAATGACATCTTGGTTTTTAGCAGAACTTGGGAGGAGCATTTGCAACACTTAGATGAGGTACTTAGCATTATGGGAGGAGCATTCATTGTTTGCAAAGGAATCGAAGTGTGAGTTCTGATTGATTGAGATTCTTTACCTCGGGCATGTGATTGGCACAGATGGGGTTAAGGTACACTAGGAAAAGATACAAGCAATCCTCAATTGGCCGCCTCTGAGAAATGTATCAAATTTGAGAGGCTTCCTCAGTCTTTGTTCTTATTATAGGAGGTTTACTAGGGGCTTCTCTCAGACAACAACTCCCTTCACTGATCTCACATAGAAAGAGGCATTCAGGCACATGGATGATGCAGAGGTAGTCTTTGATAGGTCCAAGAAGGTGATGAGCACATGCATGGTGTAACAAACATATTTTCATAATAAAATAAAGTGATCTAGAAAGAATTTTCCTCAAATATTTATTGAACAAAATATATTGAATTCCTTTTCATGAGACATTAGCTGTTTTCAACAATTAACTGAGATAACAAAGCTCAAGTGAAATAACTGTAACAATTATCAACTGTAATAACTATAATAACGATTAACTAAAATAACTATAATAACGTTCAATTGAAATAACTGTAACAGTGATCAATTGAAATAACTTTAATAACGATTAACTAAAATAACTATAATAATGTTCAACTGAAATAACTATAACAATGATCAATTGAAATAACTGTAATAACGATTAACTGAAATAACTATAATAATGTTCAACTGAAATAACTGTAACAATGATCAACTGCAATAACTATAATAACTGATATAACAAAAATAACAATTTACTATCTTTCCATGCATATAAGTAAAGTAAATGCATAACAAGAAAAAGAAAGAAGAACATATGAGAAGTATTTGGTGAGTCTTTAATTGGTTGTGCAAGCCCCGACTTTCGGTAAGAGGAGAAGCATTAACTTAAGCTTAACCTCCCAACCTCGGACCATATTTTATTCCCACACAATCTATTGAATAGAAAGGCCCTCCCTACCTCAGGATCAGGCTTGGGATATTTTTAATCTAGCCACCTGAGCATTCCGGTGATTAGAATGTTCGCACAGTTATGGACGGACATGTCTGAATAATTGGTTTTACTAACATCAAGTGATCATAGATGGCAAACAGGCCTTAAACGACCTTGGCCAAGGTTTTCTGATGGGCTCAATGACCCGATCACTACCGCTCGACTTGACAATAGGGGAACAATAGTATGAACAAGCATGAGCTATTAAATGAAATTAATTTAGATTTGTTATGTCATGTTTGACTTTTATTTCCATGTTATTGCAGATTCTATCTCACCTCTTCACATTTTCCATGGCTATATAGCCGGTGAGTCTTAGGTGCTCGAATCTCAGAGCAATCGGCTTTGTCCGTTGATCCTCAACTGATATATGAATATTATATGTTTCCAGCTTATCACAATCTATGATTTGAGAAATGTGATCTCAAAAACTTGCAGAATAAATATAATTTGATTTTGACTTTCAGTGGCATAAATAAAATATGATATCATTTCATGGATACTTGGCTTTTATTTATCATAAACAACTCTATCCTAGAGAGGGTCTAACCCATGATATTTAAGCAAGATGATTTGCATCATAATATAAAACTATATCTTACTGCTGTAGTAATCGGAATGCAATAATAGCTGATAATGAAACATATTATAATGCTTGGAATATGGAAAACCACATAACTTGGTAAAATGTGGAATTAAAATGGAGTCTTGTTGGACGCTGTAAATCAGCCCCACCCTTCATGGAAGAAATCTTTAAAGGCAAATTCTGGTGTGATTATCAATCATGTCTTCAGCAAACATCAATATAAAAGGCAATTTGTTGAAGGAAAATGCAATGATTATCAAATGGAATATTGCAAAGAAATCGCGTAATATTTGTAAAGGTATTGGGTGATATGAAACAGAGGTCGAGTGATGAAAAAGAAGTCGGGTGATATGAAAAAGAGAGTCGAGTGATATGTTCATGCCTTCCGTCTCTCTTGGCTTCATAATATAAGAAGGTATTGAAGTCTCTTTGGCTTCCACGAAGTCATAACTCCTAAAGAAGAGACTTGGCTCTTGATCACCAATAAAATATGCCAAATGTTCATTTCGGTTTTTAGCAAGAAAAATGAATAATTATGGAAAAAGATTTGAAGGTTATAAATCGAAGATAATTATAATTTATATCTATCTACTTGCACGTAGATGTATTTATAAGGTGACATCATATTAGCTATAAAAATAATATTATGGTTTCACTTTTATTCCTATCTCTATATGCACGTACATAGGTATACATTATAATGATGTGGTGGAAAAATCAATTGAAAACCATTTGAGGTATGTATTATTTTTAATTTAAATAATTAATTTTTTAAAATTTTTTTTAATTTAATAGCTCATGCGGGTCCATTGATTGTATCCTGATGTTCAAGTCCCTAGGTCCTTTCCAAGGTAGTTAAAGGTCATACCTGTGAACCTGATAATTGGACTACACTAGTATCTCATTCCGTTGAACCCATTTAGTAATGCTTCTCCCCTTCATCTTCTCGTACAATCACCTGTGCAATATTTCCATGATAATAACATGTTCCATAATAATTCCATAATAACATTTAATATAGATAAAGAATTTAATTATTAACCATAATTCCAAAATCAAGCAATAGCTAATCATCACATGACAAATAATGGATAACGACCATTTTCATTAAATAGTTAATACAACAGATATATTTAACTACTCTCTTCACATGATTATGAAAGAAAATCGATTTAATCTAACGGCTATAAATAACTTTAAAATTAGGTCAAAATTTGGGATGTAACATGTGGTTCTGGCACTACCTAACTTCTCTCGGCCCTTTCTCTTAGAGTGCAATGCTTTAGGAAACAAAATCGGCACAGTTCTTATGCAAGACAGGCATTCGATAGCTTATGAGAGCTAGAAGCTCAAGGACAGTGAGAGGTTGTACTCCATCTATGACAAGGAGATGCTAGCCATTATGCATGCCTTAACTAAGTTTAGACAGGACTTGGTGGGTGGCAAATTCACGGTTTAGATGGACCACAATAGCTTGCGATATTTCTTAGAACAGAAAGATCTGAATGAAAGACAACAAAAGTAGGTTAGCAAGATTCAGGCCTATGATTTTGATATCCAGTATGTCAAGGGTAAGAACAATATAGTTGCTGATGTACTTTCCAGGAGACTTCCAGTAGTAGTGTTTTGTCATTTTTGAAATATCAGCAAATTGGAAGTCCTAGTTATTGGTTGAGTATTCTAAGAATACTCAAGCTTGTCGGATCATGGATGTGCAACTCTGGGATAACAGGTACAAGGTAATCGATGATATGATTTTTTATAAGGATAGCATCTACCTCGTGCCCGAGTCTAAGCTCAAGGTAAAAATTATGAATGCGCTTCATGATGTGTCATTGGCTGGACACCCAGGTTTTTTTAAAACCTATAGACAGGTTAGAGAAAGGTTCTCATGGAAGGGCCTCAAGGATGATGTCCTTCAGCAATCAAAGAATGCCAGACTTGTTAGTAGAACAAGTCAGAGCGTGAGTTTCCAGCTGGATTATTACAACCTCTTCCTATTCCAACACAGAAATTTGGGAAGGTATCTCCATGGACTTTATTACAAGACTGCCGAGAGTTTAGGGCAGAGATTCCATTTTTGTGGTTGTGGACAAATTGACTAAGTTTTCTTCTTTCTATGCTATAGCGGTAGACTGGTTGGCTTCTCAGGTAGCCGAGTTGTTTTTTCGAGAGGTTTTTCATCTACATGGCCTACCTCGAACCATTGTGAGTGATAGGGATAGCAAATTTCTCAGCACTTTTTGGTAGGAATTATTTAGATTGGCAGGTGCGGAATTGACATCCAACACGAGTTACCATCCCCAAACAGATGGGTAGACTGAGATAGTAAATAAATGGGTGGAGGGTATGTCTAGAACCATTTAGTGGGGCAACAGAGAGCTTGGGTTAAATGGTTGTATTTAGGGGAGTGTTGCTACAACTCCTATCATATGTCCATTCGGATGACACCACTTCGACCTCTCTATGGCAACGAGCCACTATCATTTGTAGATTTGGCCTTATAGGACAACAGAGCACCCCTAGCTAGAGATTGGATACAGGTCCAGTAGGACATTCTCAGATTTCTTAGGGAGAACATCCTATAGGCTTAGAATCAACAAAAGATGTACGCTGGTTGTCACTGGATAGAGCGGAGTTTTAAGTTAGGTGATATGGTTTATCTTCATCTCTAGCCTTACAGGCAGAGTTCTTTGAAGAAGAGTGGATCCGAAAAGCTTCAACTTAGATTTTATGGTCCCTATTGCATTACCAGGAGGGTTGGTGAGGTTGCTTATGAGTTGGAATTGCTCGGTGACAACGAGATTCATAATGGTTTTCACGTGTCTTGCCTCAAGGTGATTGGTTAGCATATAGTGCCTTGAGTTGGATTGCCCCCACTTGATGTGGAAGGGAAACTGGTTTTGGTTCCAGCCGAGATCAGAGAGAAGTGATTGAGATCAGAGAGAGGAAGTTGTGTAACAGATCCATCAGGGAGTATTTAGTTCACTGGAAGGATTTGCCTTATGAGTATGCCACCTGGGAGGGTGAATCAATCCTGCAGCTCGGCACTGAGATTGCATGAGGGCAAGCAATCTTGTGAAGGGAGGATTGTAATGCCCCCTTTTTTGCACTAGACCTTTCTGGTGCCTTGTTGGTCTATCTTTCCATCTGGATAGGCTAACGAAATTAATCTAGAGAATGCCAACCAGTCATAGGAATTTATTTGGTTTTGTTTGGGGAAATGTTAAAGTTTGAGGAGGTTTTCTAGAGTATCATCACTTTATTTTATAAAGTGGTTTTATAAAGTTACTTTATGACTTAAAGTCATTTTATAACAAAAGTAACTTAAGTGACTGAAAGACAAAAATGGTGTTTATCACACATTGCCTAGTTGTTTGTGTTCACCCTCATATCGAGGTTTTAAAAGCAATATCCCTTCTTGGGATTTGCACCACGAAAAATAATATTACCCAAAATGACATTGGTTGCTTAAATGTGATTGGTTGCTCTTGAGGACGAAACCCCTTGAGGTAGTTCGAGAAGTTGGACGTAGCCACAACATCTCCTTGGAGACTATATTCATTACCAAGCATGGAGTTTGTATGATGATTCATCATGGCTGTTGATCTGCACCTAGAAGTAAGTGGTCTAACGAGCATACACAGGGGGAAGTTTTTTGATATTATCTAGAGGCCGCAAGACCAATCTGCAGGGTGTAGGGTAGAAGTCACTACAGATAACGACATAACAGGAAGGTTAGAGTGTCAACGCGAGCATCGGATACAACAGTTTTGGTCAGTAGGTGGAGGTTGGAGGTGTCGGGCATTCCATATCCTCACTACAGAGAAAGGTAAAGATGCTAGTCTATTCTGTGGGAAAACTCCGAAATACTGTGGGTTCATTCTAGGTGTTGTGCGCCTAATTGGCAACAATAACAGTCATGGGAGTATTGGTGGTCTCAACCATAGGTCGTCAGGAGTCTTGACTGATCGTTGTTGGCAAACAGGAACGCTATCCAAGCCATGGTCGCGTAAATAGTCATCCCATTTATGGCAGCAACAGGTGTCATTGCTATTTTACCTTGCATTTTGTTTATATAAAACGTCAAGACTATTGTTCAGACCATGAATATGTGTGTATGATAGTTCCGAATATTTATTATCACAAGCCATTATGGAATGAAAACTCGGAGGACTCAGATATTTGGTTGAATGCGTTTTGGAGTATACTGTAATTTCTGAGTTTCCTTTGAGTACTTGCATTATTATGTTGTTGTCTCTGTCATATTGCGGAAGAGTTAAAATACTGGGATAGAACTGTAGTCACTGCTCCTCACCATATATTAATGTTTGATTAGTTCATGCTATTGCTTTCCGGGTTTGGATTATTACACTAAGGGCATAACTACTAGTGAAGAAGCTTTTACTACTTTCTTTGCTATATTTCAACCTCGTATGCACTAGAGTGGGTTTTGAAAACAGGTGGTAGAAAGTATCAAAATGATTCGCATCTTTGATAATAACAAATGAATGCATCATTGAGGCAGTTGATGTGAAAAAGAATTTGTTGGCTTGGTTGACGTTTTACTAAACAATCCTAAATATGAGACACAAGAAAGACATGGGAGTTTTGAAGAAAAAATCTATCAAAGGACACCAAGAACTGATGGAGCCAATTATTGAGGAGAAAGTTCGAAAGAAAGTGGATGCAATGGATAGAGCATCACTCGAGAAGTAGTTGATGAGAAATGAAGGCAAGTATTACTACTCGTCCTATAAGGTCCAGTAGTATCGCTTTGTAATGGTCTACCCTTTTGCGCACTAATTTTTTTTTTGGCTTACCAATTGGGTTTGTAATTTTGTCAAACAGTTGGCTTGCAAACTAATAACTAAGATTTCAGTTTTGTTCCTCAGTGCAAATGTAAGTAAGATTCTTTGCTGGTATCTTCAGATTTTATTTACTATATGAACAATGCAAAGACTACAAGTATAATGATGATAATCACAAAGATTTTTAATGCATTTTATTCCAGATTTCAAGAACTAGTACAATGGATTACTTCAGATTCAATTGATGTCTTAAAAATGATTGAAAGCATGATACATATAGGAATATCTATGTCAGCAATAGCCATTGCATCTTCTTATCATTTATCTCAAGCAACCACTGTAATAACCCCAACTGGTTATAACTTCGTCAAACACCAAATTTCTCTAATTCAGTCATTTGACATTTCGTCAAATACTTTGCAAGCAAGAGATATATTGCATATCTAAATTCTAATTGCTTTCTAAATGCCAAACTTTAATAAATATGTTTGTAAAGAACACACCAAACATCTAACAATGAAGATGCAATTGTTTTTTGTATAATACTGGAATTGCTCCCAAAATATGAATTTTCGTATAGCAAATCACTGTAGCAGATCACTGCAGTGGTGTTGTAGCAGTGCCACTGTAGTAGCGTCACTGTACTAGCGATACTGTAGCAGCAATACTGTAGCAGAGTTCCTATAGCAATATCCAACTTATTTCTTCTCCACAAATCTGGCCCTAGGCCACAATTTCGGCACAATGAAAAGACTAATTTGTCTTCTCCAACAGTCACAACCCTTCGGAAGATATTTTACCACCTCAGTTATGCAAATCAATGGGAGTGTTCATTCCCAACAATCAATGTAACAATTGATGAAACCCTTGGCTCCACAAGCTATCTGGAAGAGTAGATGACAACACATTCGATACTCAATAATGAGGCTGCCCTCCCTATTTATTCTTTTCCTCCAATAAATGAACCTCCTTCTCGAAGAAATAAAATAATATTAAATTCCTCCTTTTAGAAGATTCTTTTAATTAATTAATTTAACTTTAGTCATTTTTAATTAAGTTAATTAAGTGTAAAGTCACCTTTTAATTTTAATTTATTTAATGATTTTATAAGAAATTAATTTAATCATTTTCTCCTTATTTCTCCACTTAGCTTTTGGAGAATGTAAAGGTTAAGAACTCCGCTGAGATGCTAAAAAGATGGGGACATTATAGTCCGCCCCTCTTGAATTGCTTGTCCCCAAGCAATCTCAACTTTGGATGTTGCAAAATTTCTTCACTCTCCCAAGTGGCATCCTCTACTAGTAGGTCCTTCCACTTCAAGTACTCCCTGATAGTATGTGTCCTCAAATTCCTCTCCTTGAACTCAATGATAGCCTCTGGTACTAAAACCAATTTCCCCTCATCATCCAAGGGTGGAAGCACTATAGAAGGAACAATCTGGTGTCCTAATGCCTTTTTGAGATGTGACACATAAAAAATATTATGGATTTTGCTCTTTGTCAAAAAATCCAACTCGTAAGCCACCTCTCCAACTCTTCTGATCACCCTAAAAGGCCCATAATAACATGGCTTAAGTTTTTCGGCACCACTCTTCTTGAGAGTGGACTAGCTGTAAGGCTGCAACATCAAATATTCCATATCACCTATCTCAAAAGTCTGCCCAGTCCTCTTCTGATCAACATACTACTTCTGTTGATTCTGTGCCTTGGTGATATTATCCTTAAGAGCCTTCGGAGTGTCCTGGATTTGCTGTAATAAGTCTCCAACACTAGGCACTCTACTATCTGATAGTAACAAATGCATGAAACTGGGTGCCTCATATCTATATAATGCCATGAATGGTGACATCTAGATAGACATGTGATAAGTGGAATTATAATAAATTCACATAGATATATCCACTTAACCCAAGCCTTCTGTTGCCCTGCTATGTAATTCCTAAGGTATCCCTCCACCCATTTGTTCACTACCTTTGTCTGACCATCTATTTGGGGGTGGTAGCTAGTACTCATAGTGAGCTGTGTCCCGCACAATTCGAACAACTCTTGCCAGAAGTGACTCATGAACCTACTATCCTTGTCGCTGAGAATGCTCTGAGGTAAACCATGCAACCTAAATACCTCTCTAAAGAATAAATCTGCCACTTGTGTAGCAATGTATGTTTGTGAGGTTCTCACACTATCGCCTCGAAACTTTGGGGACCCCCCTTTTTTTAATCGCCTTGGCAAATTTTTGAGATGTCCAAAAATTTTGATTCAATTTTTTTTTGAAAATTATAAGTCTTAAGACACCTCAAGCCAAGAGGGATTTGATTTACTGTGACTTCCTTTTTCACCCGGTTTCAACTTGATTTTCTGGAACAACCAATTTCATCCTTAGGCCAGAGAAATTTCAAAGAGCAACACTTGGCGGGATAAAATTGTAGATTTTGTACTTAGACAATTTCTTTTGAAAATTTGGATATAATTGTGTAAATTTGGATAATTTTCAAAAAGTGAAATTTTGTTAGATTTGAGTTTTTTTGGAAAAATCTTGAATTTCTTTGGTGAGAATTTTTTTTTCTTTTGTGAAGATGAAATCAAATTTCAAAATTGATTTTAGACTCTAAAAATGATTTTATTTTTGTCCAAAATTTAAATTGCTTGGCAAAATTGATTTGAATTGAATTGCAAAAATTGGCATTAAATGGATTAAATTTGCCTTGAAAATTTTTAAGCCTTTAATAAAACTGGTAATTTAATATTGAAAAAATGGCTTTTGGGTAGCCAAAATCCGATTTTAATGATATTAATTGTTAAGTCATCATTAAATGGAAACATTTAGCACCTCCAAGGCATCATTTACTTTCTTTTTGCAATTTTGGTCTAATCGGCAATTTAAAAAAAGTAAATTTCATCTTGGCAAAGCTAATTTCGAGTTGGGCATTTAATTGGGGGCAAGTTTTGTGTTCTAATTAATTTACTTTTTGCTCCCAAGATCCCAGTCGGCCAGCTAGGAAGGATGAGCAAGTAGGGTTTAAGAGGAAACTCTTTCTTTTTTTCTCCTCATTCCTCACTCCTCTTTGGTGCTTAGGCGATTTTTGGCTAGGAGCAGATTTTCTCTTCCTTGACCAATTTTCCTAAGGCAGATTGGCATCTTCTTTGGGTGATTTTTCCAGCTAGGCTAGATTGGCATTATTTTTGGCAAATTTCTTCATGGTAGAGATCTCTATGTTTGGCGATTTTCTATGATTGAGGGCAAATCTGCATTTTTCTTGCTTGGTGAATTTTGTGGGAGCCGAATTTCGTGGGAGCTGAATTTTGAGGGAGCCAAATTTTGTGGAAGACAAAATTCTGATTTTCAAGAGGGGCTGCAATTTTCTCCTAGAGATTGGACGATTTTGTTGGTGAAGAAAACAAGTGATAAAGTCTGATTTTTTGGCACATGCATGGGCAATTTCAAGTGGACAAAATTCTGATTTTTTCAGCTAGGGCCTCATGGTTTGCAAGGGATTTGAAATTCTGAAGTTTGATCCTAAATTCCAAAAAGAAGACCCTGCTATTGGTAAAGGTAATTTCAAATCATTTAGAGTTGAAAGGGGTCTTTAAGCAGATTTCTCTCTTTCGTTTTTGTTTAGACATTGTCTCTCTTGGTTCTTCTCGCATTCATCATCCACCACTTCACCATCCCATCATAGGTTGACAAGATGGTAGATGTTAAGGCAAACAAGAATCCTAAGGGAACAAACACTAAGAAAGACAAAGAGGATATGATGCCCAAAACAACTTTTTTCTTGAAAATGAGGTAAATAACCGATACAATGTCGGTATAGTAAACATGATACAGGTAAAGGACAGACTAAAGTTAGGACAATCCCCCTTGACAAAGAAAATATACAGAAGGTAGTTGCACATGACAACCCAAGCGTCAATACTTCCGTTTCAACCATGATGAGTGACGTTGGGATGGCACTTGATTTTGAAGACATCCGAGAAGAGGACATCAATGAGACAAGACTTGGATCAAGATTGGATGAGTTAGGAAAGGTTGCTATCAAGAAGAAACATTTGGGCACCCTTTCCTCCCTTAATGCCTTTATCGGATTTGCAAAAGAGTATGAGAAGGACTATGAGAAGACACTACAAGCAGCAAATAGTGTGATAAAATTGATTGAGCTCAAGATAAAACATATACCTTGTCCTCCCATGAAAGAAGTCAACGAAAGGCTAGCTAGGTTCATTGCCTTAGCTAAAAGAATGAAAGAAAAATGAAGAGTTATATTAGAAGATCATTTGATGTAAGCCGGAGTGGCAATTTCTTTTTCTTCTAGAATAGAAAAAGTGTCTAATTCTGATTGGCCACCATTTTGGTGCCTTCTCATTGGTTGCCATTTTTCTACTTTTTTCATTGGTCCATTGACGAGGTGGCATCTTCTCATTGGCCGATGGGGTGGCAACTCCAATTAGGGTTCCTAGGATTCAATCTGGATCGTCGGTTTTACCTCTTTATCTCTACCGTCAGTTGTACATTTTGGCCTCTATATAAGGCCATTTGCTTTCATTTGTAATGGTTGGAGAAAATTCTTGCAAAGATAATGCCAAAATTCGCTATTTCTTTCTCATTGTTGTGATTTGCATGGTGATTAAGAGCCTTTGGTATTATTGCATGGTTTCTACTTCTAAATAGTTAGAATAAAATTTCTTTTCAAGTTGTTAAAGTTGGTTGTATTTCAAGTTGTTAAGGGAAAAGTAGATGAATAGTTGCATGGTAGCATTAGTAGATGTTTGATAGGGATCAATACTAGACCACTAGCATCCTAGCGGCTTGTTGGGAAGCCTTGTGTGGCAAACTAGTTTATTTTTCCTTTGAATCATTGCATCCGTTAAGGTGGAGCCGCTGGTTAACTTTCATTAGATTCGATCCCAGTCCATTTGCTAGTCTTCCATCCATAGGAGTAGGAGTAGGATAGCAAGTAGTTTAGGACTTAGATAGAAGAAGAGAGTTAGAAAGATACCAGTCATAAGAACCATTCACCCTCCACCACCATCACTTTCCCACCAACATCATCTAGCATTCACACTGAATCACCATCTCCATCATCCCACCAAAGTCCAAGTCATCCTCAACAATTAGCGTAAGGCCGCCTATGTGATTACTAGCAAATCACATCGATAAACTGAGCAAGTATCTATAGGTGTAAGGAACATTGGAGTTATTCTCATGTGCCATGAGCATTAACTTTTCAAGAGAGGAATTGTGTGTTTGATACTTCGTATCAAATATTCAATTACTAATATGTTATGTAGTGGTACAAAAACTCACATCAACAGTATGTAGTGTTGATTGGGAAGAAATGGGCAAACTTCGTAAGCCGATCAACAACATATATACAATCTCTACCCTGGTCTCTTGGCAGTCCTGTGATGAAGTCCATGGATAAACAGTCCCACTTCCTGTCAGGAATCGGAAGTGGATTAAGTAAGCTGACTGGATAAGTGTACTCCTGATTATTCTATTGGCAAGTAGGATAGTCTCTAACATATTGCAACACCTCATGTTTGAGCCCTTTCCACGAAAAACGCTCATGAATCTGCTGGTAGGTTTTGTAAAAACATGGATGTCCTGCCATAGGTGAGTCATGATAAGCTCTCAACATCATCCTCTTCACCTTTGACCTTGGCACCAAATAAATGCGCCCTTTGTAAATGATGATCTCATTCACAAGGGTGAAATCACTACTTTGGATCGATCTATTTATGAATCCCGATGCCCATGTATCCTTTGCATACTTTGCAAGGATCAAATGTTTCCGATCCTTTGATATATCAATCATCAAGCTCAAATGGGGTCTTTGTGACAAGGCATCTGCTACTACATTTTATGGCCCTTTGAAATAGGTAATATCAAAGTCATATGCCTCCTGTAATTTACTTACCCATTTCTATTGCCTGTCATTAAGATCTTGCTGCCCCAAGAAATGTTTCAGGCTATTGTGGTCGATTTTTATGCTGAATTTGCTACCCACTAAATACTGCCTGAATTTGGCCAAAGCATGCATTATGGCCAACATTTCCTTATTATAAATGCTGAAGCTCCTCCCAAGCCCCTTGAGCTTCCTACTTCATAAGCAATTGGGTGCTTGTCCTGCATAAGCACCGCCCCAACACCTTTGCCAAATGCATCACAATGCAACTCAAAAGGTTTGCTAAAATCTAGTAATGCTAGCACTAGACAAGAAGTCATCAACTCCTTGAATTTATCAAAGCACTTCTGTGCCTCAAGAGTCCATAAGAAAGCCCCCTTTCTCATCAAGTCTGTCAAGGGTGCTGCATGCCTGGAATATCCACTGACAAACCTTTTGTAGAACTCACACAACCCCAAAAATCCTCTCAACTGTATTAGTTTCACTAGAGTAGGCCACTCAATAGTGGCACCAATCTTTTTAGGATCCATGCGTACTCCTTGAGCATTGATAATGTGACCCAGATATAATAACTCTGATAATTCCAAATTACATTTGGATTCCTTTGCATACAAGAACTCCTTGCTCAGAATGCTCAACGTAGTGTTTAAGTGTCGCACATGCTCATCCCATGTCTTACTATACACCAGGATGTCATCAAAGAAGACTATCACAAATTTCCTCAACTCATGCTGAAAAACCCTATTCATTGTGGATTGAAAAGTAGCTAGAGCATTAGTTAGCTCAAATGGCATAACTACAAACTCATAGTGGCCACATATGACATCTAAATGCCGTCTTTTCTACATCCTGCTCTTTGACTTGGATCTGATGATAGCCTGATATCAAATCAATTTTGGAGAAGAAACATGCTCCATGTAGCTCATCTAACAACTAATCAATCCGTGGGATGGGGTACCTATTTTTGATAGTCTTCTTGTTCAGGACCCTGTAATCTATGCATATCCTAAGAGTTCCATCCTTCTTGTTCACCAAAACCATAGAAGAAGCAAAAGGCAACTTACTTGGTCTAATGTGCCCCGTAGCAAGTAGTTCCTTGATGGTTTTCTCGATCTCATCCTTCAATCTCTTTGGATGCCTATAGGGTGTGATCATAATGGGTTTAGCACCCTTCTCTAACTCAATAATATGCTCAATACTTCTATCTGGAGGTCTACCTTGTGGTATTTCACTGAAAACCTTGTAGTGCTTGATTCTCAATTCCTGTATGTCGGGTGATATTTTGATTTTTGCGGCCCCTGTGATGGCATTAAAGTGCAACGGGTTGCCCACTCAACCTGGTCATGTCCCAACAAGCTCTCCATGCGTCTGCAAGACATCATCCTAAACCCACTATCACGAATGGCCTTAAGTGTATGGGTCTTCCCTTCTGACTGAAACCTCATCTCCATATCTCTCAAATTGAGAGTGAACTCCTTTGTGTCATGTAACCAAGTCATGCCAAGAACTAAATCTGTATCATCCATGTTAACAACATAAAAGTCTGCTTTGAAATCAAAATTGTTGATCTTTAGGGGCCGACCTGTAATCTTCCTGTCACATTTGAGGATGTAGCCAGTAGCCACGCTCATTCGCAGACCCTCAAATTGCTTTGTCTGAATCCCATGCCTCTCAATCAATCTAGCATCAATAAAATTGTGAGTAGCACCTGTATCAAGCAAAGTAGTAACTCACTGAGCAGCCAATACCACTCTCATCCTGAATGATCCCTCTTGTTGTACACTAGTGAGACGGGCCTCCTTAAGTCCACCCTCAGTCTTCTCATCACTTATATCATCTGTGCCTTCCTTTTCTTCAATTGATTCCTCATTTTTAGATTGCTGATCTAAATTTTCAAAATCAAAATCCTCACAATATGCCACATAACCCTGTTTGCTTTCCCCTTTGGCCTCAAGGGATAGTCATGGTTCATGTTATAGGGTCCTTTGCAGTAAAAACAAAGTTTTTTCTTCCTTAAATCTTTCAATGACTCTCTATCCAATGGAGCAAATGATTTGTCTTTATTTCATTCTTGTTAGGTTTCTTGAAGAATGGTTTGTCTTTACTAGATGATGCACCCTTCAGTGGTTCGGATAATCCCTTAGTGAACAAAATAACCAATCTCCTATCTGATATATCTGGCACCATAACGGATAGCCTTTGAAAGTCACTAATGAAATACTCCAATCTGCCAGTCTGTTTCAATTGGGCCAACTCCCTGAAGTAGACTTCTGGATCCTTCTTATCAAACCTCTCTACCAACTTGTCCACGAAGTCCTGATATGAATTCACTTGGTTATGCTAAAGGGTAACCATCCCATGGTACCACCAATCATGTGCAACTCCCTCTAAATGTAGCATGGCATATTTTATTGCCTCCACTTCTATCATAGGTCTCAGTGCTAAGAAGGTATCAAGCTTGTGAATCCAAGCATGCGCTGTCATTTTGCTACTCCCATCAATTGTAGTCAAGGAAAGTTTCCTTATAGCCCTCTTTAATTCATTATTCTTGCTACGAGGTCTCCTATTTTGTCTGACTACATGGTAGTGTTCTCTTCTTTGGTTCACAAACCTCTCAAAAGTCATTCTCTCTTGTACCTGCGGTGCCAATAATTCCCATTCATCATTAGCAATCATAAGGATATCTGCAAATGTCTCATCCTCAGCTTCATTTGCTGGACCCTATACTGGTTCCTCTCTAACAAAGGTAGGACGTGTGGACCTGTTTGCTGTTCTGGAAAGAGTTCTATGAGCTCTAGGTGATCCCATTGCACTCGTATTATCACCTTGTTCCTAATTCTGTCTGTCCTGTGGGTTCATGTGCTCAACCATGGTGGTGAGTGCTTGCAAAGCCTGAGCCATCCGCTCTTGTCCTGTAACCATTGATCTGAAAAGTTCCCTTGTTTCTTGATCCTCATTCCTATCGTCTCTTGGTGGGCTATGCTCTTGCTTGTCACTCATGGTGTCTGGTTGCCTGTCAAAATCTTGTTCCTTGTCAAACAAAGGTCGCTTGCGAGTGTAAAATTTGTGAGATCCAACCCTAGATGGCTGCATGTGATTGCTAAACCCTTAGGATGACAGGATTTAACTTTGATATCAATGTAATAGCCCCAATCAGTTATAACTTCATCAAATACCAAATTCTTCTCTAATTCAATCGTTTGACATTTTGTCAAACACTTTGCAAGCAAGAGATATATTGCATATCTAAATTCTGATTACTTTCTGAATGCCAAACTTTAATAAATATGTTTGCAAAGAACACACCAAACATCTAACAATGAAGATGCAATTGTTTTTTGTATAATACTGGAATTGCAACCCAAAATATGAATTTTCCTATAGCATATCACTGTAGCGACGACACTGTAGCAGCGTCACTGTAGCAGCAATACTATAGCATAGTTCCTATAGCAATATCCAACTTATTCCTTCTCCACAAATCTGGCCCTAGGCCACAAATTCGGCACAATGAAAAGACTGATTTGTCTTCTCCAACAGTCGCAACCCTTCGGAAGATATTTCACTACCTCAGTTATGCAAATCAATGGAGTGTTCATTCCCAACGATCAATGTAAAAACTGCAGAAACCCTTGGCCCCACAAGCTATCCGGAAGAGTAGATGACAACACATTCGATGCTTAACAATAATGCTGCCCTCCCTATTTATTCTTTTCCTTCAATAGATGGATCTCCTTCTAGAAGAAATAAAATAATATTAAATTCCTCCTTCTAGAAGATTTTTTTAATTAATTAATTTAACTTTAGTCACTTTTAATTAAATTAATTAAATATAAAGTCACCTTTTAATTCTAATTTATTTAATGACTTTATAAGAAATTAATTTAATCAATTTCTCTTTGCTTCTTCACTTAGCCTTCGGAGAATGTAAAGGCTAAGAACTCCACTGAGATGCTAAAAAGATGGGGACATTACAACCACTAGCTAACTCAAACCCCAAATTGAAGCCCCTGCTGTGCTTACTGGCTACACATAGCTCTACCAGGTCTAAGTAGAGCACCCAGTCAGCAATAGCGTCTGTAAATTGCCCAGTTCTGATTGTAGATCAAGTGCAGGTACTTGCAGCTGTAAAACTGTGGGATGGCAGCCTCCAATGCCAGTAATTATCTGTTCCGACACTGCTGCAGCACTTCTTGAGTTCCTACAGCATCCCTCAGTATGTTTTGAATGATTTCCATGCACAAACCATTGGAATATGGTGCAGCTACTCAGAGTAGATGAATGGAAGCTAACATTTAAATTCTTCAAACACAAATGCCAGCCCATATCATCAAAACAAATCCCAACCTAGCAAAAAAAAGGAATTGAAATAACTAACTCTCACAATCTTTGGATTTTACCTTGAAGCTCAAGAAGGAACCTCAAGACCGTATCTTTCAATGACATCGAGACTGATAGCATAGGGGGTTTGCATCTTCAGGCCCAAGAGAGATAATCTCCATATTTTCACGAATTTCATTCCATCTTCAAGCATGCTGAAAGGTAGCTCTTCAATCTCTTTTAGAACACTTTCCAAGAGTTCAATCACTCACCTTGATATTGTGGATAAAGAAAATCACATTTTCCCCGTTCCTAAAATTTTGGGATTTTGTGTTTGCTCCGCCATTTTCTTGCATCTTCTTTTTTGACCCCTATTTTATTGGGATTGCTTTTTCTTTAATTTTTCCATGCCATATAACATGACTTTCCTTCACTTAAGTCCCCAATAACTTTTTTTTATGCTTCCAATGTATTATAAAACAAAGGGAACATTAAATTAATTATTTCACACAAACTTAGACTATGCATTAATATTTAATAAAGCTAAATAATAAAATTTAACTTCATAAAATAACTTTATTAATGCATAATAAATTATATAAATGATAAATAAATGATCTTGTTAATATTGCCAATTTAGTATCAACTTGCCACTGCAACTGTAATTCCAACATGCCCATAATGACTCACTATAAATAGTAATTATGCAACTGAAACAGTTTAGGAAAACTGGTCCCTAAGTCCCTTCTAGTGCAAGGTACCTAAACAAGTGATCTCTGGAAAAACTCTTGAAAGAAGAGCAATCAAATGCTGCACCAACTCTATCAACTGCTCTTCAAAATAATTAATCTTGAACACCAAAGGAGTAACCTCCAATAAACCAACATTAGCTTCCTCATCCTCTACTGCTAAACTGAAAACCCAGTTAATCCCAAGGTTCCAAATCAATCTCATAAAGTAACCACCATGTTGACCTTGCACTACTCTGATCACAACATGAAACATATTTTGTTGTGGCATCCTAGACGAGTCCATAATTGTAATCTCAATAACTAACATGATCCAGGGCAACTGGAAGAAATATTTTCTCAACCCAAAGCCATAATCCTCAGTATATCTCCTCATGAAGTTCCAACCAAGAAACAGATCTATTGCAAATGAGGGGTTAGTAGAGTTGTTTGTATACCTAACCTTAAAATTAGCTAACCAAGTGCATCTATGATCAACAATTGGAATTACTGGCACATAGCCTCCAAGTGTCAAGGTAGGAAGGTTGAGCACACCAATAAACTCAACCTAATGCAGTCAACCAATTATTATTTTGAAGCATGCATACTATCATCATGAAGTGACTGCAATGACCCAAAATCTCCTGAGTGGAAGTGGAGAAGAACTGAACTATACCAAGAGGATCTCCCACAATTGGCTGCACTGAAATCTGCAATTGTTCAAAATCAAACTGCTCCGAGACGGAGGTCAACATAAGCAATGTGAAAAAGCTAGGACAACAGTAAACAATCTGAAATCTCATTAGATATATAGAACTCATGAATATGGGAGTAATTGGAAATCCATCTCCTATGATCACATCTCCTCTGCCATCAATCTTCAACTGAGAACTGCTCATCGGCTGGACTAAAGAAACTGTCCAATTCATTTACAAATCAAAATTTGAACTCATTTTTAATCTGACGGAGAATGGACAACAATGCTAACATTCATTATTACGACTCCAAAGCCCTCTGAAAAATGAACCATAGCATAAAGAAGTTTGTTGTCATAGACCAACTCTAAAGGTAAAATGTTGAATCTCCAAGCAGTCTTCAACTGAAAATCTTTACTCTTGACAAAAGAAACAAAAGCAATTGTACCAACTCACATGAATGAGAACAATCCATAAAGTGAAGTGACTGATCTGCGACCAAAAAACAAGCTCAAAACTGAAAAGTAGATCCATTCTTTGCCAAGTAACACTCCCAAGATTGACCATTCATTTAATGATCCAATCCTTGCTTAAAATCTCTTTCCAATCCATTTTTAGACGAGCCAATGGAATAACAAGATGGTTGGTAAGGAAATGAATAACACTATCAATTCTGACATTTAGATCATAATCCCTCCAAAAATCAGTCCAACCATCCCCAACACTGGTTTTTGTCAACGTGCACCTGATAATATGCATTAGATGAATTTGGAAACACTCCCATGGTTCCTTAATGGCCATGATACTTGAATTTCCCTTAGTCATTATCTGAGAATTTTCTCTTTTGTGCACCAAATAATATGGACCTCTAAAATTCAGACCACCTTTCTCAGCTGCAAAAATAAAATAAGGGTTTTGTTGTGATCCTTCAACTATATCAGAAATTCTACATGCATGCTATCTTTTCTTTCCAAGTAACATTATCACATTATCCTTGGCTGTGACAAGTAGTGCATCAAACTCTACACGTTCATCTCTTTGAACTGAAAAGATAAGATTCTAAGGTGAACTTCACTTGGTTGCCTTACTTGATCCATGAGGTTGATCTGCTGTTTCATTTGTTGAAAGTACTGTTTTGTAGGGGCAGCCAATAACTTAGCCTCCATAGTTCCTTTCTTCCATTTATCACATAAACTTTGGATCTTCAAAGCACCTTCCATGCTGTTGCAAATTAAATCAGACCTCTTGTAGATTGAATCTACACCAAATACATCATGTCTAGCCCATTAATCTTGAGAGCTATCATTGGGAAACTCAATAACATTTATTCCCTTCATACTTTAGTATAAACATCTCATGATTGCAAGAAGATAGGCGACTGTTGTTGTAACTCAGGAATTTAGAATTTGTTTTACTCCTCAAGGTAAAGCCATCAACACTGTAATGTCCCGTTTCAGGACTATTATTCATTTTCTTTTTAATTCGTATG
Organism: Cupressus sempervirens; assembly: GCA_028749045.1. Taxonomy (NCBI): domain Eukaryota; kingdom Viridiplantae; phylum Streptophyta; class Pinopsida; order Cupressales; family Cupressaceae; genus Cupressus; species Cupressus sempervirens. The sequence goes on from CM053788.1 coordinate 518,356,837, forward strand.
AGTTTGATAATTTTCTCTCTGATATCATTTCCAATGTTTGATGTTCTATATATATGTGTATTTCATAGAGTCATGTCCTTTCATTATTAATATTAATTATTTTAATAAGGTAATTATATTATATATTATTATATTAATTATATATGATTATATATTATAGTAATTATGTGAATCATTTTCCTTGTAATTAATAGTACTATTTTAATTTTAATATTTAATTAAGACGTAATTGTCAATAGCTGATATATGTGTATATATATTAATTATTTATATTCAATAGTATAGTATTTTAAATATCAAATATATATATATATATATATATATATATATGTATATATGTATATGTATTATATATATACATGTATAGTTATATGATAATATTTATGATATATAATAATTTATATTTTTTTCAACTTATATACATTATTAATCATTTTAATATTATAAACTTTATATACAATACTTATTTATTATTAAATTATATGTCAAAATGGGGATATCATAGTCCTCCCCTCTCAAATTTGCTTGTCCTCAAGCAAAATCATTCATAGACAAGCTCTTTCATAGACAAAACATATTTGTATACAAAAGGCCTAAAGATTTATGAGATATACATCTTAATGAATGAAAACACGAAGCAGACACAAAATAGTCACATGAATGCATGAAAATAGGAAGCATATGTTTACCGTACTGGTAAAGAAATCAACACATATAGACAATGAACACGAACACGAATAGCAAAATTATATTCTTATTCGCATATGCCAGACATTACATACCGAGCATATCATATCACAAGATGCATTACCACGATCCCAAACGGGATATAAATACTACCGCCGAACCTTCCTGAAGGAGTCCGTCGGCCACAAATATTCTATCCACTACAAACTATTTACCGACGACATCAGCTACAGAATACAGAAACACTGCCGGACATCACCTCGTCGGCTACAGAATACAGAAACACCGCCGAACATCACCTCGTCGGCTACAAAATACAAAACACCGCCGGACATCATCCCGTCAGCTACAGAAACACCGTCGGAACCATCCAGTCGGCTGATACCATCCCTCCCAAAAAGAAAAGTCGTCTCCGGACGACAATTACAAAATATCTGAGACAAATTAACAAACAAAAAATATCATCAGAGTGACTACAAAAGGAAAAATCTGCTTCTGTCACATCACTTCACGCAGCGCCCCTGTGGGGTCCTGGGGCAGCGCCTCGAGTGCGCTCTCTGTCGCAGTACAGCGCGGGGTCGAGGGGCAGCGCCCCTCGCTGCCAAGACCAAATTAGCACTTCAAAACCCACACAAAACTGCACGGAACACACCATTTCTGCCATTTTTTGCTGACTCTACACTCTTTCTGGAAACCACTGATGCGTCCCCTTCCATTTGGCACCATCTGTAACTCATTCTGAACAACTTGAATTTGTCGTTGTTTTTTTTTTTTTTTAATTGCTTCCTCTACAATCCACCATAAATCCCTCTGCACACAGAAATTCTTCTCCTTCCCTACACAAATTCCATCTTGGCTCCTGCAATTTTACTGTGCTGTCGCTAAACTCAAAAGCGCCCAAACTAAATATGCCATATTTTTCCCACTCCTCACAAAACCCTGAGCTTCTCCTTCTGGCAGAACAAGCACTCTTCTTTATGTCTCTATTTCCTCGCGGAGAAATTTGGCTGGAGGAGGGAATGGAGTTTGGCGGAAATGTTTTTTTACCCGCGGCCTTTCTGGTGGAGGAACTTAGAAGTTTTATGCCGGCGGGGCCTTTGTCTTCGCTCGCGGACAGGCTGTTGCCTGCGGGACTTTTTCACCCGTGGACAGACTCTGCCCGCGGGGCTTTTTCCACCCGTGGACAGACTCTGCCCGCAGGGTCCTCTTTCCACCCGCAGACAGACTCTGCCCATGGGACTTTTTTCCGCAGGGTCCTTTTTTTTTTTTTTTTTTCTTAGTTTTTCATTTTTTCCTTTTTCTTAAAATTTTTTAAAAAAAATCTCTTTTATTTTTTCTTTATTTTTTCCAATTTTTTTTTCTCTTTTTTAAAAAAATTTTTAAAGACAAAAATTAAATTAAATTAAAAGACAGCACCTCAATTTTGCCTCCAGGCGTCGCCATTCTGCAACGACGCCGACAAGGGAATTATCTGATCATTCTGTGATGGTGACGACATCTTCCTGGCATGGTAGGATTCGTTGACTGCGTGAGGTACCTCTTGCCCGTCCAATGTTCCCAACTTTACCACTCGATTGTCGCCGACCTCTCGGATCTGATATGGTCCAAGCCATCTGGCCTTAAACTTTTCCACTTTGATTTCATTCCGATTGTCGTACGCCTTACGTCTGTTCTGTGCCACCTCCATCGCCCATTGTGCCTGCGGTCGTCGCGCAACTGGATTATTTCCTTGTTGTCGGTGCCCTTCCACTAATTTTATGCTGCGGTGTAACCTTTTCTTTCCGCGTGGTCCATTCACCATGTACCGGACACTGGGATCTTTCGTTTTTCTGTGTTCAGACTGTATGGCAGCTTTTCCTTCTTCCGCTTCTTTGCATTCCTTTGGACATTCATTTTTCTGTACTTTGTCACGTTCGTCGATCGTTAATATATTGAAACTCGGAAACAGTTCGTAGTCTTCTATCTGCCAATGGAACAGGCCATTCACTAAGTCCAGGTCATCGTCATTCGATCCTCCATCAAGTCTCAATACTCTTTCATCCGGTTCCATTCTCCTCTTTCCTTCGTCATCACTCTCGCCTTCACTGTCAGAATCTGACGATGCTGCCTCCTCGCCGACCATTTGCGTGTGCAGGTCAATTATGAATCTTTTGCCTCCGCGCTCCATTGATAGGGTATTTCATTTCCAATCATGTTTTACTTTTGCCCTCACCAACCAATCCCGTCCTAGAATAGCATCATATCCTTTTCTTTTCAATGGAATGACCACAAAATCCAATAAAAATGGTTGCGTACCAATGGTTACCAGTTGCGCTTTCAAGATTCCCAACGGTTTGATTCCATGTTGGTCTGTTGTGAGCAATTGAAATGCAGGTGGCCACAATGTCGGCTTCCCCAACTTCTTTCAGGTATCCTCCGGTAACACATTCACGCCGGACCCTCCGTCAACAATTGTCTCTGTCAAAACATTTCCCAAAATCCCCATCTTGACGACTGCCGGATGCCATCCGAAGGTGAGTGCCAGCAGCATTGGGTCTGTTGTCATTACTTCCCTACTATCCCTTCCTGTGTCCTCCGTTGCTTTTGGAAACGGTGTATGATTCAGAATGGCCGTTCGTAACTGGGGCATTGTGAGGAGGTCACTTATCTTGACCGGTATCTCCGTTTGTAAGATCTATCGTACAATGTTTTGTTCTGCGAAGTTCCTTGCCAAGGTGCCGCTGATGTCCTTCAACTGAGATGTCCCCGCCGACGATGCCTTTGCAATTTCCGCCTGCGCTCCCCCCAATTTTCTCTTTTCCTCCGCTTGCCTCCGTGTAATTGCCAGAACCTCCTCTACATCCGTGCCGACAGTGATTAAGTTTACTCCAGACTTTGGACACTTGGAATCTTCGTGATCGCCGGGTCCGCACCATCTGCATAATAATTTCAGTGTGTTTGCCGTTGTACAATCCCGCGCAAAATGACCCCACAAATTACATGCTCCGCATTGAACAATCGGCCGTCCATTTGCATCATATTGAGTTCGACTTCGGCTCCCATTATTATTGTTATTATTTTGCCCTCTGCTATTATTCCTGTATCCTCCGGATGTAGCACCGGCAGTATTCATGTTTCCGCTACTACCCGACGGGGAAACCTCCTGTGTGAGAAACACCTGCGGAAATCCTCTTGTCTTCATGTTAAAGGGGCACTCCTTTGTTGAATGGCCCATGATCTGACAGATGTCACAAAATTGGTTCTTTGGACACAATCCTTTAGTATGACTGTCGGTCTTACATTCCGTGCACCACAGTTCACTGCCTTTTGGCTCCTTCTGCATGTTTTTAAACTCCTTCATCATGCGAACCATATCCTTTTGTAGGGCCCGAACCTTCTTGCTGCTACCTTCGTCGTCGCTGCTATCATCTCCGTCAGGCTCGTCGTCATTAGAATCAGAGGAGCTAGTTTTCTTCTTCTTTGTCTTTTGCTCACTTTCAAGGTCCAGTGCTCTATTATACGCGTCCACATATGACGACGGTGGCACAATTTTCATTTTCCTCCGCAACTTCGATCGTAGGCCATCCACGAACCATTTGTTCTGCAATCCATCCGTCGGCTTGCTTTCCATTTTGTTTATTAAGTCTTTTAATCTCCTGGCGTAGACGCGAACAGTTTCGTGCTTCTTGTGTTTGGTATTGAAAATCTCTGCTACGATTTCATTATCATCCCGCAAGAGTTTAAATTTCGCTAGGAACTCCTTTTTAATGTTATCCCAAGTATTCAGCTTTTGCGGATCTGTATTCGAAAACCAATCAATCGCCACACCCCGTAGGGTTGCCGGAAATTGCCTAACCCATTCATTGGCATCTGTGATTCCATTTTCCCGCCAAATTGTCTCACATGTCTTACAATGTCGGATGGGGTCGGCTGTACCATTGCCCTCAAACTTCGGCAGCTTTTCTTTGGGTCCCGCCATAACACTAGAGGTCTGCACTCCTACACCAGCAGTAGGCACTCCCACACCGGTGGTCGGCACTCCCACACCGACAGTCTGAACTCCCACACCGGTGGTCGGCACTCCCACACCGACAGTCTAAACTCCCACACCGGCGATCTGCACTCCCACACCGGCGGTCTGCACTCCCACATCGGTAGTCTGAACTCCCGCACCGGCGGTCTGCACTCCCGCACCGGAGGTGTTGACAGCTGCGAACCTTGGTGAAGAATAAGGATCCTTTGAAGTTGTTTCCCGCAAAAGTCTATCCTAGACGAAGAGGTCACTCCACGCTCGTGCTCCCTCGGCACTGCGAGCCGTGCGAGTTGATGCTCTTCCGTCTGAGTTTTTCTCCCTCGGCGAACACAAATTCAAGAACTCCTCCTGTGCTTCTTCCACCAATTCCACTCGCTGTCGAGTCTCCTCCAACAATTGTTTCGTGCTCCGGTTTTCGTCGGCAATCTTCTGAAATCTCCACCGGCGTTCGACTTGCTGTGCCAGAATTAAATTCTCTTGCGCAGTACGGGTTCCATCTTTTTCCTTGATCGTATTCCAATATTTGTTAAGCTGATTTGGCATTAATCTTCATTCCTCCCACCTTCCAGATTCATAAGGCAACGGCGCCAAATGTTTACTGTACTGGTAAAGAAATCAACACATACAGACAATGAACACGAACACGAATAGCAAAATTATATTCTTATTTGCATACGCCAGACATTACATACCGAGCATATCATATCACAAGATGCATTACCATGATCCCAGACGGGATATAAATACTACCGCCGAACCTTCCCGAAGGAGTCCGTCGGCCACAAATATTCTATCCACTACAAACTATTTATCGACGACGTCGCCTACAGAATACAGAAACATCGCCCTACATCACCCCGTCGGCTACAGAATACAGAAACACCGTCGGACATCACCTCGTCGGCTACAAAATACAAAACACCGCCGGACATCACCTTGTCGGCTACAGAAACACCGTCGGAACCATCCAGTCGGCTGACAGCATACACGATGTAGACAGATGGTGCATGAAGACATGAAGCATACACGATGTAGACAGATGGTGCATGAAGACACGAAGCATACACGATGCCGATAGATGAAGATGCAAAGTATACATGATTTAAACACATAATACTCACATTATGCAATTCCTTGATTGAGCCCTATAATTTTGCAATTTTTAGGGTTAGAGAAAGGAATTAGAAAGTTTACTTATTGTATTTGATTGTGAACCTACGACCACAAAATCATTAATACACATTCATATACCTGTAATGTCTCCTTTTAGGATTTCCTTATATTAATCCCCTAACAAGGTATTTATAACCTCAATTTAGAGAATATACAGAAATTTGATCTTACAGTGATTTATCAATCAAATATGTTGCCAATAATATCAATTTATCATTTCTTGTGTATGGGAGGAGAAACTATAATAGGTTGCTTTGTTACCCAATCACTGGCCTCACTGTTCCCCCTTATTGTTGTTATCTCTCTCCTATCATCATCTCCAAAATAGTACCTTTGTATGATGTACCTTGGGCTTGCTCCACTGCAGGCCTTACCTAGTACCCTTATATGATGTAGCCCAGTGCCCATTCCACCGCAGGCCTTACCTAGTACCTTTGTATGGGCTCACCCAACCCATTCCACCGCCGACATTATCTTATCTTGGAAGACGATGAAATTAGATAATTTAATTAGTTTTACTTAACAACATTATAAGTTATTAAACCTATCTTCTTTCCAATGAACACATCTCTTTAGTAAATAAAGATGCCTCTTTTAGTTATTAGTTCCTACCACTTCTTAACTAAAATACATGCCTCATTAATAAATAAACACATTGCCTTCCATTTTTATATACATGACCTTTAATTCATATACATTACCTTTATAACGATCGACGCCTTTGCCATCTTGGGTCCACCAAGAACTCACTTAATTGTTGCTACACCTTTCATCGATATAGTTCTATTCATCACTATTAACATTTTCCTTGAACTTTCCCTAACTTGAAATTTGATTGCTTGAAACATCTTTCTAACCCAACGTGGCATTCCATCTTGCGATGCAAAAATATGCTTAGTGCCTCCCATTATTGGCATTATGGTGGCCACAAGTTATTAATAGCATTGCGCCAATATTACCAGACAAAGGTATAATCTCCTTCTAAGTCTCACGATGGATGTTACCTTTCACATTATTTAGTTGATGGTCGAACTTTCTTCATATCCTTTTTTGTATATGCTCGATTGGTGGGTAACACTCCCTTGGCTCCCACTGCATTTGCTTCTTGCTATGTGGATGACCAAGTCAAAGTGGTGCAAAAATACCTCTCGTGTAGGTTATTTTCCTTTATTATGTACAAACCAATCCAATCGACCTTTGATTTTTGTGGAGATCAAAGTTGTAATTTTTCAGTCATTTATTAATTTCTTTCTACTTGTCCTTTTCTAATGATTATTTATTTATCAATGCTCCCTTTTCATCGATTGATCCTGATTGGTGGTTAATTATCCTATAAACTCCACCAGATTCCACGTCATCTTCCCTTTGTGCTATTCTTTTCCTTTGAACCAAAGATGGTATCCGCACCTATTAGTGTCGTTCACTTGTGATGTGTCCACTCTATGCTCGAACTTGGGTTTTTAATCATGTTTTGCAATTGTTATTGTTATTGAGTATGATGTTATTGGCTAGTCTTAGGCACGTACATTTGTTGCGGTTCATACCAAGTCATCGAATCCCTTGTTCCCCATTCATTGGTTCTTCCTTATCCACTGTCTTACATCACCCTATTCATTTGATATGGTTCATTTATTAATATTGGTCCTTCCTTATAACTCTATCCAGGCAGCCATCTCCTCCCCCATATTTGCCTCAGTGGTGGTCCACAATATCTTTCCTCTGATATTAATGGATCAAATTTCCCCCCTTTTTTTATTAGATCGATATATGTAGTTAGTAATCACTTTTTGGTATTGGGGTTGACTTTTTTTTTAATAGAACCTCCAAACTATAAGTCTTCCTTCATGTTTGCCTCTCCACTTATATAAATTTGATCGTATCCAACATTTTTCCCTCCCGTTCGTAGATGTGGTAGTGTCTTCATGTTTATTGTTACCTATTGTATCCTCCCTCCGAACCCTTTATTTTGTTCACTGCATCTTATATATATTCTTCATTATCTGTGTATGAACTTGTCAATGAGGAGTGAGTGATTTGAAGCACTTTTTTTCTTTTCAGTTATTCTTCTTGGAAATTTAAATCTCTTGTTGCCTTAGGCTGGCAAGAACATGCTTTGATACCACTTATAATTTCCCGTTTCAAGACTATTATTCATTTTCTTTTCAATTTGTATGAGTTTGATAATTTTCTCTCTGATATCCTTTCCAATGTTTGATGTTCTATATATATGTGTATTTCATAGTCATGTCCTTTCACTATTAATATTAATTATATTAATAAGGTAATTATATTATAAATGATTATATATTATATTAATTATGTGAATCATTTTCCTTGTAATTAATAATACTATTTTAATTAATATGTAATTAAGATGTAATTGTCAATAGATGATATATATGTATATATATTAATTATTTATATTCAATAGTATTTTAAATATCTAACATATATATATATATATACATATATATATACATATATATATATACATATATATATGTATATATATATATATATATATATACACACACACACACATTTATAGTTATATGATAATATTTATGATATATAATATTTTATATTTTCAACTTATATACATTATTAATCATTTTAATATTATAAACTTTATATAATACTTATTTATTATTAAATTATATGTCAAAATAGGGTTATCACAAACACTCTCAAGTACCTCTCCTATATGAAGTTGCCCATTAACTAGTGCCGTTTTATGAGATATTTCCAACTGAAAATCAAGTGTGTCACCCTTTATTGCTGTTGTCGTGTGGCTGCAAATGAAGAATTTGTATATATTCAAGGGTTCTTCTTCATGTAGAGAGAGTGAGTCAATGATAGAATCATTCTTATCAGGTTGTCTCCAAGGAGGATGTCCATTTGCATCATAATGTGAACCATGATCAATGCCAAGCTGGAAATCATACTCCAATTTGTTCTACGATCCCATATGCTATTTCCATCGGCTACAACCAAGAGTAGTTTCAATGTCTAACTCAAAAAGTGGATTATCATTTGTCTTCCCATCACCTATCTCAAACAATGTGTTATAATGAGCACCTCAAATTGATTCTTCCAGCCATGTTTATGCAAACCAAGCCAACTGTTGCTATGGTGAATATCAAAATCAGAATTGTTGCATTTTAAATCAATAACTCCAAGGCTGTCCCTGTTGTCGGTAAAAACCATATTGTAGCCGACGGGTTGAGTTGGTATCCGAAAGGTTGTGTGATGATTGAGTCACCCCTTTGTGAAGTATATGTACATTGTTTGAATGGATTTATGGATCATCATTGTAATTGGAAGTGCAGATGTGCTTATATGAATAAAGTATTTGTTTTGTGTTAATACTCACACAACAGGCAGAGCGCAGACAATAGGCAGGAAGCATTAATACTCACACAATAGGTGGAGCGCAGACAAAGTTTCAGCAGCTCATCGATGGGCACCAAAGTGGTGAAGGAGCATAGACACAGGGAGTGCATTTACCTAGCAGACTAAGGAGTGTCGAGGACTTGCTTGAAGAAACATGCCAGAGATTGAATTTGGTAGAAGAGACAAGGGAGGAGTTCCTAAACTTGAATATGCCAAGGGTAGAGAATCTAAACGGAAGCGAAAGAACCCGCACGGCTCGAGGTGCCGAAGGCACACAAGTGTGGGGGAAAATCTTCATTTCTGATACACCTGACGAAAGGATACAAGTAGAGAATCGAACGTCGCTTGAAGAAGATCGCTTCACATCGAATAATACAGTTGTCCAAAGTAAGGTGGTTGTCTGAAGTAGCGCGATTGTGCAGAGAAATGCGGGTACTCAGAGCAGTGTGGGTACTCTAAACAACACAGGTATGTAGAAGAGTGTGAGCGCACAACATGTACCACATATTCAAAAGAAATTAACAATGGTAGGACCGAAGGAAAAATTGTTCAAATTTAATGGTGATGGGATGACTGATCCAATTAGACATTGTAAAACATGTGAAACAATCTGGATTGAGAACGGTGTAATGGATCAGGATGGATGAGTCCGACAGTTTCCAGCTACCCTAAGGGGTGTAGCGATCGATTTGTTTTCAGACACCGATTCGAAGAAGTTAACTACATGGCCAGATGTCAAGAAAGAATTCATAGCAGAGTTCCGACTACTCAGAGATAATAATGAGATAGTAGCAAAATCTATAGTATCAAGTAGGGCAAGCATGAAACAGTCCGCATTTATGTTGGGAGGCTGAAAAAGCTTGTAGGAAAAATGGAAAGCCAACCAATAGATAGGTTGAAGAAAAGGTGATTTGTCGAAGGGTTATGACCATCATTGGGGAAAAAGATGAAAATTGTACCTCCAACATCATACATGGATGCATATAACCATGTGATGGACTTGGAAAGTGAATAGAAAACGGGTAAAAGAAGAAAAACAGATTATCGAACTCAAAAGATTCATCCTCCGAAAGTAGTAGTGACGAGGAGTCAAGTAAGAAGGTTCAAGCACTACAGAAGGACATGTTACGTATGATGAAGTTCAAAAACATGAAAAAGAATCTTGGCCAAGCAAGAGAAGGGGAACTGTGGTGTATGGATTGTAAGGAGGGCCACACAAAGGGCTTTTGCCCGAAGAACCAATGCTGCAATATCTGCCAAATTGTCGGACATTCCACCAAGGAATGCCCATTCAATATGAAAACGAAGGGACACCAACAGGTACTACTAACGCAAGAAGTATCCACCTCGAGAGCAGGAACGAATACCAACAATGACCCAGCCTTAGGAGGGTACTGAAACAACAATCAACGTGGATGGGCGGCAACAACAACAATAATAACAATAATGGGGGTTGAAGCCGGATACAATATGATCCGAGTGGATGGCCAATGATACAATGCCGTGCGTGAAACCTTTGGGGACACTTCGCCAGAGATTGTACTACGAAGGAAACACTGTAGCTATTGCGCAGATGGTGTGGCCTTGGGGACCATGAGGATTCAAAATGCCCTAAGCTCGGGGTAAACCTCTTAAGTATAGAAACAAGTGATGATGAGGAGACATCGGCCATTACTCACATGCAAGCGAAAATGTATCTAGATCCGGAAGAGGAAAATAAAAGGTTGCAACAAGAACGAGCATAATTAGAAAAAGGAACGGAGGCTAAAAAATCACAACCGAATGTAATGGTCCCTTGTCTTCTTGGCCAAATTAATAGGATAATTATACAAATTCAATTCACAAAGAACTTGTTTCTTTAAGATCTTGCTTTAGGAATCTATCTTGTGAATAAAATGCTGAAAGCTACAATAAGGAATTGTTGTTGTTATTATCCTAGGAATAATATTTATGTGGGGGTCCACTGTATTTTTTGCTACAATATCCACAAATGGCTTCAATGAATCTTTATCCAAGAGAATGAATTATCATGTATGATATTTAAGATATTGTCCCAATCTGATCTTGCCAATTTATTATTGTTCACTGGTCTGTTATCTCCAGTATCTTGAAGTAGCTATCGAATTATTGTTCTTTGCTGAAAGAATTTGTCAGTGTTAATGAGTCAACATTTTGTTGCTTATCCAGTTCTGTTCACAAGTGTTTGATTTGGAAATTCCAAGTATCATTAATTCCTCTCCTATTATTTAAGTTCCTTATCCGTATATGGCTACGTCTATGTCTTTAGCGAATTAGAGGTATCAATGTTAACAAGGAATGAATAGTATGTCTTTTTTGAATGCAATATGGTGCGGATGTGGTGGTTTGGGACACGCAGCCTACAACGGTCTTCTTATGGTTATAATTACCGTCCTAGTGAGTATGTTAACCCTTGGTGGCGACTGTAGAAGGTTGGCTGAGCATATAGTTGCTTGACGGTATTGTCCTTCCAATATTTGCAGTAACACTTGTTTTATACGTTTGATGACCTCGTAGTAAGGGCAAAATCCAAAAATGCGTTATTTTATCGATTGTGTTGAAGTATCCATGTAGCGGGGTTGCTTATTGGATAAATGTTTATATTTTCCTTCTGATGTGATAGATGCAATCTGACTTGTTGGTGTGCCTTGTTAATCTTCACTTCGATCCTTTGATGCCCCTCCTCGTTGATTTCAAATGCTTTCTTATATCTTAAACTTGGGGTGAGAAGTCACTATAAGTTTGAATCACGCCCTTTAGTTATTAGTCACAAATTTGTTTATTTGTTATTACCATCTTTTATTGTGAATATTATTTAAATGCTTTTAAAGCTTGGATTATATATTACATTATTATCATTTATATTTATATGTGATGTACTAATTTAATGTCATTGTTTATCAATTAATATTTTAAAAGTTTTATTATTATTATCCCCATAATTCAATATATATTTGTTTATTGATATATAATCTTATATCAAAATCTTTATTAATAATATATATATTATTATTATTCTTTTAATTAATTTATTATTATTATTATCATTAAATCTTATCAATTAGAATTAATATCTTTACAATAAAAATATATGTATAATAATAGGTTTGTTATTTAATTATATATTTATTGTAAAAGTTATCTTATATTGTATTACTATAATATATAAATTGATATTATAATATATCTATTTGTTAAAAAATAATAGAAAATAATAGACTATATTATAATACTTATTATTTATTTATTATTATTTAACTAATCAATTAATATATTTCAATTATAATCGCTTATCATTAATTTGTTACATCTTATTATCATTAGATTATGCTCTGGAAGAGGGGACATTACACTGAAGGACACTGCTGGCACCTCAAGGAGGAACCTGGCAATCTTGAACATGACACCATCCTCGAAGACGATCAACGAGCCAAGGAAACACACACAAGGCGGAAATGGAATGACGACAATGGACCCAATGCTGCTTGCACTCACTATAGGAAGACACCCTGTAGTGGTAGAGATGGGTATTCTAGGAACAATCCTCACAGACATAGACGTAGATGGAGGGTCAGGAGTGAATGTACTACCGGAATATACATGGAAGAAGTTGGGGCAACCTACGCTATGACCATCTACATTTCAACTACTCACCGCTGATCAACACGGGATCAAACCCCTAGGGACTCTGATGGCACAACTAGTACCGATCGGAACACAGCCATTCTTATCGGACTTCATGGTCATACCATTGAAAAGAAAAGGATATGATGCTATATTCGAACAGGGTTGGTTAGTACAGGCAAAAGTAAAACATGATTGGAAAAAGAACACTTTGTCCATAGGAGGAGGTTGTAGATTTATAATTGGCTTGCATACATAGATGGTAGGAGAAGATGGAACATCGTCAAATTCCGAAGGCGAAGGAGACGATGAAGTGAAGGAACAGATGGAACCCAACAAAGAAGGAATCCTAAGATTGGAAGGAGGGTCCTGATGGAGCCCAATTTTTGGAAAAAATCAAAACCTTCATTATGCTATTGAAGACATAAACTTGCTGATTCACTCAAGAGGTGATCTAAATTATATGGATGTTCATGGCAAAAGACCTGCAGATGTGGTTGTTATTTATAAGAAACTAGCTCATGTTAGGACTGACTTGGAGGAAATGTTGAACTTTGCTGGTATGTTTTAAAGTTCTGAACGGGAATATAAACTCTATCATCTAGATCACCACAATTAGCAACATTCTCATTTTAGTTTCTAGAGGTAATAAAGATGTCTATTGATGGTAATAAGAAAAAGGAGTACTCAGCGGATCCTTTGGTACCAGACACAGATGGTGACTATGCCTTATGCAACTAATAGCCAAGTTCAGTAATATCTAATAATCAATGAAGCCTGTTCATTCTAAACACAATTGTTTTTAAGATATCTTTGATGATTCTGAAAAATTTGATTGAGGGTCTTTCATTCACAACTGGGTCGAGTCAAGCAATCATTTTGAGCAACAGTGTAGTCATGTTGAATTTTAGCCAAAAAGTAATTGTAAACTGAGTGTACATGCAGAGATGACTTATGAGACACATGAAAAGTTTCATACAACTTTGGGGAGCCTTTTTGACAAAGGAGAGCATCTGAGGAACTAATGAATATTCTAAACCAAATCCTCAACCTGTTTCCAAACCTCAGACATCTTCTCAAATAAATTCAGATGGTGCAAGCATTATCTATAGAAGGGAGCAATCAAAACTGGTACATCACCTCAAAAAGAAAGACCACGAAGGAGCCAATATTGTTTCTACAAGAAACTGCAGGTTAAAAAGAGAAGTCGAGCATAAAGAAGCTTTATGGAATAAACGGATATGGGCAGTCCATAGAATCGAATTCATTATTCTCAGCATCAACGACTTCTACAGGGCATTCTGGTAAATATTTCCTATAAAATTAGTTATCTGTATGTTTACTTATGGCGCCCCATATGTGTTTTTGCAGGAGTATGTTCGGATGTGGAAATCATTGTGTAGGAGTATCGGAGAAATATAAAAACAAATGCAAAGTGCCCACGAAGGTGCAACAAGAATCGTGAGTCTTAACGAACATGAAATAAAGGAGAGTTCCGAGCGAATGTTGTGAGTTGATATGGCAGAGTAAAGCTCGTAGATTAATGTTCAGTAAATGGAATTATGCAGAAAAATGCCTAACGGAATGAGAGGAATTGTGTTTGAAGTTATAGGCCACAAGAATGATACAACCGCTTGTTACAATTCAAGTTATTTTAAAATTTTAAATATTGATTAGTTTCTGGATGAAAAGGTGCAAGTATAACTGACACCGTTTCATGCTCTATAAATGTATGTTGAGAGAAATCGAACATGATACCATTCATATTGCTTTGAAAAGAAGCTCTGCATATTCAAAAATATATATATTGTTAATTTTCCTCAAAGGGGGAGTTTGAAGTTTGAACTAAGTAGGTGGAAATTCAGATTTTTTGAGCATAAACTTTAACATTGTATGGAATCAAAGTTGTGTTGAATAGAGCATCGATAATCAAAGTGTCTTCAATACCAACTCTCCTACAATATAATCAGTAAGATCTTTGTTTGTTCTAGAGATAAAATATATATGATTTGTCCTTTGTGATCATTTTATTCTTTATTTGTTTATAATTCATTGTTACGATAGGTGAATTGAATTGTTCGTTACTATTTATATTTGATAAATACAAATATCGTAAGATATTATTATTTTGTTTATTTGTATTTATTTTGTCCACATAAGGGTTAAAACATCATAGACTAATCTAAATACGTGAAAAAGCATAACAATTTGAGGTATCGTAATAACTGAATCATTTACAAATATAATATAACCAGTATCATAAAGTTGTATGTGAGAAGTATATATTTGACTCTATTACCCAATTAAACTTTGGCACTGATCATTAATTTGCTCATAATTTTCAATCCATATGCTGGCAATAATTTAGCCTCTTTCCTTTAAGAGTTTGATACTTATTTGTTTTAGTAATTTGTTTAAAAATTTTCTTTTCAGCAATTCACAACTTTACTAAAGTAACTAAAATTCGAAGATTATTCAACATTCGTAATTTAGAAGTTTTTCCTTAGAATCTTGCCATTTAAGGAGATTGCCTTTGCATTATAATCTATTCGCTATAAAACATCTTGGATCCAAGTTCTGCTGTCTAGGATCAGGTGTACAGGCCTTGGTTTAGCGAAGCCAAAAGTGCGGAGGATTTAAGTCAATTTGATTGATCTTGTCAAGTTGGCCAAAATTGATTAGATATCTCAACATCGAGTAGGCAAGGCTCGTAGGTTTCTAATCAACGATTTTGATAACCAACAGATTGGCGGCTCTACTAGGGATCGAACTCAGGATGTCTAGTTTTGCAGACCAGTGTAGAGTTTGATTTAAACACGATTTTGTGGTAAGTTTACAGATTTTGTCTTTTACAAGCATTTACCAAAGTCGTGTATATAGTATTAAGTTTATTTCAGTATTTTCTTTTGCTGTTTTGTAATTTGCAGATTCCATAAATTAGTTCTCTTATTAGTATTTAAGTATAAATACATAAGATTCTTCTTGAAAATTGAAAGTTCTCATTGTGTCCAAATTTCTGAATCTGAAATTTTTATAATTCACAAAGATTTGAAAGGAACTAAACATCCAGTTTTATTATTATTTTCAGAAAATCATTCTCAAGGTATTATTGGCATTAACTTTGTTGGATAAACACCTAGACATTTATTTCTTCTTGTTTAAAAAGAAAGTGGCGACTTTATTGTGTTTCATTGATATATTTTATTGAAGAGCATTTATTTGCTTTTGAGGTGTATGTGGGGAAGAAGATCAGTGAATCCCCGACTTAAAAGACTTGAGCAATTAACTTTTGAGAAAAAACCAAGAAAGAAGAAAGTTAAAAATCCAAAGTCAAAAATGTTTTACACAGGACACAGAAACTTTTAGGAAAGGACCAACAAACAACTCAAGATGTGTGAATCAAGTCATAACAGTCCTGAAAAAGATGAAGAAAATTGTAATCCATTTTTTCACATTCCTTGGGTAGATGAAGAGCTAGAATGCGAGATAACTCGTATTGAGGATAACGAAGAGCAAAAACAAAGATCGTTTGGGATAATGAAGCTGTAGGAGCATTCGCTAAGATAAAGAAAACTATAAAAGAAGCCGTAGTTCTGAAATCTCCTGACTTTAAGAAGCCTTTCCAACTATTTTTGTTTGCTTCTTACCATACTATAGCCGTTGTTATGTTACAAAAGAACAATGAGGGACATGAACAGCCAATTGCATTCTTTAGCAAAAGTTTACTAGCTGCTGAACTTAATTATTATATAAATGAAAAGCAAGCCTATGCTCTTGTTAAAGAAGTTAAATCTTTTGGACCCTATTTAGTCGGAGTTGAAGTCATTGCTTATGTGCCAATTGCTGCCATTAAAGATATATTCAAACAATCTGAAACTACCAGAAGATGATGCTATTGGATAAATCAAATCCAAGAATTTAATATAGATATTCGAATCACAATATTAGTTAGAGGGCAGGGATTGGCTAAACTCATGGTAGAATCAAATTTGGAGGCTATGCAAGTAAATCAGATTAATGATGACTGTACTAAAGTTAGTATTGAAAGATGCCCTTGGTAGACTGATATAGTTTATTATTTTCAGCATAAAAAATGTATAGATGATTTAAATGATAATCACAAAAGAACTATCAAATTACAAGCTGCGAAGTATGTTCTAATTCAGGGAGATTTATATTGGAAAAATCAAGATGGAATTTTACTGTTTCGTTTAGATGTTGCCCAGTCTGTAGTTATTCTCAAAGAGATACATGAAGGAGTTTGCGGCAGTCATTTTTCAGCTAGAACTATAGCGCATAAGATACTGTGAGTAGGTTATTATTGGCCCCAGCTTTTTAAAGACTGTCATGCTTATGTTCGAAAGAGCGAGACTTGTCAAAAATTCTTTGGTAAGTTAAAATATGATGGCACCCTTCCCTTAAGAACATTACAAGCGGAAGAGCCCTTCCAAATGTGGGGGATTGATTTTATAGGAGAAATTAGTGATAAGTCGAGTGGTGGGCATAGTTGGATTTTAGTGGCTACCGATTACTTTATCAAGTGGTAGAGGCTATACCCACTCGACAATCTACAAGTAAAGTAGTAATTAAGTTTCTTATTGAGAACATCTTAACTAGATTCAGAGTTCTTTAAAAGATCATAGCAGATAATGGTATGTGTTTTAGATCTAATGAGTTTGCTGAATTTTGAAGGAAATATGGCATTACAGTATCATACTCATCTTCATATCATCCCCAAGGCAATGGACAAGCCGAGTCTAGCAATAAAAATATCCTGAAGATTATTAGAAGAATGTTAGACAACAACAAGCGCGCTTGAGATTCGAAGTTGAATCTAGCATTGTGGGTAGATAGAATCACGGTAAAAAAGTCAATTGTTTTTTCTCTTTTCAACCTAGTTTACGGCAAAGAAGCAAAGCTTCCTCTGAATAATTTATTGCCTGTTTACAAATTTGTTACCGAAGAACAATTAGAAGATATCAATTTCATGGAGAATAGATTAAATGCACTAATTGAGCTAGATGAGGTAAGAAGGTTAGCACAAGAACATAATATAAATAAGTAGCAACAGGTTAAATTTCTTCATGGCAAGAAATCTTCAAACTGATCTTTTAAAGTGGGTGATTGGGTCTTGAAATGAAATGCAAAAGATCAAGACAAAGGAAAGCATGGTAAGTTCGAGGCTTTATGTCTAGGACTGTTTATAATCTTTGAAAAGGCTGGGGAACAATCTTAATTTTTGCAAGATACAGATGGTCGCATGCAGGATTTCCCAGTCTATGGACAATACCTTAAGCCATTCTTTCAATAAGCATGAAAAGGGGAGTACTATTTGCTTTCTTTATTTTATTGTATTTTTATTTTATTTTATTGTTTGGGCTTCTATATGTATTATTTTATGAGCTGATTTCTCCTTATGTCTTGGCAGGTTTGCTCTTCCAGAGATAGCTGAGGTTCTCACTATGCCCACAAGGAGCACAATTCCCCAACAAGAGCCACTGATGGAGCCCAATTTTGGAAAAAATCAAAACCTCCATTATGCTATTGAAGACAAAAAATTGGTAATTCACTCGATGTTCAAGACCGCTACCATTAAACTTTATGCATATTGAAGACATATAAGCGGCCATACCAAGAGTGAGATGGTCAAGACCTCTTGGGTATGAGATAAATATAGATGAAGCATCAAAAACAATAACTACACTACTTGTAGAGGAGATTGAAAAGGATGCACCATATTTTAGAACCTATCACATGGTGAGATCCAAAGTGGATATGTAGTTGAAGACTGCCTCCACTTTGAAGAAGAAAGACAAGCTTGTCAAGAAGCTAAAAGAAAAATTCAGAGAAGGCACTGTAGAAGAAACAGAGGAAGAAGGTGAAGATGCAAAGGGTGAAGAAGAAGAGCAAGATCAAGGGCCACTTTCTCTAACCCAAGGTATGGGAGAAGATGTAGATGAAGAAGAAGGTGTTGAGTAAGAAGCTTCAAAGGCTAAGCCATAGAAAAGGAAAGCTCAAAAGCAAACAATTGCCCAACCCAAAGGGAAGAAGAAGAAACCTGTAAAGCCAAATCTAGCCAAACCAACCACAAGGGTTGACACTAGGGCCACAACACAAGAGGCAAAGGAGCAAGGAAAAAAAAAGACAATAGAACAAGTAGGACCTATAGAATAGAAAAAGAGGAGAAAGTATGTTGCACCTTTAGAATCAAACGAAGAGAGAATAGAGTCTGATGAAGAACAATTTCGATTGGTAAGATGCTCTACCACATCTAAATTAGAAAATATTTCAATAATATTAGAAATAATGTAGATTTATCTAGTCTAAAAACCATATATTTTAATAAGTTGTGAAAGGAAAAACAAAGCATAGTGGAAGAGTCCATCTACACTATGATGGCTAAGTTCGAGACAACCCCACTTGAACTAGACACTTCAATGTCTAAGGATCTAAGCTCATTAGTAGAGTATAAGTGGCATTACTATCTTAAAATGGAGAAAGAAATAAAAGATTTTACATTGGCTCATGTAATGCTAGACCTTACTAAAGGTTAAATAATAAAGGCCAGTAAGAAGCATGTGAGAAAATTTGCACCCAAATACAGAGCCTTCAATATTTTGCAAAATTAGATTGAAGATGTTGTCCAAAAGTCCACACAAATGTGGAAATTAATATATGATTTGACAACTATAAAGGAAGGATAGGAAGACCCATTTGAGGGTAGGAATGAAGAAGAAGAAGAAGGGAATGAGAAAGAGGAAGAAAGAGAACAAGAAAAAAATGAAGGAGAGAAAGAAAAAGAGACAGTGGAGAAAACACATGCTGAAGAGGAATCAACTAAAGAGCAGCAAAAAGAACAGAGTGTCCAACACACCCAGCTGCTACCACCAAGCCCTCCACATACAACACCTACAGAAAAAATAATTGTTAAGGATGTTCCTAACACCTTAGGTTAGAACAAGATGTCTTGACATATACTTGTATGTGAGAAGTATATATGTCAACACATACTTTATGCTGGCAATAATTTAGCCTCTTTCCTTTAAGAGTTTGATACTTATTTGTTTTAGTAATTTGTTTTAAAATTTTCCTTTGAACAATTCACAACTTTACTAAAGTGATTGAAATTCAAAGATTATTCAACATTTGTAATTTAGAGGTTTTTTCTTAGAATCTTGCCATTTAAGGAGATTGCCTTTGCATTATAATCTATTCGCTATAAAACATCTTGGATCCAAGTTCTGCTATCCAAGATTAGGTGTATAGGCCTTGGTTTAGCGGAGCCAAAAGTGCGGAGGACTTAAGTCAATTTGATTGATCCTGTTAAGTTGGCCAAAATCGATTAGATATCCTAGCATCTAGTAGGCAAGGCTCGTTGGTTTCTAATCAACGATTTTGATAACCAACAGGTCCATTTATGATGACCTGGATTCGGTGAACGACCTACTCCATTGGCAAATGGAGGACTATGAGCTCTTTCCAAGATGCAACATGTTAGGGGTCGAGGATGAAAATAAGGGAAAGGAAAATGAATTCCTGAAAGAATATAGAGAAGTGAAGGAGGGAGAGGTGCAAATAGACGATTCATTGGCACATATCTAGTGAAGATAAGCCTATTAAATATGAAGAACCCACAATAAATATGATGAACTTAGGGGACGAGGCCAAGCCAAAAAATATATTTGTGGGAGATGACTGGAATCCAATTATGAAAGCAATAGTGTTTGAAATATCTGTGGAATATAAAGATGTTTTTGCATGGAGATATAAGGACCTAAAATGGGTATGTCCAGAATTATGTGTCCATCACATCCCACTAATAGGAGCAGTACCCATACTGAAGCGGCTGTACCGGATGAACAAAACCTATGCCGCAGGGGTCATAGATGAGATCAAGCGAATTCTTGAAGCAGGCATTATTTTTAGAGTAGAGACGAGTGAGTGGGTATCATCGATTGTGATATCTCTGAAGAAAGACACTACTCAAATAAGGATATGTGTGGACTTTCAATGCTTGAATACTATAACGATTAAGTATATGTTCCCGATACCGTTCACATAATTTTGGAAGAAGTTGCGGGGCATGAAACCTATTCATTCATGGATGGATTTTTTTGATACAACCATATATCAATCACAGAAGAAGATAGGCTCAAAACAAATTTCATAGTAGATGGGCTATACGCCTACAACAAACTGCTGTTCCTTCTATGCAATGCATCGACAACATTTCAACGAATTATCTTGCACACCTTCAACAAGATGTCAGTTGGGAATTTCAAGGCATTTTTGAATGATTGGTAAGTTTCTAGTGTGGAGAACAAGCATCTGACTGCACTCAGAGAATGCATGGAAAGATGTAGACTAGCAAGGTTGGCACTATACCCGAAGAAATGCATATTTGTGGTACTGCAGGGAAACTATTGGGACACATCATGTGCAAATCAAAAACAGATCTTGACAAAGTCCGGATAATTTTGGAAATGCCACCTTCCATAGATGTGATGAAGGTATAATCATTCTTGGGACACGTAGGATACTACCGAAGGTTCATTAAGAACTTTGCGAAAATATTTTACCCGCTCGACAAACTAACCTGCAAGGGAGAACCCTACAAATGGGATATAAAGAAGAATAAAACCTTTGAGGGATTAAAGACACTTAGCCATAATACCTATCTTGGCTTATCTGAATTAGGACAAGGAGTTCCATGTACATGTCAATGCATCAAACTATGCAATTGGAGCAATGTTGGCACAAATAGGTGATCACGGATTGGACCATTCGGTGTACTTTTCAAGTATACTATTGTCTAAAACAGAGAAGAATTATAATACATCAGAGCAGGAGGCTCTCGGAATGGTGTACACCGTGCAAAAGTTTGGACATTATCTACTAGCTACTCCATTCGTATTTTATGTAGATCATCAAGCATTGTTATATCTCGTGAACAAACTGATCATCCAAGGACGGGTAAGCAAATGGTTACTATTGTTGCAGGAGTTTACATTTAAAATCATAGTATGGCTTGGGAAAAGCCCTGTAAGTGCAGATCATTTATCAAGGATCAAATTGGGAGAACCACTGGAGGAAGTCAACGATGATTTTCCCAATGCACAACTATTCCAGATTGCTGTACTACCATCTTGGTATGCAAGTATTAGGGAATATCTTTTAATGGGGCAATTTCCTAGGGAAATGACGCCAAGTAAAAGGCAGAAACTAGTGCTGAGAAGTTGAACATTCCAATTGATTAATGGATTGCTGTATAAGAGGGATTCGACCAGATTCTATGACAATGCATTTTAGAGGAAGAATTCTCAAAGGTATTGAAGGAAGCACACAAGGGAACCACAGGAGGACATATGGGGCCAGATACAATTGCATGGAAGATACTTTTGGCAAGGTTATGGTGGCCAATCGTACACAACGATGCCAAGGAGTGGGTCGTTGCATGTGATACATGGCAAAGGGTTAGAAAACTACGGAAGAGGGATTTCATGGCTCTGAACCCTTCACACGCACAAGAATTATTCAAATGTTGGGGGTTAGACTTTGTTTGACTCCTCAAGGTGAGTAAAACGCGGAGATGCAAGTACATTTTGGTAGCAACAGAGTACCTTACCAAGTGGGTAGAAGTGCAAGCCCTACCAGACAATTTTGTGGTGAGCACAATGAGATTCATCTACGAGCAAATCATCACAAGGTATGAAATCCTGCTACAGTTGACAAGTGACCGTGGGGGACATTTTGTCAATCATGTCATCTGGCTAGTAACCACAGAATTCAAAATATACCATTCTCTATCGAGCCCATACTATCCTAGAGAAAATGGACAAGCGGAAGCCACAAACAAAATCTTGGTTGCAGTAATCTACAACTCCTGTGCAGCTTAAGGTGAGGATTGGGAGGAAAAGATGCCATCGACATTGTGGGCATATCATACCTCGTACAAAGTCACCATTGGACACTCCGTTCCAATTGATGTATGGTCAGGAAGCCGTAGTACCAACAGAGTTCATGGTACCAAGTTTGTGAATAGCGATCGTAAACTAGTTGGGAGATATGGAAAGCTTGAGGGAAAGATTGCACAACCTGAATAAACTTGACGAACAACGATTACAAGTGCAATGGGCTACCAAAGTTTCATAGTGTAGACGCAAGGTATGGCACGACAAGCACTTAAAACTAAACAAGTTTCAACCGGGTCAACTAGTATTAAAGTACAATGGGCATAACGAGATCAAACCAGACAAATTTAAGGTGATGTGGGTCGGGCCATATAAAATTTGTCAAGTGGGCGATAATGGCACAATAAATCTATGGACGCTTGATGGAAAGGAGGTGATAGATGCAGTAAATGGGTCAAATTATAAATCTACCATGAAAGAAAGGTTTTGGGGGAAAAGGAGACTTCTTCGAATGATAACTCAAAGGCAGTATAAAAATATAATAAATAATAGTAAATAATATGAAGAATAATAAATAAAAATAATAATTATAATAAGTAGATGAAGAAGAGAGCAGGAAGAAAGAGAACATTGTACGAGAAGGAGAAAATCACTGAAGAGGCTTGAAGAGGCAAGTTTCGCACAGATGAGATAAAGATGCATACCGTACGACCCTAGGAGATAAATATAATACATATACTATATGGCCAAGTAGAAAATAAAAGTGAATCTACCATACTATCAAGCACAGCATGACACACTGCACATCAAGAGCATCGTACAACCAAACTGAGCTGATGAAACTGAACCGATGCAATACAAGGACACTGTGTGATGTATGGTAGAGGAGGAAAGTATGTGATATCGTAAGACTAAAAGAGGGAAGTCAAATGGTTGAATCTCACTACCATACAACCTAAAGAAAACACACCTTTTAGACTCTACATAAACAATTATTGTCCTACGACATTAAAGGAGGAAAGATCAAAATATTCACCATACGGCTTTACAAGGAATAACATTACCGTACCACCTTATCGTACCGTACGGTAGTAGTATCATGAGCTGGTAGCATTAGGGTGCCTTATATTCTGTATGATTGTACATCACAATAGAAGTCAATCCACAGAGGCCGTATAGCCAGAGTTAGAGGAGAGAAAGTATAGAAGAGGGTACTTACTAATCGAGGTAAACAAAAAAAAAGAATAACACTATAATGCCCAGGCAAAGGAAGAGAGTACAAACTAGTGTACGACCACAAAAAGAGAGCTGCTGCTACAATTTCATACAAACACTATGAAAGGTTATAAAGAACACTAGGCCATACTGCCAGAGAAAGCACAAGTAAAAGACATCACGGGTGATTTCTCGAGAGAATAAAAGACATCATAGGTCATCACTGTACGATTGGACTCATGTGAAGGATTGGGAGATGACAATTGTGAAACCGTTTCACCATTTGTAACTGTTTCGACAAGTAAAAAAGACAAAAGAGGTGATAGTTACGCATTCAGCTGGGAAGAGAGTGTGGAAGAAGAAATTAGAAGATTCAGCAAGTAGCACACTGAATAGGAATGCACAGGCTTTAACATCGGGAATAAGTATTGCAGGAAGTATAAGAAAAAAGAAGGCAAGGGCATAGCCAGCTGCAACTAGGCACCTCACACCTTAGAATGTGGTGTTCGAGGGTTTGAATGGGTTAGAGTGTAGGAAGTGGTGGCAGGAAGCCTCAAATGACCACTTTGCGAAGGAAAGCATACAGAGGATATAGGTGGAATGGGTGTTGTGGATGCCGATGTTCTGCATTCGCGACTTTGAGGGTTTTCTCTGCACCATGTTAGAAGCCTACGATCGATTTTCGTGAATGAATTCATTCCGTACCTAGGACAAAATCTCTTAATATCTTTTGGAACCACAAACTTCACCAGGGTGTTCAACATACCAAGTCATGTGCAAGGAGGAAGGAAAATCAATAACAAGCTAGAGAAACTGGATCACGAAGTCAAGGCGTAGTTGGTAGAATTAGTATGTGGGAAATGGCCTAAGGTAGAAAGCGAAGCCTTAATGGATTCTTTGAAGGGAAGGGGACTGAAGAAATCTAATTTGTAGGAATGACACTAGCGTTGTTTGATGGACCTAGTAAAAAGTAGACTCACCGGATCAAGTAGGGCATTGGACATCTCATTTCTACAGGTGACCATGATGAATGACATCATGAATGGCAAAGTATATGACTGGGCATCTTTATTGGTTGAGTGCATGAATGAGTTCATGACATTTTATATGCCATAGTACACCATCAGTCTATTTCTTGAGGCTACAACACGAATGATACCCAATGATAGATTGGAGATCAGGCCAGGCTCGATAGAACTAGGGGAGCCTTCGATCATGCAGTGTAAACACCTTGATACTCCAGGAGGGCAGAAGGCCATCGGATAGAAGAGGCTACGGTAGGAAGTAGAGAGCTCGAAGCATGGGAACACTAATAGTGGGAGGCAGGACACATCCTCCAAAGACACTGACAACTCAAAGGAGGAAGTGGAGGAGGAGGAGAATGATGAGGATGTCAAGGTTATCACAATACTGCCACTATTATTTCCAATGTCCCTCACAGCTACATCTCACTCTCACTTAGTCTCTGCAGGCGTTCACATTCTTGGGTTTCAACAGTTTAGGCAGCCTGTGCTTATGACTCCAGTGATCATAGCAACACGACCAACAACTTGGCCATCAATCCAACCAACATTAGCACCTTCAGGGATTGCCGAGTCTTCAGTTGATCAAGAGGCTTTGCCAACTACAACCATGGTTCTACTAGAGATAGGGGTTGAGATAGACAACCACAGTTATACTCGATGATGTGGTAGAGACACAGGAGGGAGCGATAGAGGTACCTACACAGGTAGAGCATGAGGAAGTAATGGAGGTAACTATGCAGGCAAAAATAGGCGAGGGTTTGAGGACACTCGGTGTTCACTTAGATGTAGTGGGCTTAGATGCAGTGGTTAGAGTGGACGCATCGTTGTTAGTAACACCAATAGTAGAGGAGCCAAGTAGGGCTGGCAAATCTTAGAAATTGCACACATACTTGAGTACGAGGTTTAATCGAACACCAACACAACAAGCGTCAGACATTCTTTCACCTGCGCGAGAAGTAGAAGTAGCCCCAGAAGGAGATCAGGTAGGCACATAGACACAGGTGGAGTGAGAGTCGCCTGATGTAGATCGATGAGATACCACACTCCTCGACAAATAGCGTTGTAAAGCGGATGATAAAAGTTGTGAAGACGGCTATGGGTACCCAACAGCCCATAGTGGGGCCGGAGACATTAATGGGAGAGGATGTTGAGACATTTCTGGCTGACATGGTGACTTGGGCTTGCCAAGTGGTGATCTCTGTGCAGAAACATGCTTTGGATTCAGTAGTACAGGAGCTAGAGCACGTCATATCCTTCATGAGAGTAGGGTGCTCAGCTGCTTTTTCAGTCTGCTATGAGGAATACAGGTGGCCTAGAGTAGAGACTTCGGAGATGCGGCAGGATTGGACCACCACCAGAGAGTTAGTTGTAGAGAGTGGCATAGAAACTCTGACTCGTGAGGTAGTCTAGATATATTGTGATGCTTATTATGCTCTTTAGAGGAGTCAGGCAAACCAAGTAGTGGCAGAGAGGGCTCGAGAGGAGCCAACTACTAGGTTAGCAGTAGTAAAGGCGGACCTAACTGTAGAGAGCAGCTTGGGAGTCAAAAAAAGCAGCTTGGGAGTCTAAGAGGATAGCATTTATGGCTCAACTAAATGACGCTAGGCGGGAGAAGAGTCAACTACAACATGAGTCAGTAGAAAAGGAGGCAGAGCTTGGAGAGATTGCCAAGATGATGCAATCAGCCTTGGAGATTTAGATGTAGGCCAAAGCAAATTCAGAGATACGGACTGAGCAAGTGCGTGAGCTACAAGTACAACTGAACGAGCGTAGAGCACTTATGGGTTATCATTCTAATTGGAATTTCAGATGTGCTTATATGAATAAAGTATTTGTTTTGTGTTACGTTCTAATCTATTAATGTGAAAAGTATCCGTTTACCCTATACAGTAAACAATACCAAGTCTCTTAGGCATCCTCATTGTTTTTTTCAGTAGTGTATTGTGGATTCAAATCATCCTAGTTCCTAAACTTCTCCTCAAAGTCAGCTCTGCACAAAGATAAATCAGATTTTGTTTCAAGATTTTTTATCATAGTCATCAATAGTATCTGCCATACTTGCATTATGGTCTTCATCACAATCAAAATGAAATTCATCTTGTGCAGGATCTCCACCATACTTAGGTTCCATCACACTCAGATCACATGCGTCAAAAGGTTGATTGCTTTGTTCAGAAACAAAGTGCTTGTTATCCTCTTCATGAGTGGTTACCTTTGTGAGAGAGTCACTCCTAGATTCAGTACTATTGATGTCTTCATAAACGCTCCTCTCCAAAGGTTGCGTATGATCATCCAAAATATATCTATTTGAACCATCATCTCTGGAAATATCTGAACTCAATCCCAAAGCCGTTGTTTTGTCCTCCCCTTCATGAACAAACTCATCAACAGTAATTGCATGCATAGCGAAAGGATCTTTTTGAAACTCTGTCAAATGATTTTAATGTACCAAGGCACTATCTCCATTCGAATGAGCTGCTATGAACCTCTTTTTTCTTTTATTTGTTTGTCATTGTTTCTTGGGCTAGAAGAATATTTTTTCATTTACTTCTTTCTTTGTAAAGATGGATCTTAACCAACCAAGATGCTCACGCAAATACTGAATATCTTCTAGCATCTCCTCATAAGTTTTCACCTTTATGATAGGATTGTTGTTTCCTCCAATATTTCTGCCATTGGTGACATCAATACCCATTTGTCTAGCCATCATCTGCATCAACAAGTCCATCTGTTGATTCATGAGCTCTTTGTTAATCCATATTCCTTGTAACCTGTTTACCTATGCTTAAGGGTTCATTCAGATTTCTCTGCTCTTCTTGCCTTGTATCTAATATTTATTAATGCCCTCTTTCTCCGTGTATTAAATGATATGTGTCACTGTGTAATCATTCTGCATTGTACCCAGGAGAATGGTAGGATACACTGTTCTGATACCACTGTAATCTTCTGCCCTTTTGCTCACTGATTTTTTTTGCTTTCCAATGTCGGTAATTTTGTCAAACAGTTGGCTTGCCGCTTCAGTGCAAATGTAAGTAAGACTGTTTGCTGACATCTTCAGCTTTTATTTATTATGTGAAGTAATGAACAATGCAAAGACTAGCACTATGATAATGACAATCACAAAGATCATTAATGCATTTTATTCCAGATTTCAAGAACTAGTACAATGGACTATTGAGATTCAATTTATGTCTTGAAAATTATAGAAAACAGGATACATAGAGGAATATCTATGTCAGCAATAACAATTGCAGCCTCTTATTGTTGATCTCAACGCAACCACTAGCTAACTCAAACCCCAAATCACAGCCCCCGCTGTGTTTATTGGCTACACATAGCTCTACCAGGTCTAAGTGCTACACCTAGGCAGCAATATAGTATCTGTGGATTGCCCAGTTCTGATCACATATCAATTGCAGGTACTTATAGCTATAAAACCCTGGGATTCAAGCCTCCAATGATAGTAATTATCTGGTTCGACACTGCTGCAGCATTTGTTAAGTCCACACAGCACCCCTCAGTGTGATTTGAATGATTGCCATGCACAAATCATTGCAATATGGTGCAACTACTCAGAGTAGATGCATGGCACCTAACATTTCAACTTTTCAAACATAAACTCCAGCTCATATCACCAAAACAAACCCTAACCTGGCAACAAAAAAAGGATTTGAAATCACTAACAAACTCAATCTCAGATTTTACCTTGAAGCTCAAGAAGTACCAAGATTGATAGCATAGAGGGTTTGCATCCTCCAGGCCCAAGAGAGATAATCTCCACAGATCAACGAATTCCATTCCATCTTCAAGCATGCTGAAAGAGAGCTCTTCAATCTCTTTTGTAACACTTTCCAAAAGCCTAACCACTCACCTTTTTTCCCTTTCCTAAAATTTTGGGATTTTTCTTTTTCGCCTCAATTTTCTTGTGGATGCTTTTTTGGCCCTTATTTTTATTGGGATTTTCTTTTCTTTAATATTTCCATTCCATATAAAATGACTTTTTTTCACTGAAGTCCCCTATAACTTATATTTATGCTCCCAATGTATTATTAAATACAGGGGAACATTTAATCAAGTATTTTACCACAAACTACTATGCATTGATAAACTTAAATAGTTAACTTTTATAAAATAACTTTATTAATGCATAATAAATCATATCACTAATAAATAAATGATCTTGTCGATATTAGCAATTTACCATCGACATGCCACTGCAACTGTAAGTCCAAAATGCCCATAATTCTTACTATAAATAGTAATTATGCACACAACTGCCACAATATCCCTCAAAATGGCCTGCAATTGAAACTGTCTAGGTCAAATGGCCTTCCCTTTCATGTCTTGGTTAGCTTACAAGACTATGGGGAAACAGGATAGCAGAAAACTCATATAGTGCTAGAAAGGGGGCATTACTCCCCTTCTCTAGTACTCCCGCATCCTTCGGGACTGCTCCTTCAAATTTTGAAAGAAAGAAATCAGCTTCAATAAAAGAGAAAACTGTGCTGGTTGGTGAAGAAAAAATTGCAAAAAGGATAGAAGTCCTACATTGACACCTTGGAAAGTTGAGCAAAAGACCACAAGAAAGAAATCAGTCAAAGAAGAATCAGAGGAACTAGGGTCAGAGCAACAACAAACATAAGAGAAAGAGGAATCAAAATTAGAGAAAGGAGAAGAAATACAGTAGACTCAACAGGTATGAAACCTAGAGTGCATATAGTGGAATCTTCAAATGAAGAAGATGTGGAAAAGGAAGAGAAGAATATATTATTCACATGAGAAAGGAAGATGAAAAGAAGGTGGTAAAAAGAAACCACTCAAGTTAGAAACTCTATATAGCTATATGGTGACAAATGACAAGATGGAGTTGGCTGTAGAAATGTATGGAACATCAGATGAAACTGAAAAATTAATAATAATTGAAGCTTTTATAAAATACCTAACTGATTTGGAAGCATATTCGAAAGACTTCAAAAAGGATATTCCATAGGATCTGTGGAACGTGCTGACAAAAGTAAGACAAGAAGCTATAGAAAATGAAAAAAGGATCAAGTTGTATGCACTACAATCTGTGGGTGCTACCTTATTAGATGAAAACAAGGCTACCTTGAAACATATATGTTCATTAGGTCAAAATGAAGGAAAGATATCTTAATGCGGAGAGACAAAAAAGTAATTGAAAAGCTGCAAATGGAAATAATAGAATCCTTTCGTAGAATGGCAATACATCTTGCAATGTTGTCAAATGTGGAAGCCATGGAAGATGATGTTGTTACCATAGTGTGTTCAGCCCGTAGGTGAACTAGGAAAGAAACATTTAATAACTTATCAAAGTAAAATACTATTCATTAATCAAATGCTTTTTGTACATAACAATAATGTTCCATACAATGATTGATGCCAAACATATAAGTGAAAGCTACATTTATAATATCAGATACGGTGCTTATGAAATGACACAACTATGTCTGCACCGGTAATTGCCTAATTACCCATTTTCCTAGACAACATCGTCCCCCGCAAAAAGAAAAATCGTCTCCTGGTGACTCAAAACTAACAAAATTAGGAGACAACATACAAACATAGAAACAACATAAACTAGGGAGGAGGTTGCGTCCTTGAAGTGTTCCGCTGTTGGCGCAACTCAAACTTGATTAGTGCGAATGCAAAAGTCCTTCTGCGTTCGTGTGTTAACTTCCACTGCCTCCTTCAGGAGAAGTGCTACCTCCATGGCCTGGGCCTGGGTTGTCTACAATCCTTGTTCAACTGCTTGCAATCTTTGTTCGACCTTCTGCTTATCTCGCAAAAGTGCTACTCGCTCAGCTACCCATGCTGCCTGTTGGCTAACCAATTCAACAACTAACTTCTCTCAAGCTTCTATCTCGATTGCCGTAGACCTCACCACTGCAATCCTCTCTGCTTCCCTATCTGCCTCTGCACGCCTATGAGCATAGTAGACGTCTTTATACGCCCCTACTATCTTGTGTGCCAGCTTCTCCATAACAGTGTTGCAGTCCCAACTCAGGCTTCATAGCCCAATCAGCCAACATCTCAGGTGTTTCTACTATTGGTCATCCCCTCGCCTCAAAGCAGGAGCGAAAATGCTCAAGATAGACCCCTCGAATATAGGCTCAGATCAAATGTAACTCCTTCCTATAGATCAAAGCCTGATATCCAATGCTTCATCCTCTCTCCATCACAACCTCCATGGCTTTGATGTATGCCTCATAGCTATCCTCATCTGACCTGTAATCCTCTTTTCCAACAGTGTCAACATCCCACTCCATATATGTATCCATCTCTACCTCTTTTGTGGTAGCCACGTCCACAACCAATACGACCTCCTCATCTCCTGGCGCATCCTCACACTGTGGTACTCCCACCTCCTGTGGCTCTAATATGGCAGCTACTCCTGGGGATACCTCTCCCTTCCTCAAGGACTAAATGGAGGAATCGACCTATGCAGGAATGAGTCAGAATTGCTATCTCAAAAATACACTGGCTTTGTCCATCACCTCAACCTTCTTTGGTTGTGCTGCTTGTGTCATCTCAATGCTCTTGATTGGTTGTGTCGGTTGGGCCTCAGCCAACAAAGATGAAGATATGGGGACAACAACATTAGAGACGATCACATCTTGTGAAACCTGAGGTTCGGGGCTCTAATGCGTGCATCTCTACTAACTTTATTGTTGGCATTGCTAGTGCAACTGGATCTGCTAAAACATTCTGTGGAGTCATAACATTTGTCCTCGTCGTAGGTGGAGTCATGATAACTGCACATGCCTTTGTCCAAACAGAGGAATAAGCGAGGTAGTGGTTGTCAAGTCTGCCGAAGTCTGCAACTGGTGAGGGGTGAAAAGTGTGGACCCAAAATGAGCACCCCCAACAATCTATTTTTCAACTCTGTAAAGGCAGTCTCCTGGTTGGAACTCCAAACGTATGGTTCCCCCATTTGTGTCAACTTGTCTAGAGGAAGAACAATTCGGGTGTAGTTCTTTATGAACCGTCTATAATATCCAATGACTCTAGATACCTCCATTAGGGCCTCCATTTCCACGATCACCCTTACTTTATTAGGGTCGGTCTTCAATCCTGACTTGCAAACAATGTGCCCAAGTAGTTTGCCTTGAGGAACCATGAACTGACATTTTTTTGGATTCAATGCCAACCTTGCCTGTTGACACCTCTCCATACATTCTTGGAGTGCCTTCAAGTGGTTGTCCTATCCATTGAAGATGGACCAATCATCCAAAAATGCTTGAAAGTTGCCTATCGACATTTTGTCAAATATGTGCAAAATGATCCTTTGAAACCTAGTAGGTGCGTTACACAATCCGAAGGGCATTCAATTATAAGCATATACTCCATCCTCCACCACAAAAGTAGTTTTCAGTTTATCTTCTTCAGTGATGGAGATCTGGTTATAGCCAGAGAATCCATCCATGAAGGAATACGTCTTGTGTCCTGCCACTTCTTTTAGAATTGTGTTGGTGAACGGGATTGGAAAAGGATCTTTTATTGTGACCGCATTCAGACATTAGAAATCCACATATATTCGGATTTGGATCCGTACTTCATGGATATCACAATTGGTGACACCCACTCACTTGTTTGAACTTTAAATATTATATTGGCTTCCAGCATTCATTGTATTTCCTCATCGACGCGGGCTGCTTAGTTCTTGTTCATTTTGTATGGTCGCTTCTGCACAGGTATGGCTTTGGGTACCAAGGGTATGCGGTGGACACACATTTCTGGTGGGACCCCTTTTAAATCATTGTAAGTCCATGCAAATACATCTTTATACTCCATAAAGATTTTAAATGCCCTAGCCTTCAGTACTGGGTTCCAGTTGTCTCCAACCAATATGTTTCTCGGATTCTTTGCATCGCTAAGGTTAGTAGCCTCTACTAACAACTCTTCATATCTTATGGCTTTTCCTTCAAAACAATGGGCGAGGCTTTCGTTGATTTCCGTGTTGCTTTCTTTGTATTCCACAAACTCTGGTGGAAATACCTCCTCATCTTCTAGTTCCTCGATGCCAAGCATGTAGGAATAGAAGAGCTCATAATCTTCCATCTGCCAATGGAAAAGTCCATTTAGT
This sequence comes from Cupressus sempervirens, assembly GCA_028749045.1. Classification (NCBI taxonomy): domain Eukaryota; kingdom Viridiplantae; phylum Streptophyta; class Pinopsida; order Cupressales; family Cupressaceae; genus Cupressus; species Cupressus sempervirens. The sequence continues at coordinate 518,389,999 of CM053788.1, forward strand.
GAATTGGTCTCGTCTCTTGAAAATTTTTCCAATTCTAAAACACCTTTGTCATTCGAATCCATATGGGCTCTTCCCTCATTTGTTTGATGTTCCCCATCTGACTTAGACTTCGACGACGATGCCATTTCTTCACTTACTATTTGGGTTTGGAGATCAATGGCAAACTTCTGCCCTCTACTTTCCATAGCTAAAATGTTTTTCTTCTAGTTGTGATTCACTTTAGCGGCCACCAACCATCCTCTTCCAAGAATGGCGTCATACCCCTTTTTCTTTAAAGGAATTAGTACGAAATCCAGCACAAATATCTACATCCCGATGGTTACTTGTTGAGGCACCAGGGTCCCTAGGGGCTTTATCCCTTGCTGGTCAGTGTTGAACAAGTTGAATGTGGGCAGCCACAAGGTAGGCTTGCCTAATTTCTTCCACGTCTCCTCGGGAAGAACATTCACCCCAGACCCACCATCCACGATGGTGTTTGTCAGGATGGTTCTGAGGATTCCCATCTCGACCACCGCCAGGTGACGACTGTTGCTTACTGTAAGCAACATGGGATTTGTGGCCCACCCTCTTGGTACCGCTGGTTGTTCCTTTGTCTCCGACGGGTTCATGTGGCATTCAATAATGTAGTCCTTAGTTGCAGTACCGTTTGTAATAGGTCTTGAAGTCTAATGGGAACCTCTATTTGTAAGATCTGATTGACCAAGTTGTTCTCTCACTCCGATCCTCCAGGAGTAGTATCTTTCATATCTTTCATAGCCTTCATTGTCCTTTCTATATCTTCTCATGCCTCCTGCAGTCTTTGCTTCTCCGTGCGGGGGTCAGGATAGGTGGCTTCCTTAGCCTGGCTACGGGTGACAACCAAAACTTTTTCCTGATCAATGTTAATGAGGTTTACTTGTTTTGGGCAACTGGCGTCTTTGTGGTCCCTTGGACCACACCATCGACATAATTTTTGAGGAGTGTCATTCTTCGAACACTCTTTGGCAAAGTGGCTCCATTGGTTACATGCTTGACATTAGATTATGGATCTTCCCTTGGAATCATACTGTATCCGATTTCTGTTGTCATTCTCACTCCGTCCTTGGCGGCTATATCCACCAGATGTGGCATTGCTGTTGCCTTGGGTCTCATTATTAGTGCTCGAAGTGGATGGTTGTTCCTATGTGAATATTATCTGCTAACTTGGTGTCTTCATGTTGAACGGGCACTCCTTCGTAGAATGACCCAAGATTTGAAAAATATCGTTTAGGGCACGCTCCCTTTGGGTGTGTTTCTCTTTGCAATCCGTACACCATATTGCTCCTTCCTCCATGTGACCAGTGGCTCCCTTTATGGATTTAAACGCCTTCCTCATTTGCTTCAAGTCCTTTTGGAGGGCCTGTACTTTCTTGTTGGGTTCCTCCTCACTATTTGCACTACTTTCCTTGTTAGAGGACTCATCACTCCCAGAGGAGGACAAAGATTTGCTTTTCTTCTTTTTCTTTACTGTCTTGCCCTTATTTTCTAAGTTCAGGGCATGGTCGTAGGCATCTATATATGATGTTGGTGGGACTATCTTCATTTTCCTTCTCAATGCCCCGTGGAGTCCTTCAACAAACCAACGTTTCTTTAGTTCATCCGTAGGTTGAGTACCTATCCGGCTAAGAAGATCTTTGAGCCTTCGATTGTAGGCTGGGACGATGTCCTTTCCTTGTTTATAGTTGCAGATCTCTGCGACAACCTCGTTGTCGTCCTATAGTAGGTGAAATTCTACTTGAAATTCGTTCTTTAGATTATCCCAAGTGGAGATCTTCATCTTGTCCATGTCAGAGAATCAATCCACGGCCACTCCTCGTAGACTGGCTAGAAATTGGTTCAACCACTTGTCAGCGTCAGTGACTGAGTTGGCAGTCCATATGGTTTCGCATGTACTACAATGTCATACGGGGTCTTCCTTCTCCTCGCCTGTGAACTTGGGGAGTTTTTGCTTTTGAGACATTGTTTTTCTCATCCTTTGATGACTACTTGTTTGTGTCCCAAAACTTTCAGGAGTTGGTCTCGGCGGATTACTCTGACCACCATGCAATGTTGCTCCGATGCTTTCTTGTGCCCCGACGTCTTCTATTGGCCTCGCCTCCCTTCCTACTTCTTTATGGGATCCCTCTCATAGTGGTGTACGGGATGAATACAGAAACTCTTCTCTTATCTCCTTGAGCATCGTTAATCTATGTCGTGTTTCCTCAAGCAACTCCTTGTTGCTCTGTACTCACCATTCCGGCGAATTGTGACACCCCTCGGCAGTTCTGGCACATTCCACGCGGTTGCCTTCAATCACCCTTGGTGATTCGTCCGGTTGTCCCACAGTTTGATCTTTGGAAAGTTGTTTGAGCTGCCGCCTTCGCTCGACTTGGATTAAATACCCCTGCACAGATTGCAATTCGTCAACATCCTCCCTCAAGTTCTTATTTTTGTTTAAAAGATTGGGTATTTGACATATACCATTATATAAAAACAAAACATAACACACTTTTATTTATTTAATTTGTATACATCATGTGTCGACTCAAGTGACAGTTACAGGCTCAAGTGCTCTTGGTTCCACTGCTCAATTTAAGCTCATGGTTCCATTTTGCGATACCGTGCATCTCTCTCATAGAAATTCTTGAGGGTCTCCTGTTGGCGTTCCTCGTGTTCTATTTTCTTTTGTGCCAAGTATGATTGCGCAATTAGACTGGGGAGTTGGTCCAAAAATCTGTTCATGGTTGGGCTTGCATGCATAACATCCCACACATTGTCCGACGTAACCTCGTTCTCCGCGGCTTCCCTCCATATGAAGGTTTCTAGGCCTACGCAGTACAGGATGTGAAAGTTCTGGGCTGCCTCGTGCTCACCTTCCAGAATTTTTGTTTCATCATCCTCATTTGTTTTCCGGTTGTCTAGTATGGTTATTCTCATTTATCCTCGGGCTCCGATACTACTCTGGATTCAAACTGGCAACGACACCAAATGTTCAGCCCGTAGGTGAACAGGTAAGAAACATATAATAACTTATCAAAGTAAAATACAATTCATTAATCAAATGCTTTCCGTTCATAACAATAATGTTCCATACAATGATTGATGCCGAATATATAAGGAAAGCTACATTTATAATATCCAATACGGTGCTTATGAAATGACACAACTATGTCCGCATTGGTAATTGCCTGACTAGTAACTGCCCATTTTGCCGGACAACATAGTGCAACATGAGCCTGAACAAGTTCATCCATTTTAGGATGAAGGCCAATCGGAACACAATACAAGAGATATTGATTTGAGTATTACACACCTTCCTCCTCCGGAGAATACAAAAGAATATGTTGCCCCTCTGAAAAGCATAAAAGTTCTTAGATAAGAAGAGAAGAATGATATGAATGATATCCCTGACAATTTCAAAGAAGAAAAGTTAGAAGAAATGGCCAGAAAGATGAAGAAGAGATAGAAACTGAAATTGAAAAACAAAATGAAGAAACAAAAGGAGTTGGGAAAACAAATGGTGCGAAGAATAATATGATGCTGTAAAAAGAAAGAGGAGACAAAGGAAGAAAGAAAAGAGATGTGTGAGTCCATTTTGGAAGCTGGTACGTCCTCTGGTATTTCTAATGATCCTGTGGAAGTCTACTAAATACTCAGTTATGTTTTTAGCCTGTCACTTCTTCAAAATTACTATTTAATTTGAGTAAAATTGATCTAGTGCACAAATTTCAGCTAGGAGATGCCTTTCATGCATCCACCTAAAAATATTTGATTGAAAACCAACGTAATGATAAGATAATCAAATAAGTTGTTGAACTGTTACACGGTGCTACACTCGGAAGCAACATTGATCCTTCTCTATCAGGTGCAAAAAATGTTAGATTGATAATAAATTCTTTCAAATTTTATTCTTATAATCTTAAAGATGTTGTATTCAATGAGCTAGAGAAAGAGAGAGAAAAAAGGCTAACCGAGCTTAAAGGAAAATTTGCTGCTGCACATAAAAGATTTCTTGAATTAGTGACTTCAAGAAAAAGTTTTCCTTAAAGAGGCTAAAGCTTTATATTGTTACAGATTGCAATGGTCTGAGACCACCAAGAACATACGATAGGAGATTCCCAAATCAATGCAACATACCATCACTTCGATTCAGAATAAGACTTGTTTGGTTCCATAAGAACTGGCAGTGAGGAATTACATAAAAAATTCTTTGAATTATAGCAGCAAAGAGAAAAGATAACCTCTCGGTCACCTAAGGGATTTGATCAAAATGAAAATGTATCTCTAGTCTCTTGTGGTCTTCTTAAGGCACAACTAGTTGATCAAACTGTTCTATCTCTACCACAGTTGAAGAAGGAGAAAGCACATTAAAAACACTGCATATATAGAATAGCTTTCTTGAACCCATTGTACAGGCTTGGGACGGAAACAAGGATGCGTGGAAGTCCCATGTGCAAAAGATCAAAGGGTCAACATCCTCCAATTGACAATTTTTTGTTTGCAGAATTATGTAGCTTATGAGTTGTACAGAAGTTTTTGTTATTTACTTAGGAGGAACATTACATTGCTTTTTTCACTAGAGTTGTGATAATGTTTTTTCATGTGCCCTTTTGCCATTGGACCCAAAGGGGGGAGATATAAGGATATATGTAGAGATATGTAATGGTAACAATTTTTTGCATGTTTTCATCAATGACAAAGGGGGAGAATGTTGGAATGTTGTCATTGATTCATAGCTTCCTTGCAAATCGAATCCTATATATATAGAGATATGTAGTGGTAACAATTTTTTGCATGTTTCCATCAGTGACAAAGGGGAAGAATGTTGGAATGTTGTCATTGATTCAAGCTTTCCTTGCAACATGAGCCTCGACATTTTTGACAAACTATGTGTCTATATGTGTCTATGTTTAGGTCCTCACTCGTTTGCAACTAAAGGTATTGATTTGTGGTTTTGGTTACATGCTTACATATTAAGGTAGTATCCATATTCAAGATTTGATGATAATACAACATGGTGTGGAAGATACAAGGTTCAAAAAAGTCTTATCTGATAGATACTCTGTTTCTCCCATAGTTGAAAAACTCAGTTTTGGCAATATCTCGGCTAGCTCGAAATTTGAAAAACTTGGAATCACCAAAAACTCAGCAAAAAAATTGGTAATAAATCGACACTTTTATTGAACATTTGAAAATATATAATTTTAGTAGATATATATTGATAAATAATTATGAAGACTACAAATAAATATATTTGTTCTCTATAATGAATTTATAATTTATCAAACACCATAAACTTATAAATGTTGTTAATAAACAATGCATATGCATATTAGCATTAAGAATAAATATAAAATATTATAATTTATTAGATATACAGTTATTAATCTATACTAATCTATAACTCTCTATATTGAATTTATTAATATACAATATTATACTACTTTACTATTAATATATAGTATAATAGTATTATAAATCTGTATTATATAGTATTATAAATTTACAAAACTAGTGCAAATAAATTAAAATTTGTATATTATAAGCTTATCTATAAACTTACAATCATCAATTCATAACTTGTAGTTTTATAAATTTACAACTTATAGCTCCATAAAAATATATATAGTGATGTTGATGTGTATATAGGAGCATAATACTGATGTGTATATGAGGAGATTTGACTACTATGCGTTGACTTTCCAAGTCATTCATTGGGGACGAAATTTGGCATACTTAGGCAAATTTAGATTAAATTTCCAAAAATGTTTTCTATAACTTGTTGAAGAGCAAAACCATTATGTGTGTATCCTACAATCAACACTCCATGTGATGGCATCTTTGAGGCATATCATTGAAATAGTTCATGTGTCTAAATCTATGCTTCTACGTTTTCTCAACAGTCTAAATCTGTGTGCCTTATCAGCAATTGTACCTTTCCTCAACAACCATCGTAGCCCTTTTGTTAGCTGTCGGAGCCTGCAGGAAAATGAAAACATTTTTTAGAAAACATTGTTGTTTTTCAGGTTGACTTAATCAAACAGTTTTTTGATCCAAAAATAGTAAAAACCGTGATTTTTTCATCCCAAATTCGGTGCAATTTTTTCAAAATATCGTCGGTGATTTATTTGGTGATTATATCGGCTGGTAGCTTTGCTTGCAATATCTCGCGATATTAGCGATATATTGTAGTTTTTTAAAACTATGGTTTCTCCAATAAAACATGGTTGATGTGTGAAGCAGTTTGAGGCTGATTCATTTTGGAACATAGCTAGTAAGGTGATCTAATGTATGAAAAAATTGGTATATGTTTGGCATATCCTTCAAAATAAGAAGATATAGATAATGCGACTTTCAGCGACACAGTTTTTATCAGATATTATGATTGTAATCAAGTTAGAACTAGATGAAGTGTGTAAACTCTAGATACTATACTTTAGTGAAATTGTATGCCATGCATAGATGAGATACAACTATAACAGTTCAATTTGTACTTAAAGGAAGTGAGCCCTTCATCATTGGGATTTCCACACAGAAATATCGGTGGTATGTGTTGTGCTACTATTCATGTTTTCCTTTCTTTACTACACTTATGTGCATGGTTATTTAAAGTTTTTAATAGTTTAAAGAGAATATTGGTTCACCTTCCTCTCAGTATTCTAGATGTTCAACAAGAATAAACAATCTCATTTTAGTCGATGTGGTTGAAAAGCCAGGGTTTAAGAGAAATGTACAACTTAGTACTCATAAAGTCTTGTGGTTATTCAAGGGACCCCTAATTCTAGTGAATAAGAGTTTTGAGATATGATTTGAGATTGCATATTATGAAGATGAAGTCATATGTGATGTCTTGCTAATAGATTATTGCCATATTTTTTGGGACAACCATGGCAATATGATAGGAAAGTGCTATATATTGGGTGCCCAAATACTTATACCTCGTGAAAAGGAGGAATAAAATAGAAGTTGGTGCCACTTGAGCACTAGTGCAGAAAGGTATTAATGAACCCAATAGTGTTGCTTGTGTTTGGGAAATAATTCATGAAGGAAGCAAAGAAGGATGTGCATGTCTAGTGCTCATGCCAAGGCTTGTATGAGGAGGTACTAAAGCTGAGAAGGATGTTGATGGTGTAGATAAGATAGGATAAGATGAATTTATTAATGTCCAACAAAAGACCACAAAGAGGGTCTAAGGGACTGCCAATACACAACAAGAAAAACTAGCCAACAATGAGAACATTGGAAAAAGAAGAAGCCTAAACTAGAGATGTAAGCAAAACTAGCAACGAACTAGTTGCTCCTCATCATCGAGAAGAAGTCAAGTGTAGAAGGATACAACCCGAGTGAGGGGAGGCTCTGGGCCATCTCTTAGAATAACTAGAAGTGGAGGGTTGTTGCTGTGTGTAATTCCTGTGAGGCCTCATGGACTTGGTTTATCTAGGAGTAGGGAGATCAAGCGACTACTTGGTACCCCGAACTAAAGAGACCAACATGAAGGAGGTGATAAGCCGATTTGTGGTCTGTCTCAAAGGGGACTAAAGCTGCAAGGTGTGGAAAGGAGGAAGGCAATCAATCTTGATCCTTAATATAGATGAGTAGAGGCCCGGGCATACCAACAACAAACTTGACCAATAGAGTTAGAGCCTGCAGTCGCTTTCGAGAAGCGATAGGCCAGGTAAGAATTATCATAATGCCCCTCAACTGAATCCACAAAGCACCGAAGATAATGGAGGAACCAAACTAGATCAAAGATGGCTTTGAGTCTGAACGAATGTGCCTCAAACTTGACCAAAATAATATTGAGAGTAGACTAGTGGTACTTGATGATGCCCTTGAGAAGAAGAGTTTGGACCCTCTCCATTGAAGTTGAGTCTAACTCCAAAAGAGAGCGCCCCCAAAGCATAGAATTGTAAAGCACAATTGGCCTAATCAAGGTGTCCAAGAGAGCCATCCAGGACATGGAGTTCTGTAAGTGATGCCAGAAGAATTGTTTCTCAACAAGAGCAAGGGGTCCGTACCCCTTGTTGATGTGGGGTTGCATGGCAGGTTTCATACTAAAATGGGGGCTAGAAAACTTGCGCCCTAGATACGTGTAATAAGAAGAAATCTCAAACTCTATGAGCTAGATGAAGAAGTGGAGATGAGAGGTCTTCAAGCAATCAAAATCATCACCTAGGTCTTGTCTAGGTTAACCATCAGCTACCACAAATCAAAAAGAGAGGCTAGACCATCTAGAAGCCATGATAGAGCTTTTAGGGAGGAGGCTGAGAGAACTACATTGTCCACAAAGAGTCATGTGGAGATCAAGGCTTGATGCAAGGAACAACCATCATCTAAAAGCAAGTGCTCACGAAGGAAAGCATCTAACTCATCAATGTAGGTGCTAAACAAGGTAGGAGAGAGAGGGAAACCCTAATTCACCCTAATGGTGCTCTAAATGGAATCTAAAAAGCCTCGTAGGGGCCTGAATCTGCCCACCACACTCATACAATCTTGTGATGACCATCAGAAATGTGCATGTCTCTAAGTCTCTAAAAAAAGAGGCTTGAGGGATGGAATCAAACACTTTACGAAAGCCCACAAAGCAATAGTAAACTTCGTAGAGTGATGCCAAGGCTCTTCAATGATAGCTCATAGTGTCAAAATGTAGTCCATGGTCTGAAAGTTTGCCTGGAAACTAGCTTGCCCCTCACCGAAAATTACGTTGATCAAGATCCTTGGAGAGAATAGTGTGCAATATGATGATGCATAATTTGGAGAAAGTGTGCTGAACCATGATGGTCCTGTAGTTCTTGGGATTAGAATATGTTGTGACCCAAAAGGGGGAAACCAGTACACACCACCTTGTTGAAGAGCAACGTGAAAAAGGGGCCTAGAACCGTGATGCCAACCTTGAAAAGTTCAACTTGAAACCCTTACTCATCCTCTGCCCTACTACTGTTCATGGATCTTACAACCTCACTGATTTAAGTGTTGCTTCTGGATTTGATTATGTGAGAAACTTTTTGTCAACATTTCAAATCACACCTTGTGATCCATCATTAGGATGAAAGAGAGAGAAAAATGAGAAAATGGGATAAGTTGCAAACTTAAACTCTATAAAGGTGGGGGAGGTTAAAGGGAGGAGAGAATGGTCAAGAGTTGTCAACAAGGAGTCAAAGTTAAGGCCCTCAAAATATAAATAAAGGAAACAAAGAGAGAGAAAGAAAAAGAACCAAAGACTAATAGGAATAAAGATAGTAATTATTTAGAATAAAGAGAAAAAGAGACCATCATAGACATCAAGTAGGGAGCAGAATAAAAAGTAAAATAAGACTCACCACACCATTAATGAATAAATCAATAAACACAACCACATAGTAGAAAGTTAAAGCATCAAATAAGGAGACAGACTGAAACCTACAAATAAGGAACCATAAGAAACACAAAAATTAAATTAAATAGTAGAACTTCAAACTATAACCATAAATATATATAATAAAAAAAATACTAAAATGAAAAGCAAAAGAAATAAATATACAATTATACATATATAATACCATACTTATATCAACAGATATAAGGAAAAATTGGAGGAATGTAAAATTTCATGAATGAGGATGTGCCAAATGATTGGTGACTGGTGATGTCATTTAGTTTAACAAATGTGTTGAGCACCTTCACAAGGTTAATAAATGAGGTAAGGAAACCATTTCTAGGAACATTTGTATTTATGTTTTCGATAATATGTTGGTCTTTAATAGGAGAAAAGAGGAATAGTTGGCACATATAAGGCAAGTAGTATAACAACTATGTGAGGAAAAGCTATAGGTATACTTGGGATTTGTGTTAGCTAAAGAGGTTAAAAAGATGTGTTAGCTAAAGGTGATCATGGAATGGTCATTGCTAAAGAGCATATTCAAGGTCTAAAGGTTGTATGGGTTGGCAAGATTTTATAAGGAGTTTCATTGAAAACTTCAATGGAATCTATGTGCCTACCATAGAGACTACGAGTAGTGATAGTAAGTAGCTTTTATTGATAAGGAGTGTAGAGTGAGCATTCCACGTGTTGATAGTAAGTAGTTTGTGTTGATAAGGAGTATACGGTGAGCATTCTAAGTGTGAAGAGGAAGATGATAAAGCATTCAATGCTAGTATTTCCAAATTTTCAGAAGGTTTTATAAGTAGATTGTGGCACTAGTAAGATAGTGGTTGGTGCAATATTGAGCCATCAATGCAGGCCAATTACATACCTTGGTGAGAATCTCAATGACAATAGGAAGCAATATTAAATTTATCTCCAAGGGTTTTAAAGTGAAAGTGCAAGTGCCAAAGAAGTGGAGGTAATATTTGTTGCATAAGGATTCTGTATTATGCTCAAACCACCAAACTTTTTAGTGTATCAACAACCAAAACAAGTTGAACTTGTGGCATATGAAGTGAGTTGAGAATTTGTAGAGATATGTTGTTATTAAGAACATAAGCAATTATTCAAAAAAATTTGTTGACAAATTGAACCAAAGAAGTGCTTTAGCTATAGAAATCTGCATGAGAATAATGGAGATGGAAACAATCACTAAGAAGTATGCTCAAGATGAGGATTTCCAAGAGGTGTGGAAAACATGCATCAAGCCCATGTGTGGAGGACAATTATGCTTATTAGATTATGTATTGCAAGATTAATTGTTGTAAAAGGGCACATAATGTTGGTTCCCAAAACTGCAGATTGGAAATCCAAGAGCTTGCCACTTCTCCGATAGGATTTTGCAATCAGTTCTGGCTAGCAAATGAGAATCACCTTGATTTCCCTGCACTTCAGGCTTTGCTACAACTAGGCGGGTAGACCTTCTCCTCGAACCGATCACTTGGTTTAGAGCTTTTCTAAACGAATTTAAGCTTTGGAGTTCTCTGGCTGGCAAGGTCCTTGAACTCGATGAAATTGAAACTGAATGCTGAGTACTTGAATTAATTGAATGTTTTGTATAAGGTTTGTTGATAATGAACCTGGTGCTTGTAGGAAGGAAGATATAGATTTTCTGACTTCAATAATAGAAAGACTAGTGCCTCTGCTCATCCGGGCAATAGAGTCAACTTCAGTGAATTTTCACGTTCAACTTTATAATGTTCCATGCACTTATATTGTCAACAATTAAATAGTCAACTTCAGTGAATCCTTGGTCCATGCTCACCTTGCATAAACAAAGAAGAAAATACATTAAGTTCATGAGACTGGTAAGAAAATATGAAAGAAATCATAGAATTTTCAAGCAATATGATTGCATCAACATCAGACTAAGGGAGCGAAATGGATTTCCAAGATCAAATTTCCCTCCAAGTTCCTAATTTTATGATTTAACCATGCAAGTTGATACAATTTTGTTCTTAAAATCTGCAAAATACATAATTTTTTTCAATGAATGTTATGCCCAAATTTTAGTTTCCTCCACCTTCCAATCTCAGAATTTTAGACGAAAATCTGTCCCTTTTAGCCCAGAATCGCTACTTTTTGAAGGATTTTCTTTTGTCCTTATTGATAACCTGCTGTCCTTATGATGTTTCACTTCCCTTTCACCATAGATCGTTGCCCCCATTTTGGAGTAAAAAGAACTGCCTAATTGTAGAGGTAATTCTGTTCTTTGTTTTTTGTGAAAATGAAACGGATTTGCTCTCCTTATATAGGTGACCTGTGATATGAAGAAGCCCATTTATCAAGAATGCCAACCTGGCCTCTTTTAATAAAATTGTAATCAAATTAAACTCCCTTTTCTCCACAAAGGCCAATTCGTTATAAGGAAATGGAGCTTAAGATTTTGAATTTAAATTACCCCATAGCTGGAAGGTAATCCTGGGCGGAGATTCCTCTAATGGGAATTTCCGCCAAGAAATATGGAGCCCACTTAATCAGATTTCTTGCCTGATCGAAGGCCTCAATCACATATTCTAACCCTCAATTTACCTTCTGATCTGAAGATCGGCAAAAAATAATGTCATGAAGGGGGCAGAAATTAGAAAATTAGAGTAACTATGGGGCAGAATTGCTCAAGTTTGAGTATTTCCACCACCTACTTGGCAGCCCTTGATAATTACCTCAAAAAACATTCCTTGTCACCAAGTTTTTCCTAACCAAGATCTTGCAACCTTATTTTCATCCAACTTAATATAGTTTTGACCAGGTATAGAGGGTGGAATTTTTTGGTTTTGAGAATTTGCTGGGCGGAATTCTGCCACCTACTTGGCAGCCCTCTAACTTGATTCATTAAAATCCTACTTCTTGCATGACTTAACCCCCCATCTCCTCTTTCAAGTTCAAATCGTAACAAAACAATGGGGAATTCATGGCTAGGTGGAGATTTTTACGTTGGAGGATAAATGCTGGGCGGATATCCTCTGATTAGAGGATTTCCTCCAGCGTAGGCTTCACCTCATTTCCTTTGCAATTTAAAAAAGCTTACCATATTAGCATCACTTCATCTCCTTATTCCTCATTCACGCTCCACAATATAGCAACTTAGATCTGATTCACAAGGGGCAGAGATTTCTATAGTTGAGGATTCCATGGGCGGAATTCCTCTGATTAATCCTTAGTTTTGTTCCCTTTGGCATCAACTCAAACCGACTTCTTCTAAAACCTTTGGCAATCCTTCCTCATTCCTAAATCATTAAATTCAATCCACTTTTGGGCCACTATAAAGCGGAAATTCTTAGATGTGAGGATTTGAAGTGTCAGAAATCTTAAAATCTTGGGAATTCCGCCACTTGTTATTGCAGCCCCTAACTTGTTTTAAAACTTTCCCTCAACTATGTCTTCTTACCAGTCTGCTCTCCAAAACATACTCTTTTGTTTGCCTAAATTGCTTTGAGGGGAAAACTCAATGTTGGCGGAAATTCTTCTGATCGAGGAATTTCTACAGCGAAAATCCTCTGATCAGAGCAATTCTGCCAAGGACTTTTTGCACTCAAAGACCCAAACCTTCAAGTCATCCAAACTCAAACTTCAAACTTGAACTCCTTGACATCATCAAAGTTCTCATTTAGGCCACAAAACTCAAAAATAGTTGCTCCCTAAGACCCGAAAGACAACTAAAACATACTGCTGGAAAAAAAAAGAGGTCTCCATTTGCAATGGGGTGATGGTGTTAAAAGATCACAAAAGGGCGATGGTGTGTTATATTCACAAGTAGTTTGACACCAAAAAGGGATATTGAATGGAGAATATGCATTGATTCAAGGGCTATCAATGAGATTACTATTTACTATTTAGTATAGGCTTCTTTTACCTAGAGTGGCATTAGACAATTCTGCAGGTTAGATTTTAAAAGTGGAAATCATTAGATTAGGATGAGAGAGGACAATGAATGAAAAATTGCTTTTAAACCTAAGGATGGGTTATATGAATGGTTAGTTGTGCCCTTCGGCCTAGCCAATGGCTTTATTGCCGTCATGAAACTAATTAATTAATGTGAGAATTTGTTGTGGTTTAATTTGATGATATATTGATATTTAGCAAAACCAAGAAAGAACATCTGCAACATTTGAGATGGGTTTTAGAAAAAATGAAAGAAAAGCTGCTGATAAATCTAGAGTAATGTTTATTTTTGAAGAAAGAATGCCATATCTGGGCTTTGTGATATAAAGTGTCAAAGATGAATCTCACAAATGTATTTATGATCTCGGAGAGCTCTCTATTGAAAATTGCTATAGAGGTACGAAATTCAGATGGTTTAGCTAGCTTTTGTAGACAAGTCGACATTTTCATGGAATTTGTGCCCCATTAATGAGGAATGGCATATTTACATGGACAGCAGAAGCTGTGTAGGTAACTAGATGTTCTATTCATATTTTGACTTGTTCGGATAAAATTCTGGTTTGTATTTTCCATATTTGTGGAATAACTTGCATGTTCTGGGTCGTTTAGCATGAAGAAATTAAGGATGCTTTAAATGTTGCTGCCAAATCTATTTCACAGACACGGACATTTTTGTCATTATTTTTTATCATCTATCTTGATGTAAATTCTTTTATTGCTTTTACTTTTTTGGACTATATATTTTCTTCTTTTAATCCAGTTCTTGTATTTTTCACTTGTGGGTTTCATTTTGCAGGAGTAAGCTGGCTTTCTTTGCAGGGAAAATCAACTCCCCTGTTCGTGCTCAACTCGTAGAGACATGGAAAAATGATTCAGAGATTTTGGTACATTTTGGAAGGATCTCTACCCCATACTCTGAAGCTCTACTGAAAAGCAAATTTTGTCTTCACGTGAAAGGATTTGAAGTGAATACAGCAAGAATAGGAGATGCTCTCTTTTATGGGTGTGTACCAATTATAATTTCAAATCATTATGAGCTTCCATTCAATGATGTCCTCAACTGGAAATCATTTTCTCTTGTTGTCACAACTCTTGACATTCCATTGTTGAAGGATGTACTTCATAACATAAGCGCAAAACAGTATCAAAACTTAAAGGAGAATGCACGTAATGTAAGGAAACATTTCCAGTGGCACGCATCTCCTTTAGACTATGATGCATTTAATATGGTGATGTATGAATTGTGGTTGAGGTGTCATGTGTTAAGAATCCCTCTTTGACATAATCTTTGGAAATGATCAGTTGTGTGCATGGAGATATCATTGAAAGGCAATTTGTTTCTGCTAATCAACGGCCTGATTAGTCAACTGTAGTCTTTTCATCTTTAAGGCCAATAATCAGTTTAAGCAAGTGAACACATCATACAGGCCGATAGTCATTTTGAGCAACCAAGTTCACAAGCACATTAACAATGACAGAAATTGACTAGTTTATGGATCTATAATTATTGATCTGCTTGTTTTCTATTGAGTAGTTCATGGTATAAACTCCATCTGCTGTAATCAATCTCTAGATTTGGACAAGAGAGTACACTCTTTGTTTCCAAACTTATACAGTATCTTGATTGTGAAGAATGGAAGAACTTTGTTAGCTCTTTGTTGTCTCTATGAATGTCTAATGGCTTGATTTCTTACATGTTTACTGAAGGTTAATCAGCTAGGGTGGTTTATTAATTGCCTGTAAGTTGTTCTCTGTCCAAATCGTAGTCATGATATATATCAGAAGGCATATCATCCCACATGTTAGGAGAACATATGAACATTAGATATTTAAATATGTGATCCATTCTACTACCTTCTCTGCTTATCTACAAAAAAGTATAAAAAACAAGGTTCATTCAATGGTTATCATAATGTTTTTAACTTTTAACAAAAATAATATTATGAGATAAAATATACATATCAAGAAAGAAAAACAAATTAACCGTCAAACAATTGGGTAGCTGAGGTCATGTTTTGTTTTTTCAGTCCTCTCTTGCCATGGAATCAAGATGTAAAAGAACCACATGCAATTTTCTAACATCTTGCTTGACTTCCTCTGGTGAGATCAACATTACTTTGTTGCCCTCCCCTTTCACAAGACATAATTCAAATCTCCTCCCACCCTTGGAGACAATAAATGTATTTCTTCCTTCCTTCATGATTGCCCTTTTCCCACATTGTTAGGGTGGTTCAATTTTCAGCATACCCATTCAGAAGTTTACTTGGCATTATTTACTCCATGTAACTTGATAGCCTTTCTATAAAAATGAAATAGTCAATGTGTTCAGATGTGCTGAAACTTTCATGTCTATTTCTGCTTCAGATCTGCATACACTGCTTCATACATTTGCTGGCTCTACTGATAATAAGCTTACATCAATTTTCTATAGATCTGTGCACATATATGAAAATACTCTTGTTCACCACTTTCCATCTTTATTGCTACACTTTGTAGACACTGCTAAATACCACCACTAGCTACATTAATGATAAACTTACATTGTTTTCCTCTTAATTTGTCCGTATTTATTAAAGTAATTATTTTCACGTTTGCATAAAAATCATTGTGGCATTAAGCTTGGTGGTTTTTCTGATTTTTTGGAGTTATGCCTTCCACAGTGCCTCTTCCTCAACTGTGACACTAACTACACATTCATTTCTTTTTCTCTTGTAGCACTTTTGGTATTCAAATATAGAACTCTGTTATTTGCACTTGAAACAATGTCCATAAATGACATCAATGTGATATTTTCTTCCATATTATCTAAAGCTTGTGGGAACACATTTCAGTTTCTTGTTCTTGGTAGGGACTGTAAAGTTTCTGCTAATTCTGTGATCTTTGATCAGACTTGCAGTCAATTTTCTATTGGTGAATAATAACCTTCTTTAGTTCTGATGTATGGAGGAATGATCAACTTTATTCTGATCTAAATTAGTTGTATCTCTGCAATATAATCACTGGATATTGTTGCTTGGAGGAGCAGACTGAATTGTATTTGTGTGTGCCTCAAACTACAACAATAACCTACCTATATATCATCACTAAAGGGCATGTCCCTCAAAGGGACATGTCCCTTCCGTAATCGGCATGTACTTTCTCTCTAGATGTAGGCCTCTAGAAATCGGCGATTTGGAAAGGAAAGCATGTTAATTACTAACACACACAATGTGTTAGATTTGTAATGAACATTAACACATCCTTTAGAAATCACCGGCTCACAAAGGAAAGTATAAGACTATAATGTCAATCGTATGATATTCAAGGTGAGAAGATGAAGTGCTGACTGCACTTTCAGACCTGTAGGATTATTGGGCTACATACTTAACACTCCCTCTTAACCTGATAATCATATAGAGAGATATCATATCTGGCAACATCAATACAGATGAATAAGCAAGCATTAATACTCTATATCTGTCTGAATCTTCTTAGTATGAGGTATCATAAAACACATGATACAATGTCATATTACTAAACCTGTGATATGATAAATCACTACTACTAGTGATAATATACATGATAAATCTGAAGAGTAATTTAATCTCTTCATTTATCCAAGTTGTGACTCATAGAAACTGGTATTTCTATATCACAACAAGATCTTGAGTTTAAAATTTACTAGAATACAAGATAAACCTGGAGAATACTAAAATTCTTCCTTTATCCAAATTGTGACTCGTAGACATAGCAATGTCAACATCACAATATGATTTAAAACTCATCTAGATCTTACAGTAGAACTCTACTGCTTAGCACATTATCTAAGAGATCGTCATTTCTCATGATGTCTTTTATACAAGTGTTCATTATCTCAAAGATTGTCACCTCTTTAAATAATGAATACAATTGGTGGAGCCCATAACAGTCAATAGCCTGAGAAAATAAAATAAAATTATTTTATTAAAAATTAAAAGAGTACAAATGGATTACAATTCAACCATACCAATTCTCCTCCTGAAGTGTTCTATCTTCACTCTAGATAGAGGTTTGGTGAGTATGTCTGCTGTCTGATTTGCATTACAAATGTATTCTAATTTTACAGAATTCTTGTCTACCATATCTTTTACATAATGGTAAGGAATTTCAATATGCTTGGACCTGTCATGGAAAATTGGATTCATTGAAAGCTTGATAGAACTCTGATTGTCACAATGAATAACCATAGGATTCATGGCTTGACCAAATAATTATACAAGAAACTTCCTTAGCTAGACTGCTTCTCGAGAGGCTATCGCTGTAGCAATGTATTCGGCTTTTGTAGAGCTCTGAGCTACTGAAGACTGCTTTCTACATAAGCAAGATATCATAGTTGATCCTAAACTGAAACAAAATCTTGAGGTACTTTTTCTGTCTTTAACACTTCCACCCCGATTTGAGTCAGTGAATCCATGCAAATCTAAAGTAACCTTGTCATGTTTGAGTCCAAAATTAAGAGTGCCTTGTAAGTATCTCATAATGTGCTTAACTGCAACTAGGTGAATTTTCTTTGGCTCACAAATAAAATGGCTTAAGGTATTAACAACATAGCAAATACCCGATCTTGTATTTACTAAGTACATAAAGGACCCAAACATCTATTTGTAGAGAGTAGAATCTGTGGAAGGTGATTCTGCTGCTGCTTCCTTAAGTTTATATAGGTTAGTCTCAATTGGAGAAGACATAGGCTTGCAATTCCACATTTCAAATTTCTTCAAAATGTTTGATGTATACTTCCCTTGATTAAGTATGATATTGTCAGAATTTTGCCGCACTTCCAATCCTAAGAAGTAATGAAGGAGTCCCAAATCTTTCATCTCAAATTCTCTAGTTAGATCTTTCTTGCACTGATCTATGAGATGATTATCACCTATTATTAGTAGGTCATCAACATACAATGTCAAAATTACTATATCATCTTTATCTCTTTTAATAATATAAATTTGGATCGACTTCAGTCTTGGAGAATCCTAAGCCGGTGAGATACTTATCAATTCTTTCGTATTAGGTCCTAGGAGCTTGTTTAAGCCCACAGAGAGCTTTCTTGAGCCGGCAAGCAAAAGCTTTAGGATCATGAGTTTAAAATCCTTCAGGTTTCTCCAGATATACTTCTTCTGTAACCTTTCCATTTAGGAATGTTGTTTTTACATCCATTTGATGTACTTTCCATCCCTTTGATGCTACAATTGCTAAGACTACTCTTACGGAGGTATATCTAGCAACAAGAGTAAATGTTTTTTTATAACTAATCCCTTTTGTTGGCTCCTGATTAACAGTGTTTAAACAACCAAGTATGCAAGGCAAGAATGCGTCTATGGGCAACTATCTCCAATAATGGACACACTTCACCAAGAACCTGGGCCAACTATAAGGCTACACTCCTCCTGCACTTCAGGCTCTGCAAAATCTAGACGGGTATACCTATAGATTCTTTATATGGTACCAGTTATCAAAGCATACACTGAATCTAATGTAAAGCAGATAAAAACCCCTAAATCTTCTATACTTAACTAGGAATCCCAAGCATGAAATAGCTAAGAACATAACTCATGAAACTGGCAAGCTAAGTGTGGGTTAACATTGAATAACTTTCAACATAAAAGGGAAAAGTGATTTGATATGTTGATAACAGTAAGACCCAAGTATGAGCAACAGAACTTAATGATCCTATCTCTGACCAGTGTCTTATCTATTGGGTAATTAAAATGAATTACAACAGTACATCTCCTGAAAACCTCTGACATAATTCCTACATCAAGATCCTTGATCTATCTTTCACCTTGTGAATAGACATCTGCTTCATATTTGAATCTCATACTCAGACAATCCTTTCATGAAATTAGTAAACCCTGTGATAAACACCAAGCAATTACATGGCTCTTTCTTCCATAAGCAAGGTACTTCAATCACGTACATCGCTAAATGAGATGCAACCTAATCTATGGTCTTTGATCACACACTAGAAAAGATTACAGATCCACAAATAGGAGACAAGATTCAAACTGAATTTGAAACCATTGCTGCTCTTTATTTGTTTTCCTTGAAACCAAATATATGAAATGTACATAAATTAACTCATAAATCACCTAACAGACCAAAACTATCTGCATAAAACTTAATTGCTATTCATACAAGAAAAAATGTTGAAGAATGGTATCACAGTCAAGGAAACACATCAAAACTGGAGCCAGAATATGGTCTCACAGTAATGTGCAAATTTTCTCCCCAGAACTAGAACCTACTAGTTTCTCAGTCACAAAAAATTGGAACCCTTACAATGAGAAAGAAAGGGAATAATATAGCAGGAAGTGAAAACTCATATTTGTTGTAAAGACGACATGTGTCCACTTAGAAATCCTTCCTAAGAAGATGAAAAACCTCTTTCTACCCTCTCTCTTTAACTGCATATCAGATCCCTTTTCAATTTGCTTTTAGAGGCATCAAAAATCTCAGAGATGTCATGATGAAAGATCATAACTGATTTTGACATTAAAATGAATTCATGGTAAAAAGTGAAAATCAGTTGAAATGTAACCTCTAGAATGCAAGAAAATGGTTTAAGGATGATTTTCTTCATATTTGGATTTCAACAAGCCCTTAGAACTATCCTCTAACCAATTTTGATGCTCCATGATAAAAAATGCATGTTTTGCTACCAATGCCTCAGAAATCACAAACTGGCTTATAGCTTAAACTGGTGAACACCTGTGCAAAAACTGACTTGAAAAATGAAAAATTTGGATTCTCCCGGTTCCAACGGTATATTGAAGTGCCCATTTTTGACAAAAAATGCCCCAGATATGTCCTTTTGAAAATCAGGTCTTCGTTCTTGGTTTCCATTGCATTTGAAAATTTCAAAAATTTATTTCTTTATATAGTTTGAACTATATAAATAATTTCCAGTTTTATTTAAAAAATGACCTATGCACGTGATCTTAAGGAGAAACATTTAAAAAATTAAAATTTTAAAACCTTCGAAAATTCCCTTATATGTTCCATTCCGATCAAACTTGGTTTGACCATGCTTGACACGTGTCGTCTTTTGATTGGCTCAGACCTGAGCAGCGCCACGTGTCACATTCTGACTGGACATCCTCATCAGCGCCATGTGTCGTCTTCTCACTACTTTGCCATGTTATCTTCCCCGCATTTTTCTTATAGCGAGTTAATGAGAACCCTCAGGTCTGCCACGTGGCATGATCTGGTGCGTCTCTAGACCTACTTGCCACATCACAACCTGCCTTAGAATCTGTGCCACGTGGCACCTTGTGGTTGGTCAGGAACTCCACATCACTGCCATGTCATCCTTACCACATCAGTGTCACTATCTCACTATGGCTAATTGGTGAGCATCTTCGCTTGACGAGATAGCGACATCCACACGATCCGCCACATGTCACGATCTCATTGCAACTGGTCTGAACTTGCCATATCACCTCCTACTCGCTACCACTTGGCACGATCTGATTTGTTGCTCGTACTGCAAGCAGGACCCACGTAACATTTTAAATCTCGTCGGATTTTGGAGTTTTTCGGCAACTTGTAACATTGCCGATGTCACCATTTTGTTATGTGTGTTTGTCTAAAATTCTATCTTACTCAACATCCATTTGGCCGACTACGGGCCCCACAACAAATGCGCTTGGCTTCCAAAAGCTTGCTTCTTTAAGACACAATACAACATTTGATGAGTTATATTTAAATATTTTAAAAATTTCCCACGCAGGCAATATGGGACTAAAATCCTGTGCCTAAACTTTGTTTTCTACTCCTTTCCTTGCGTGTAGCTTCTTCATTTGACTGGTCTGCGGCTTCCTCATCGTCAACTTTGACTGCGTTGTGTTTTCATCTTACTAAATGCGTTCTTTCCTTCTTTGGCACTGGCAGCTTCATCACTTGAATCCCTTCTCTGATGCAGCCATGAACATCGTTCAAAAAATAGCTTTGCAAGAAAAGTTATGTTTTTCCCAGGCCTAGAACGTGTAATCAGAACATATGAACTTAATCGCTCATCTCCAGCTGCAACAAAAGCCTATAAAACTTCAGTTGGATCACCTTCACTTGACTCCATGCTTCCTCTGTATGGGCATGAGGTGTCGTTGATTATCTTTCTTCTTCAATCTTTAACATGGTGTGGGTGTTTGCTTCAATGTTGCATGGGCTTCCTTGTTTCTCACTGCTTGCGGTTTTAGCTTTCAAACTCCCCTGCCTCCTGTTTTTGGCATCTTTATCTTACTTATTAAGAACCGCGGCTTGGTTTCTTTTGCTTGCTATTTATGAAACATGCTTCTTTGTCGAAGCCTCCTCCATTATGTTAGAAAACGTGGCGCTTTTACTTTGGTGGGTTTTCTATGAATTGCAAACAAAAACTTCCCCCTTTTACCTTGCGTGGAAGACTTTTCTATTTACATAAGCTCTGCCTTGCATGAGCAGTTGTTGATGATTTGACTATCCCCTGCTTCTCTTATGTTGGTAGCTTGTCTTTATATGCCTGGGTGTGTTCTTCTTGCTACCAATGTGGGTGCTTGTTCATGCCTACTACGTGAGCCATTTGGGTGGGCGGTGGTTTCTTTGAAGCAACTTCAAACTCTTATGTGTATTAAACCTGCCCCTGCTATTCACGTCTTTTATTTTCTAATAAAACTTTGAAACCTGCGGTTTCCTTGCATGCTGGCATTTTCCCTTTATTGATCTCTATATTGACCTGGATTCTTCTATGAACTCTGACGTCCCCTGCCTCCTTTTGAAAATGCCGCATTCATGTGCATTTTTGTTTCCATAGCTAGAAAGAAGTGGAGCTAGAGGGAATGCTTTCACTATATTTCAACACCACTACCCATCTACTTGAGTTCAAACTTGAGTGAATATGTGCAGCTATATCTATGCATGTCCACTCATTATGGTTTAGAACCATTTCTCTTAAAATATGCGTCTTTATAATCACAAAAGATTCGTCAGATACATAAAGCTTGCAAATCCATTGATGGATGTCAAATATTACACTTCCTGATCACAGTGCTAGAATGAAAATACAGAACCATTCATATACATACAATGATGAAATGCTAATATCCACGAGCATATCCAGCTATGATTAATTATCCATCAGGACATCTATGATGAAAGTAGGGATTTTGCCAACTCTCAACAACATTGAATAACAACACTGATCGCAATGAATGTTTTGAAATATCACGTTAGTCTCTGAATATCTTCAATTTCACATCTTATCAACTTTATCAATTTGGTATAATTAGTCAGGCTCCAAAGTGGGTCCGGCTAAAAAAAATTTCGTTTCCAAATGATCGAACTGACAAATTGATCCATTCATCACCTTAGACTGATTAAAATAACGTTCAATCACTGAATCATCAAATAAAACTCGCTTTACCACTTATTTACAAATTGTGAATTTTGTGTCGGGAGGTCCTTTGACTGACTTTGAAAACTGACAAAAATACTTGACCAGGCTTTGAAAATGGACACACTGATTCTCTATTCCGCATACTTCTACCTTGTCGAATCTCGTCTCATGATGAATTCGCAGTCAAAAGATATTGACCATCAAAGTTGACCTTTCAGGATCACCTGCACATAAACATGTCAGAAAACACTAAACTGGGTTCATATTTGGCCTTGAAAACTGGGGCATTGGTTCTTTGTCATGAGGTGAATGTGAATCTGTGATTTAGGCTCATGATGAATAACTAGGCACAAATGGCGAGCGGTCAAAGTGAGCTACTTGGATTTGCTGACTAGAAAGAATGACAAGAAATTGATTTTTTGCAAATGGAATTGACCTAGATAAGTGTGCAAATGGATTCGTCATGACTTGCAAACTGGCACACTTGGAGAATTTTTGGAGGAAAACACAAGGATATAATCTATTCGATCTTACCAATCACGGATCTCAAGTTATGACATCTCGAACAGGGGTTCCAATCAATCTGCATTTTATGACACTAGTGAAAAGATAGAAATTGTGTTTGGAATCACATTCAAAAACATATCAAATGGATTCATCAAGACTTAAAAATTGAAACATAGGAAGTCTCTGACATCTGCAATGCAACGCAAAAATAATTTTAGCATTTGAGTCAACTAGTCAAAAGTTATAACACGTCCAACAGGGCCTCCGAGAATTATGTGCAAATTGCAAAAGTGTGAAAATAGTATATTACCAACTTTGAGGGATTCAAAACCTAGTCAAACGAATTCGAAATGACTCAAAATCTAAGACATAGGTTCTCGGGTATGGACACTAGACACTCCCAAAGCGACATGTCATGAAACATTTCTGGGTGCGAGTTATTCAATCGCAAACAAGGCCTTCTGTCACTTTTTGACACTAAGGGTAAAATGCAAATTCATAATTTGCCCAAAACGAGACTTCACGAAATGGATTAGAATATCAATTTATCATTATGAAATACTTAGGCATGCTCAATGAAAGGTGCTAGAAGCATTGAACACCTCTTAAGCCTCAAATGGGCAGCTGGGTACAAATGCACTTTAAAAGCGTTTTAAGGGCTTGATTTTTTTTCAATAGTTCTCAAAATTGACCATGCAATTTTTAGTCCCAACAGTGGCTCTTTCTAGGGATGCATGTCCCTTGTGGACATGGTAAGGATTTAGATCTCTGGGAGAAGTAGACCAGACACCCGATAGCAAAAACTTCTCTCGAACAACTTTATTGAAAATAGGGAAACTACCACTAAATTTATAGATAAATGATGGCCCCGGGACACCGAAATTTTTTCAAAAATCCTTACCCCTGTCATACACCTGATTCTCATTTACATCTCTTTGAGGTAAGCTATGATTATCATTCTCCTTTGTTTCACCAATCAAATCAGCATATTGAAACAAATTACTTGGAAAAACGAAACAACTTCCTTCATTCTCATAATGCATACATACATTAGCATTAGCCTCTACCTCATGCTCATTATGAGAAAACAAATCAGCATGCTTATAAGTACACAAACTGAACTGAGAATCAAAATCCAATGATGATTCATGCATGCTGATCGGAAACACAAAAACTTCACAATCTACATCATTGACCAAGTTGCATGTACCAAAAACTTGCAGCTCACCTTATGTCTCTGGATGTGAAGAATACATAAAATCTAATTGTTGCCTACTTGTAGTCATGTCATTCACTAAATCAGATTTATTCTTCGCCAAAACCTCTTCACATTTTTCAAACAACTGATTAGTTACCAAACATGAAAACTCATTCTAAAAGTGTTGATCTAAACTATGCTGATCACAATCATTTTCTTCATCTAACTGAATTTCGGAATAAACCTTGAACTCATCTTTACAAGATCTATCAACATATAAAGAAAATCTATAATTGAACTGATAACCTTCACTGTTTTCCTCTTCATCATATGAAACATCAAAACAATGTTCAACAAGATCAACATAAAAGGAATCTGAAACAACATTAAACTTCCCTTCATTAACATTCTCCACATCCAACAAATCATCATGTGCAAAGACATTTGAGGTATTGTCATCTACACCTCCAAAATTTGATAAGGATTGTTCGGATTCTACCTCTTTTTCCACATCAAATTTTGGGGAATTGATTTGACTAAATGAGAAAGTATTATGAGAGAAAATATGAAGATCCTTAGAAATACTTATGTGCTTTTCAAACTCACGAGCCAACAATTTTGAGATTTCGTCAGAGCTCAAAACGATTGCCTCACAAATATTCTCCCGACTGTGGTTATCATCTGGATAACATGAAGAACTTACAATAGCAGGATCCTTAGTGTAATAATATGGAAAATCAACATTATTACAACATTCTTTCTTATCATGGCAATCACTAGATCTACTATTGTTACAACTTTCTTCAACTTCATATGTACTGTAACAAAATTTATCTTCTCTTTTATATCCATCTTTTTCATGCTGATTGCTATTACTTGATTGATTAACATTTGAATCCACCTCTTCAAATTCAAAAAATAGATTATCTTGCTCTACGGACTCATTGTATTCATTACTACCCTGACTTTCAGCACACTCATTATCATCAAGAGACATAACGTGAAATCTGTAATCATCATCTTCCATCTTCTGAATGAATCTTTCAATTTGTAAAAACCTTTGTAATCTTATAGGTGCGGGCCAATTGACTGAATCAGGTACTAGAACCTCAAGGAAAACACTAGGCAAAGATGATTCTTTAGGTCTACAATGAAAAGGCATCTTACTGATTACTGATTTAAGCCTTAAATAACATTGTTCGGCACTTAAACCTTGAGTACTTCCTGTCTCAATTCTTACAAGATTGACAATCCTTTTATAGACCATTGAATTCAACATAACAATGTTATTATTCATAGTTTCTAAACTCTCAGAATTTGGAAAACTAATCTTAGATCTGAGATCTGATTCCATTATAAAACAAAATTTCTACCTCTTCTTTCTAGTGTTGAAAATCACTTAATAGAGGCAACCATTTTTTCTTAACACTTGACTTTCATGAAAAGAAAACATGAAAACCAAAATACCTCAAGTGCTGATGTTGAACTTCGATCTGCTGATTTGGCACAGGTGCAAGACTGAAATTCTTTACACCACTGATCAAACTTTGTAGAGCCGCCACCTCTTTTCAAGAGGATAAAGAGATCATTGCTGTGATTCACTTTTTACATTTCAATTTCTTATAACAATAGATTGCAAACAGTGCTTAAAAACTTATCAAGAATTTAAAATTCCTTTCCAAGATACTATCAATAGTTTCAGATCTGCCCATACAACTGAAAGTCCTTCAAAATTTTGCAATGAAATCAATTAGGAACAAACTGGTACAGAGATTTGAGAGTCTCCACTCACATTTTGTGAGAAATAAAACATAATTTGTCACTTGACAAATCTGAATTAGACCTTCAATGTAGGAGATACTTGTAGATCACTAACACCTTGAAAAGAAAATATACTTTATGAATCGTTTCTTGACTCTGAAAATTTTTCAACAACACTTGCAAACTGAACTGATTGAAGATAGACTTATAACAGTCATAACACACAATTTTCATCCAATTTCACAACATACTGTTGTCCATGAATAAAGCTCAACTGGGGTGCATGATATTTGAGTAAGAAAACTAGAAAACACATGAGATAACCAACATCAGATAATTCATCTCTAATGCTAGCAACCCTTAGGAAGTAAGAATTCATTGATTCTCCTTTTTTTATCTGAATGTGATTTAGTCTCCTTTTCAATGCAAGAACCCTAGTTGCATTGTTGAACTCGTATGCATTTCGTAATGCTTTCATCATGTCAAATGCAGTTTAATGTTTTGTAAGCATGGGTACGATATCATTTTTTACTCCATCTAAAATGATTTGAATGGCTTTTCTATTTCCTTTGCTCTAGATAGATTTATGAGGTTCAACTGGAGGTTTTTTGGATGCTCCATCTACAAATTGTATTACATCATTCTCTTCAAGAATCATCATGATTTTGAATTTCTAGGCATCAAAATGTTCTTTCCCATCAAACTTGTCCTCGGGTCTAATTGTGTATACCATTGAAGATAGAAGATAGTTGCTAGATAGATGAAGTCTGATAACTGAATTTTGCAGAGCCTAGGTTCAACTACCAAAGCTTTGATACCATGTAAAGTTTCTGCTAATTCTATGGTTTTTGATTAGACTTGTAGTCAATTTTCTATTGGTGAATAATAATCTTCTTTAGTTTTGATGTATGGACTCTGATATGAATTAGTTGATCTCTGCAATATAATCACTGGATATTGTTGCTTGAATGAGTAGATTGAATTGTAATTGTGCATGCCTCAAACTACAACAATAACCTACCTATATATCATCACCAAAGTGCATGTCCCTCAAAGGGACATGTCCCTTCCTTAATTGACATATACTTCTCTCTAGAAGTCGACCACTAGAAGTTGATAATCTGCAAAGAAAAACATGTTAATTACTAACACACACAATGGGTTAGATTAGTAATGAACATTAACAAATCCTTTAGAAATAGCAGGCTCACAAAGGAAAGTATAGGACTTTAATGCCAATCATATGATATTCAAGGTGAGAAGATGACGTGCTAATTGCACTTTCAGACTTGTATGATTATTAGGTTACATACTTAATAGGGACCAACTTTTCTTTCTCCATATTCCTTTGCAAAGTCTACTAACAATCTACTTCTCATTCTCACATTTTGGTTGCCACTTTGCATCAATCTCATTTTTTTCCCATTTTCTTTAGTACCAGTAGGTGGCCTCTCCAACAAGTACATAAAACTCTAGCCATTTGGAATGGTAATGCTTAGATAATTCATGGATGATATCATCCCCTGACCTTCCTATGGAACCAACCTTAAATATCATTTCAAGCTAAGCTTGTTATGGGAACTTATAATTGAGTATACAATTAATATTGAAAGTCCTAAGTGCTCCCTTCAAAAGTTTTAGACCACCCTTCCCTAGGTTTCTATCTTCTCTTTTCATTTTTCTTTGCATCTCCCACAAATAATCATACCATAGGTGCACATATCCCTTCAACTTTTTAAATGGACATAGTTGGATGTTTCATATATCTTGGCCCTTCTATATCTTCACAAACTCATCTCTTAATGTTTAGTCTATTAATTTCTTCAAAATACCCATTATTAACATTTCTTATCAAAGCCCTTCATGTATTTTCTTGATGGTAAAGACATGTGTTTCTTTGAAATTTCTAGCCCAACTTTTCATCCCCCCCCTTTGACTAATGATCATAGGTTTCATGACCACTTTGATAGATGGATCCCTTCAAACTAAACATGGGCTTAGGGCATTGTCTTATGTTTTTCACTTAGGGTAAATTACACTTTGAAAGGGCTTGACCTTTGGACAACAAGAAGCTAGTGACACAACAATGACACCACTATAATGAGATTGCTAGGAACAAAACCAATGTTGCATGGGTACTCTTACCATACTTGTGGGATGTGTATTGGGTATTGGTACACATACCCATGTACTGGATATTAGTAGGTACTTAGTGAAGAATATCATAGTTAAGAACGTCATTGATTGAGATTTTTGATTTTTGTTTGCATATTAGCTTGATGTTTGTCAAACATAATTCAATATATGATAAATTTAAAACTTTGACGCAATATTGAGTAACAGTAAGCTTTATCACTATTCGAGTCAAAATTTTATCATTAGAAATATGTCGTTTGTATATTATTTATGATCTTCTTGGTCATGTTTAAAGTTTGCCTTCTATGTTATGCACCTAAACATAGCATACATTATTATTACAAGCATAATGCAAATATGAAATTGAAAACAATGCATTACATCTGCAAACTTGATCACAATTATTGATTTGAAAACTCATTGTCATGACTCATTTTCATATTGTTTTAAAATATTTAATTTTATTAAAAAAATTGACATACCCAAGTACCTTTGTTCCATATTTTAAAAAATAGCTATGCCTATACTTGAACTACCCAAGTATCCTTGTCCTTGTGCAATATTTTATACAAGTGAATGCCACCACATCGTGAACAAACTAATCTCACCATTGTTCCCAGTGCAAGATTAGATAAATGCTATAAAAGACCTTGCTTCTTATTTTGGACAACCAAAAAACCTCATTATCTAGGATCATTGACTGGTAAAGAAAATTTCTCTTCAAGGACTAGACTAGAGACAACACAAGAGAAGAGTGCCTTGTTGTAGAAGCCAATTGCCTCATGGAAATTGCAACACAATATGGAGGAAGCACACAATCACCACCCCTCAAAAGAGGGTCAACAATTTCTAGAATAAGTGTCATGAAAAGAACATCATATGACAATGGAAGGAGCTGCCACCCCAACCAAAATCTTAGCCATAGAAACCATTGATGCAAGCATCACTCGGACCATGTGCCCCAACACTAGGCATTGAAGACATTACAACAAACATCATGAGGGCTATGGCCCCAACACTAGAGACTCAAGAGGAGATTTTGTGTCATTTGAAAGATCAATCTTTAAGTGTTTAGAGAGGGGCTTCTATCACCACATAACTGAACCAAGATTTCCACGATGATAATGTCAACAAGTTAATGCAAGGTGCTAAGATGTGAAGAAACACTTGCAACTTGAGGGAAATGATTCATAGTCGATATTGAGTTTGAGACCTATCTTTCACTATCACAACCCACTCCCTAGAAAGAGCCTTAGAAGAGTTGACATCCACTATAAATGGGCAAACATAGTGTTACCAATGTCTAAAGTAATAGAATCAACCTTAAGATTTTTTCTAATAGAATTGTTAATAGATTCTAAAAAAGAGTCTTTATAGAAGTTGAGAGGGTGGCTGGGAAAGCTATAATGAAGGGACTCTATAAGGGGATTAAAATAATGAAACCATGGATTAACCAACAAGTGGCACCCATATGTTTAGACTAATACAAAAAAAAATGCTAATTCTTGAATGATGGAGATGAAAGTTCCATCAAGCTTAGTAGCATTATAAGAACTCTTGAAGTCCCTCAATACAATCATAGGAAGAAGATTTTGAACAATAGTTGTACAAACTTTAGGGGAAAGCACCGAGTGATCAACAAAAAAGTTAACGAGATAAAAAGAATCTTCAATTCTTGATGATAACAAATGAATAGGATGGACAATCAAATGGTCAAAAAGGGCTTCGCAGAACCAATTCAAAGAGTTTTTACTTTAGAGGTAAGGATAATGACACTTAAGCGGCCAAGTGACCCAATGCAAAGCATCATTGACATTGAAAATGAAGGTTCTCACTGTCAAGTGCCTAAATTCACTTCCTACCTTCCACCATTAAAATAAACTCATCATTAAATAGGTTTGGAGATGTTTGCAATCCATAATTGTACATACATATGTTGAGTGGCCAATGTTTAATGAGGTAAAATCCACCTTAAAAATATTTTCAATAGCATTGTCATATCTTCAAAAAAAAATCTTTGAACCATGGAAAGGAATGTGAGGAATTTGAATCATGAAGGAACAACCTAAAAATTTTTAGTCCATGGGTTGTGTGGAGACAAACTATGGTTTAAATGTTAAGAATAATTGATTAAAATTTAATAGCCAAGTCAGGTTGCTCTTTATGTCAATCTGGGTCATAGATCGATGAATAATATAGTGGTTATCTACACAAGGGATTAAGATAAGAAGCCACGTGGGGATGAATGCAACTAGAACACACAAAAATAAACCTATATAAATCAAAATAGAACTGGTGATCAAAACTATTAATTACCAACATAAAGATCTACACACACAACAAATTCTAAAATAGAAACTCAAAACTAGATACCAAATTCATAACTAAATATGAAAAACATGAAAACCATTTAGAATTATGTAGGATTACATAAATTACAATATCTAAGCTAGTATGAAAAATGGTAAGCATGTAATTAATTAAAATCATAACACACAACAAATAACACACATCTAATCTAAAGGAAATCACCATATATCTTGAGAAGTGAACCCTGCCTCCTTAATATATTTGAGGAGATAAAATAAACACCTTTCTATATTGCTTCAATTAGAATAACATTATCCCCATTCATCTATAAATATTACAACCCTTTCCATCTTTTTTTACAAAAATCCACATATAGATGTGACATCCCAAAATAAATGGGAAGTGATTTAACTAAATTAATCTTTTCAGTGGTCCCAAATTTGAATAATATCATACAAACTCCTAATTAATTAACTTAATTATAAAATAAATTGATAAAATAGTTAAATTAATGATGTCAACTTGCTTGTAATCCTTCGGGAAACTTCTAGGTGTAGACACCTAAAATCCCTTAGAAAATAAAGTATTTTTATTTTCTGAAAATGTCCCTGATGAAATCATCATTTATTAATTAATTAATTTTTATGTCATTAAATCCCTTTATCTTAATTAAAAATATTTAATTAAGAAATCCCTCCCAAAAATGTTTAAATCTTATTTAAACATTATTTCCTTATTTATTAATTATTTAATTAATAAATTGACCAAAAATTCCAAAATAAATAATTAATTTATATTTTGCCCAAAACTTGGCCAATTTCCTTAAGACCACTAATATCTTCCAAAATCTTCTAATCCTTCTTTAATTTCGATTAAAGGCTAATCCCATCATTTTCTACCCTTAATCCCAACTCAAAATATTTAATTAAGGTTAAATATTAATCCTCATATTTATTAAAAATGTTTTAATGAATATCTCCTCAATCCAAACCCATGAAATAAATAAAACTTTATTTATTTCCTAAAAAACCTTTTATCCTCATTCTAGGAAATTCTAGACTCTTCTAGAAATTCTTCATCCTCATCCTAAGCTTATCTCTAAATCTCCATTTTAGCCTAATCCACCCCATCCACCCATACTAACCAAGCTTAGCTACTAACTCACCCACCCTCATTGAATGCCATCCACTTGCATATCTCTAACATCCCTAATCTAAATACTAAATCACCTCTAATCCCCCCCCTAACCTTGTCACATTCCCTAAGCAAGCTTAAGACTTTCCTAAGCCAAACAAAGTCAACAATCTCCAAAATATCCCAACCACCCAACCATGAATGCTCTTACAAGGCCATAAATACTCTTACAAGCCCATTCATTGCTCTTACAAGCCATTATGAAGGGTCTTTATGAAGATATTATCCCTTGAGCCTTCTTTGTTGACTCATCCTTGCCCTTTCCTCCATCCTCTCACCCTGTGACATGTGTCACTCCCTGATTGGCTATAAGAAAGCACAATCCATGTGCTCTCCTCTCATGCAATTTGAGCCCTCCATGAGCTTTTCCCCATCCTTGCGTCTTAGCCCTCAAACCCTCAAGCCCTTTGCCTATAAATTGAATCCCCTCCCAAGCCATTTCATCACAAATCCTTGAGTTAAAGTTATAATGCTAGTTTGAGAAGCCAAAGCCCTTAATCATACCCTTATAATGCCAAATTGAGAGCTCACTAAGCTACCAATTTTCCATTACCCATCTCCACCATTGAAGCAAACTTGAAGCCCTTTGAGCATACATACCAATCCTTTACATTAGACTCATCTACCAAACAAAGAGCTAATCCCTATTGGGAGAGTCCATTCATTTGGCTCACATTCCTAATTAGGGGTTCCTCTTTTGTCTATCTTATATGTTATGTTAATTTAGTTAATGTTAATGCTTTTGTTTTCATTAAATTAGTGTTTCTTGCATACTAAAGTAGCATATACACTAGGAGCTCTATATAAAGTTGTGTTTGGCATTGTAGGAAATTATCATGCAATTTTATATTTCTTATTTATTTACTATTCCAATTGGATTTGAACACTTGTTGTAGTTTCAAAGGTACAAGACCCTTCCTAATATGTAATTATAGTTTTTGTGGTTAGCAACTAACCTAGTTAGATCTTTGAAATATCATCACAGATATTTCAAATTGTACTTATATGCAAATTATGTGAATTCTCCCTTGTAGAAAAATATGTATTGTTGAACTTCATCAGGAACTCATCTTATATATGGAAGTACAACATCTAATTTGTGACCATTCATTCTTGCATTAACAATAATGTTTTCTATAGAAAGTTTATCTATTCATCATTTAATAATTAGAGGAAGATCCATGTCATCATTGTGCACTTAAAGAGTTGAGTTGCTTTCTCACTTTGTTGTACAATGACTAGTCTATATGGTGGAGGTAGAATGCGTTGAGTGTGTGTGGTGTATAGACTGCATATAGGTGACATGTGGAGTATGTGTAGAGTGCATACATGTGGTGTGTGGAGTATGTGCAAAGTGTGTGCAAGGAACATGTAGAGTGTACACAAAGTGCATGTAGGTGGCGTGTGGTGTGTGATATAATTCATGCAAGTGTACATTGTACATTGGAAGTGTGCATGGTACAATGGAAGTACTGGTTGGTATAGTAAAAGTGTCCATACCATTGAGGTGTACCATTTGGTACACTTCAACAATATCAAAGACAAAATCTTGCTAGCCTATTTTGCATGATTATAGAAATGGAAGAAATGGATAATGAAATTATTACCACCAAAATTGCCAAGTGGTATAAAAAATATAAAAAGACATTATCTTTCAACATTTCAAGAATATCTAGTTCTCATAGGAAAAAGTATACCTATACATGAGGAGGTAATCCTTTGATAGGTATTATGTAAGGAAAATAAAAGAGGAGTTGGATCATGAATTAGGAACACAATCAAAATCAAAGGAAGGTCAAAAAATGCACAATCATGAGAAAGCCATTCTTATGAATTTTGTTTGGCCAACAGTGGGTGATCAACCTCATGGAGATGCAAACTCTACCAGTGATCCCTTGTAGGAGAAATCTTTATGGTTTATGAAATATGGAGTTTACCCTTTGGCTAAGCATGAGGCGTGCCTAAATTTCATCGCTTCATGTGAAGAACATGTTGTACTTGAGCTTTGTGATAATAAACGATCATTTTTTGAAAGTGATTGATTGACATGATAGCATGGAAGCTTGGGATTTGAGCCTCGATGTTAATGCAATAGCATCCTAGTTGTAAGGGAAATCTCACATCACCCAAAAATATTTTTCTAATTGTCTTTTTTAAATAAGGATGTCTCAGTGCAGAGTTACAATTTGTGATTTAGTAAGTTGGTCATATGAGCTCAAAATGTTTCTATTTCAGACATGGAGGTTAATCTTAGATATATCAGTTTGTGAGTTGAGTTTTATTTCAATACGACACGTATTGGTTAATTTATTAAGAATGTTTGGTCCCAAATATTTGAACTCAATTTTGAAGGCCTTGGAGGCTCCAAAATGAGGTCGAACCCTGGTTGATGACACTTATGTGGCTAGAGCTATAAGCACTCAAAAATGGTCACCTTTACTATGTGCCTCGATTTCATAAGTTAGCTCAAGCTTGAATCAATATTTGCATCATCATTTCCTTTGATAAAATTAAATTATTTTAATTATTC
The DNA here is from genome assembly GCA_028749045.1 of Cupressus sempervirens. Taxonomy (NCBI): domain Eukaryota; kingdom Viridiplantae; phylum Streptophyta; class Pinopsida; order Cupressales; family Cupressaceae; genus Cupressus; species Cupressus sempervirens. Next base: position 518,424,299 of record CM053788.1, read on the forward strand.
AATTTAATTAAATTATTTGAATTATTTAATTAAAAATTATTATTATACATCATTTTCCTTGATTAAATTGGAATTAATTAATTAAATTAATTTTAAATAAATGGTTGATCACTTTTATTTTTGGCATTATTTAATTAAATGAATTTTCTCCCTTATAATTAAATAAAACCTCTCCACATTATTTTAAGTGCAACATTTATTATTTTAAAAGAAATAAATTAAATAAATGTCACACACTTTACTTTATAAGAAAAGGGATTATTTTATTTTAAAAATATCTCTCATCTTATAATATTTATGGAGTTTTACACCCCACATCACTAATTAAATGCTAATTGCACATTCTTTTATGTGGGTCACACCCTTTCATTTAATTTTCAATTTTCCTCCAATTTCCTCATGCCTCTTGGCTTTGGTATATAAGGAGACTGCCTTCCTTCATTTTTCATGATGCAATTTTATTATCAACATTATGCTATAGGTTTTTGGAGCTTTAATGTGATTTCCTTGAGGACTTGAAGCATTTTTGCAATTGATCATACTTTCATACACACTTGATGCTACTACTATACTTGCAAATTTGAAGCTTTCTTGAGGACTTGGAGATATCTTGCATGTTCATGCCCATTTGAATCTTTCATTCATTTGATGTACTTGCGAAGACCAAGACCTATGTTCATATGAGAGTTACCTCTCTAGAAACCTTTGCACATTGATGATAGGAAGCTATGAGTCGATTCTTGAGATCTTATGTTTTCATGGAGTTTTATTGATTGATTTTGAGTGTAAGGATTCATAGCAGTGTGTTTTCTATTTGTCCATAATTTTCACACATAAAGGCTTTATAGTTTAGGTAGTTCCATTTTTGAAAAGTGGCATAATATTCAACTAGAGCTATAGTTAAAAATTTATGGTCTTCAAAAGTTGGGCTACATGAAATTACAAAGATTAAATTATTTGGTCCAACTCTAATGTTATAAAATATAAAAAATAATAATAATTTAGGGCTAGTCAACCTCAAGGGTTAGGGATAAATTTCTAGAACCTTCTTGGGTAGTGGAAAATTTCCTATATAAAGAATGCCCCTAGGGTTCTCTAGGGCATTCTGGATGGCTCTAGTTTACATAATCTTGTAAGGAAAAATGCCCATGTGGCTTTGTAGATTTTATTTATAAAATTTTTAATTCCATACTTTTGGAGATAATAATAAGCCAATTTTATTCTTTCCAATTGTTGTTTCTCTATTTTTTCTATGTTTGTGGTATTAAGGATATCATCCTCAATTGTATTATCAAAGGAGTGCCTAAGTGTGTATAATGAAAGGAATTCCCCTTAATACCATAAATACATGATAGAAATATAGAAACAACAACAATATGATAGAGAAAAATATGGGCTTCTTATTATCTCCAAAAGTGTGGAACTACAAAACTCATAATTATAAATGCATAGCCATATGGGTGTCTTCCTTACAACAATCTACAAGATGGAGCTGCAACTATCACCTAGAACTATCTTAGAAAACCTATGAGCTTTCCTTATATAGGAACTTTCCACCACCTAGGAAGGTTCTAGATACTAAATCCTAACCCTTGAGGCCAAGAAACCTCATATTATATTATATTATTACATAGAATTGGTTCAAGACAATTCACAACATACATTTTTAGATGACCCACTTCTGAAGGCCATAACTAATAAACTGTTGACCTGATTGACTATTCTAACCCCTTTTAGAAATGATAACTCCTTCTCTACATCAATTGATTATGCACATTAATTGGTAGAGGTTTGACCTCATTTTTGAGCCATTTAGGTCTTCATCATTGAGTCTGAAGTTTGGAGAGCCAAAATTCATATAAAAGATATACAATAATTGCACTAATACATATGATAGGGCAATGAAACTTGTCTAACATGCTCATATATCTAAGATGAACCTTCAAAAATATATTAGAACAATATGAGCTCATAATAACTACTTACTAAAACTAGTAAACTTTCACAAATAATAATTCTACAATTGAATAACCCTTATTGAAAACACAAAATTGGAAATAGAAATATTTTTGGTTGATGCAAAATGCCCTTACACCCAGGATTCTCTTGCATCAAACAACTAGGATAATTGGAGAAGTGACCCTATCATGTGTCAAGTAGTTAGATGAAAACCATGACGACCAACCTCCTTTTCCAATTGACTAGATACTCTTTAGAAGTTCTATTTCTTGTGCTTCTTCCAACATGACTATCCAATATCTTTATAATCTCATTTGTGGCTAAAGTAGTTGCTAGAATACTCAACTACACTTTTGTGACCTCATCTTCAATACCTCCATAATGTTTTGTCAAATCTAAAATATTGAATATGGAAAAGATATTTAGTTCAACAAGCAACTCTACTTCATAGGCATTTCTAGAGTCATGCTTTTTTATTATCTTGCATAGTCCAAACTTCTTCATTTTTAGCTTATTATATGTACCCATTAGAAACCCCCCTTTCTCAAATGAACCATGAATTCATCCCTAACTTGAAATTCCTTATACCTCCTTTTCTCATTCACCTATCCTTATACTATATATTCATCCTTGCAATGTACTTCTTCCTCACTTCCTCATTGACATTCTTCAAATGTTCAACATAATCTTCCCCTTCAACACTACTCATCTTTCCTTTATCCAACTTGATTAATTTAGAAGCATTTATGGGACTACTCTCATATACAATCTGGAATGGTAATTTACTAGTACTCCTATTGAATAATTATTGTATGCAAACCATCTTCGGTAAAATCCTATCCTATCCTTTTGGTTTGTCTTGAAGCAAACATCTCAACAAGTTCCCCAAACTCCTTTTCCCAATCCTTGTCTATCCATCACTCCATAGATGATGTGATAAATTAAATTTGAAATTTGTCTTAAACTTCTTCCACAATGTATGCCATAAATACCTAGTACACTTGGTATCCAATTAGAAAATATACTCTTTGGAAGACCATATAATATCACCACTTCTCTTAAAATTTTTTTTACCACATGAATAACATCACTAGTCTTCTTGCAAGGAATGAAATGTGTTATCTTTTAAAACCTGTCAATTACTACAAATATTGAATTGTGCACTGGTTGAGTCCTTGGTAACCAAGAATGAAATTCATGATAACATCCTCCCATGGTTTCTCTGGTACACATAATGGTTGAAAAAAACCTGTATTCTACTCCATGCCTTTTTCCATCTGTCATACTCTGCAACTTTGAACAAAATTCTTAACATCTTGTTGCAACTATTACTAGTAATAATTCTCAACAACCAAAGCAATGATTTTATCTCTACCAATATATCGAGCCAATCCTCCACTATGGTTCTCCTTAATGAGATTCTCTCTCATAGAACTTCTTAGAATGCATAAATGACTTCCTGTGAACAACATACCATCCTGGATTATGAAATCCAACCACTTTTTCTCATCAAGTGTAACAGGTTTTGTACAAGCTTTCCAAGCTTCACCAAAATTAGGATCCTCTAGATACAAATTCTTGAGTCCCTTGAACCCAACCACCTCAATTTGCATCTTTGTTAGCAAAAGATGTCTCCTATTAAGGGTATCTACAACTCAATTAGACTTACCACTTGTATGTTTTCAAAAAAAATGTATAGCACTACAATAATCCAACCCATTTAAAATGTCTTTGGTTCAATTTTCCTTGACTATTTAAATATTGTAAAGTTGGATGATTAATATACAAAAAAAACTCCTTAGGAAGAAGATAGTGTCTCCAATTCTTGATTACCTAAACTGTAACGTAAATTTCTTGATCATAAACATAATACTTTCTTTTGGCATCATTCAACTTCTCACAAAAATAAGCAATAGGTCTACCTTCTTGACTTAAATCATACTCTATTGTAGCACCACCAACATCACAGTCTACTTGAAACACCTTATTAAGGTCTAGAAGTTCTAATATCGGCTATTTTGTAACTTTCTATTTCAATAGATCAATAATCTTATCTTCTCCTATAATCCACTTAAATTCTTTGATATCCCCTCTTTTTATTTTAGTTAAGGGTCAAAAAATATTGCTAAAACCTCTGAACTTTCTATAAAAGCTAGCCAAACAATGAAAAGATCTTACCTCAATCACAATCCTTGGAGTAGGCAATTCAAGGACAACCTTCACTTTCTTAGGGTCCATTTTTTGACCTTCTAATACTATGAATCCAAGGTACACCAACTCCTTCACAAAATTTCATTTTTTTCATATTTATCAACAATTTTTCTTCTCTCAGCTTCTCAAACACCTTAGAAATATGCATTATATGCTCCACCAATGTCTTACTAGAGCTCAAAATATCATCTAGGTAAATAATGAAAATCTTACACATAAATTCCTTCAGTATCTCATCCATAAGACACATGAAATTTCTCAGTGCATTGTTTATCCAAAAAGGTATGACTAACCACTCTTACAATCCTTCCCTTGAATTGAAGACAGTTTTCCATTCATCCCCTTCTCTTATTTGAATCTAATAGTACCCACTCTCCAGATCTATCTTTGTGAAATACACAACTCTTCTCAAATGGTCCATAATGTCACCCATTCATGGTAATTGAAATATATATTTGATTGTGATCCTATTGATAACCCAAGAATTTGTACACATCCTCCATTTACTATTCTTTTTGGTGCTAATACTATTGGTACAACACATGAACTCAAACTCTCTTGAATCAACCCTTTCCACAACAACTCATGCACTTGTATATTCAACTCTTCATTTTCTATCAATGTCATTCCATGTGCTACCTTGTTTGAAGAACTAGCTCCTAGAATCAAGTCCATTTGGTGACTGATCTTTCTCACTAGTAGCAATCCATCATGCATATTATAGGATGCAATATTTGGAAGCTCTTCCTATTGGATACAATTATTCAAATTGTGTGTTGTCTTTGATGTCACACAAATGTCATATCAGACATCAAATAGTGTCTACTGAGCTCAGAAGGTCAGCAAGGCAAAGGATAGTGTCTACCGAGCTCAGAAGGTTAGCAAGGCAAAGGACAATGTCTACTGAGCTCAGAAGGTCAGCAAGGCAAAGGAAAATGTCTACCGAGCTTAGAAGGTCAGCAAAGCAAAGGACAGTGTCTACTGAGCTTAGAAGGTCAGCAAGGCAAAAGACAGTGTCTACCGAGCTTAGGTCAACAAGGCAAAAGATAGTGTTTACCGAGCTCAGATGGTCAGCAAGGCAAAAGGATAGAATCTACTGAGCTCACTCGGTCATCAAAGGAAATGTGGCAAAAATAGTTCTTATTGAGCTCACTCGGTCATCAAAGGAAATGTGGCAGAAGCAATTCTTATCGAGGTCTCATGAAGGAATTCAGTTCTTACCAAGTAAACTTGGTAGCCAAAGGATTTTATAGATATTGCAATATTAATTGAGTCAAGAAGGTTAACTCAAGAAATTTCTAGAACCAGTATTTACCGAGCAGGGTCAGCCAGTAAAGGATTTCATTATTTTATGAAATAACACTTATTTGTTTAGAGTAATATATGTAGCCAACTGATGTATGGTTTATTGGTAAATGTAACATGTAAATGGGCTGACTTGACAATCTAAATGGTATAGGTAAGAGGTCAAGTTGTGAATTCTAAGTGTATGGAAGTATGTGGAATTAATGTGATATGAAGATTGATTATTGTGGAAGTGAATTTGAAGGATGATCAGAGATCATTGAGGAGCAGTAGGGCCATATTTGATCAAGGAGGATCTAATGATGCTGAATAGAGACCTGTAGCCAGAAAATTTAGTTGCATCTTGTTTAGGTCAATTCATTGTTTCTTTCTAACCATTGTAGCAGTGATTTCAAATCTCTTAATAGAGTTGGTTTAACAACCATTTTATAAATCCTCTAACAAGGTGACAGTTTAGTTGAATTGTTCTAAATACCTCTAGCGAGGCCACTCCTAACAGGGTGATTAAATCCTCTAATAGGGTCACACCTAACAGTGTGTATTGTAACCTTTAATAGGGTTGGCTCCTAATAGGGCTCACTTTAGAAGAGTAAAAAATTGGTGACTAGTTACTTGGTGGTTTTTCCCATATTGGGTTTCCACGTTACATTTGGTGTCTCTTGTGTTCATTTTTTTTTTCAGTTACATGCATGAATGCTTGAAGATAAGTAATAGTTTAATTTACTGAGTTACAAATTTTTTTTATTGAGTATCAACAGTAACTAGATCTTTAAGACATCTAAGGGATCTGTGGATTAATTTTTGTTAGTAATTGATTCACCCCCCTTCTTAGTTACTTTATCTTTAATTCTAACACTTCCAACAAATCTACAACTTTTGCAAGTACCTCTTTTGCTTCTTCTTTACCATATTTTGGAATTATAGTAAAACACATATGCTCATGCCTTATACCCTCTAGGAACTATTTTCCATCAAAAAAATATATTTTGGCATCACTATATACCTTTTTGTCTGTATTATTCAATGACTCCATCTTAAGTTTCAGTCCATCCTTTGTTAGAATGTAGGCATTTGCATGACCATCATGCACATTGTTCCTATCAAACTACCATGAACTTCCCAAAAAATATGGCATAGTACCTCATGTTGGTAACTTCCAATCTTGAACTTCACTAGGAACTATTCATTGACCATGATCTTGTGGTCATCCTATGCCTAGGCAATACCATATGGACATGAGTGTTTCTTCCTCTTGATCTTTGAAATTTTGACCATCTTTTCTAATGTTAGATTGTTAGTACTTCCACAATCAATGAACACATCACAACACTTATCCTCACATTTGCACCTTGTGTAAAAAAAGATCCTCCTGTGATTAGGTTCATTCTCACCACTCAATAGGACTCTTCTGTTAACTAGGAATTTTCTTTCAACATCTTTAGAATGTGATAGTTTGAAATATCCATCAACATGGACAACTTAGGCTTGAACTTCAATTCCCTTATTTGTCCTTCCTTGGTAGTCAGGAGATTTAGAGGCCCTATGCCCTTCTTCTCCATAGTGAAAATAGGTTTCACGAAAACCTCCTCTTCCAAATGCTTTCGCTCTTCCTCTTCCTCTCCAATCTTTGTTATTTTGATCATGTAAACAATTAGAATGATCTCCCCTCTAGTTTTGACTAATACTACTGGCCTCATCCTTCTTCTTCTAATCTTTTCTTTCACCTCCATAAGATAGTCCACTAGATCTTCCACCATGACCTCTACCACTATTCCTATTATCAAACTTCTTGTTTAGCTTTTCCTCAACTCTTAAGACAAACTGGTATGCCTCTTCAATACTATTCATTTGGACCATATTTGATTCCTCTTGAATGATCAATTAAGATGACAAAAAAATTTCTTCTTGTCTACTTTTACATAGCTAGTTCTAATGAGAACTCGATGGAACTCTTTGACATAATTTTGAATAGACCTTCTCACTTACTTTAACCCTTGCATTTTCTTTAGTAGATCAAGATCATAATCCATGAGAATGAATTATCATTTTAATTTAGCTATCATATAATCCTATCTTGTAATTTTATCCTCTTTTCTTCTATTTTGCACCAATTGAATCTCTAGCTACCACTAGATCTTTGCATGACTCTTTAGTTTGGCCTTCACAAATTTGACCCTATTAGGATCCTCAATGTCTTCATACTCAAAATATTCTTCTAATTCATTGATCCAATTGATCAATTCCTCTAGGTTATGATTTCCAAAAAATGAGGGAACCTCAAACTTAGGTTTTTTTTCAATCTTAGAGATGGCCCTAAAAAACTCTTCTTCCTCTAGGTTTAGAACTTCATCTTCAACCATTGACTCAATGTTTCCTTGTTCTTCTCTTTCATCCTCACTTTCATATTTTATAACAATATTCATCCCTCTACATACTTTTTCTTTCAATCTTTGTAGTTATCTCTAGAGGGCTGTAAAACCCTTAGGTGTAACACCTTTATCTCTTCCACCACACTCCATTTTTGGAGGCATTTTCACACTTCCATTGAAACCTTAGTGCAAATCACTTTGCAATCAGTGATCTATATATACACACAACTCAAACAATGGTCCTAGTGTAAAATATCTCACAATCAATGATCTTTTGACACACTTAGGAACTTCTTTTCTAATACCACTTGATAAAGGGTGCTCCCCTAAATACCACAAGCACAAAACATAAATATAGAAACAAAATCAATATGATAGAACACAATATGAGCTTCTTACTATCTCCACAACTATGAAATTACAAAATTTAGAATTACATTATGCAAACTTACATGGAAACCTTCCTTACAACAATATACAAGACATAACTATAACTATCACCTACAACCACCCTTATAGAAAACCTATGTGCCACTCTTATATAGGCATTTTCAACTACTTGGGAAGGTTTTAGATTCTAAGTCATAACCCTTGAGGTCAACTAACATCATATTATATTATTTTACTACACTTATTACATAGAATCGACTCAAGCCAATTTACAAATTATATTTTTTGATGGACCACTTCTAGAGACCATAACTAACAAACCATTGACCCAATTGGCTATTTTAATCCTTTTTTGGGAATGATAGAAGCTATTCTACAATGTTTAATTGCACAAGCATCCATCCATTTAGGTCTAACCTTAATTTGGAGCCATTTAGGTCTTCATCACCGAGCTTGAAGTTTGGATAGCCAAAATTCATATCGAAAATCTGCAATAAATGCACTAATAAATATGATATGACAATGAAAATCGTTTGAAAAACTCATATATCTAAGACAAAACTTCAAAAATGAATTTAGAACAATCTCAATTCATAATACCTACTTATTAAAATTATCAAGTTTCCAAAAATAACAACTCTGCACTGGAATAGTCCTTATTGAAAACACAAAACTGGAAATAGAAATATTTTTAGTTGATGCAAGATTTCCCTTACACCCAGGATGCTCCTACATTAGCATAGATAGATTATTAATTGTGAGGTAGTTTGCAATAGGACTATGGTTATGGGTTTCAATGATAACCATGCAAATGCCTCCACAAATGGAATTTGGTGAAAGAGTTGGAGGTGTGACACCTGAGCATTTTAGAGCCCTCAAGAGAGAAGTGCAAGCATTGCAAGAGGAAATTCACAGACAAGTGAATATTGTGATAAGAGATGAGAGCAAGGATGAATTCAAAAAAGAAGGAAAAGATGAATCAGAAGGAGAAGAAGAAGCTAGGAACCTTGAAGAAGAAATGATTTTTAGGGCCATTTCCAAGATTGGTAAAAGACCATAGATTCAAGTCCCCATATTTTTGGGGAATCTTATCTTGGACAAATTGATCAACTAGATCAATGAATTAGAAGAATATTTTGAGTATGAAGATATCGATGATCCTGATAACATCAAGTTTTCAAAGGCCATATTGAAGGGTTACGTGAAGATTTGGTGACATGAAATTCAATTAGAGAAAAATAGAAGAGAAAAGGAGAAAATAACAAGATAGGATCAATGGTGGCTAAATTGAACTGACAATTCATTTATGTCAATTATTAGATTGATTTGCTAAAGAAAATGAGAAGGTTGAGGCAAACAAGAAGATCTATTTAAGAGTATACAAAAGAGTTCTATTGAGTCCTCATCAACAAGCTATGCTAAAGTGATCTAAATTAGGAATTTAGATTACAATACCTGTTGTAGAACCTGAGGTATTGTGACTTAATTGTAATCAATTAAAATGAAATAGTAGATATTTTTGCAAGCCAAAAACCCATCCATTCATTTAAAAAATAGAGATTATACAAGTTTGATGGATCCCAAGTGTCACCATTATCCCTTGGAAATGAAAACAAAAAATATACAAGCTAATTAATTACAAAATAAACTCTAACAACTATAAAAATTATTGAAAATATATATTAAAGAGGCATATCTATTTTCCCTAAGAGTAGAGGAAAAAATGAACAAGAAGTTTGAGAGCAAGAAAAGTGGAAGAGGCCATGGTGGGAGATCGAGTGGACAATCTTATGGAAGCTGAAATAAAAATAATAAAAAGAAAGATGAGGCCAATAATATAAAGAATCAGAGGTGGAAAAATTTTAATTATTTCCATGTCAAAAAAATAGGGATCAGAGATGAAGAGGAATAAGAAAATTATCAAGAAGAGAAGGCTTTTGCGGATCATGTTTTCATTGCAAAGAATAAGGTCATAGGCCTTATGAATGTCCTCACCACCAAGAAAGGACATGTATATGAACATGCTAAGTCATCACATTCTAAAGATGTTGAAAGAGGAGAAGTCCTAGTTTACAAAAGAGTCTTGTTGAGTGGTAAGAACAAACCCGAATAAAGGAAGGGATTATTTTGTACTAAGTGCAAGTGTGAGGATCAATGCTATGATGCAATTATTGATAGTGGAAACACTACAAATTTGGTGTCAGAGGAGATGGTCACAAGGTTAAAGCTCAAGAGAGACATCCACATCTATACCAAATTTCTCGAGAGCAAGATGATCACAAGGTCATGGTCAATGAATAGTGCTTGGTAAAGTTTAAGATTGGGAAATACTATGATGAGGTACTATGTGATATCATACCCATGGATGCATGTTATATGTTGCTGGGGAGATTCTGGTAGTTTGATAAGTGTGTTGTACATGATGGTTATGTGAATACCTATTCTCTGAAAAAGGATGGGGTGAGACATAGGCTAAAGTCATTGAAGGAGATACATGAAAATGTATGAAATAATGTAAGAAAATGTTAAGTTGTTGATAGAAAATTCTAGGAAGGCACAAGCATATGTGTTTTTATTTTAATTCCAAAATTTGGTAAAGAAGAAAAGATATACCTATTGGAAATATAAGGTAGGCAAGGTTACTCAGAGGGGAGGGGTGGATCAGGAACCAATAAAATATTTATCTTCATCAATTAATCCTTCATATAGTATTATGATATAATTGCATGCATGAAAGAATCAAAGCAATAAAACATTCATAACACTTTGACACAAGATATGGTGACCCAAAAACCTTCCAATTAGAAAGTAAAATTAGGGTGGGGATGATATTGACAGGCTTTAGTACTATAGTATAAAGTTAACCTATTAAGGCTTACAATTGAACACTTCGAGTGATCTTCCCTATTAGGAGCAATAAGGACTGTGAGGTCCACCTTGTTAAAGGATTTACAAACATATAATGAAGTATGCACTCAGTTAAGAGATTTAGCAAAATATTGTTAAGTCTACCCTATTAAAGGATTTGACTAATGCACTTGTTAGGATGAATCAATGGATGATCTCTAATCTACAACTCTAATTTGGTAAATGAGATTGCTTGTATTTCAATGATCACTTGAATGTGATAGATAAATGTTTTTTGTCCCTTATACTGCTTGTAGCCTTATTCAATTCATACTTATCCACTTCTTATAAACACACTCATGTATTTGGATATTATATAATGTATTACATATGTACCAGTCCAATTCATTATCTTCCAGAGTTTTCCACAATACCAAATTCATCATAATTCACAAAGTTGACCCAATTGCTATAATTCAAGTTTTGAAGACAAACTCGGTGATGTTATGATACACGGAAAATACTGTCAACACTCAAAAAACTTTGGCACTTAGTTGAACTTGAAGCTTGGTCCATACTAATCAATTCCAAGTAGCTCAAACTTCATCATCACTATGTGACTCAGTGAACACTAAGAAACTTGGTAACAACTGAAGCACTTGGTTGACACTGCATGTCTCGATCAAAAATATATCCACTGTGTTAACCTTGTAAGATTGGTAGACACTTTAGGATTTGGTTAACACTATAGAGCTTAGTTAACACTAGAGTGATCATCACTTCCATTGAATAGCTCAGTAGACATTGCTATACTTAGGCTATACTGCAAACGGTCTCTAATGCTCAGTAGATACTATGTAGCTTGGCATGAACTACAAACTGTCTATTTTTCTCAGTAGCAACTAAGACACTTGGTTAACACTTCTAGATGAATGATAGGCTTGGTAGCAACTATAGAGCTGAGTAGCAACGTAACCATTTGACTAAGTGTTGAGTTATTGATAGAAGAATTGACCTTAATGTCAATAGTACCTAAAATTTTTTTAGATTTGTTGGATCAGTTTTAGAAAATTGTATCTAATAATGTGCCTATGGATTACCATTTGGGAGAAAGATTAGTCATTGGATAGACCTGATTCTAGCCAGAGAAGTCATGGGATTATATCATTACGAACAAAGTTTGTAGTTCACCAAGGACTTAATGAGGGCATGATTCAATTTTTGTCATGGTTGTTGGATTTTTAAAGATGAAATGCTTTATTCCTTGCATGAAGACTAATGATGCTATTCATGCAGAAAATTTGTTTTTGGAGAATTAGTGAGACTACATGGTCTACCAAAGAGTATAGTTTTAGATTGAGACACTGAGCTTGTTGGGTAATTTTGGCAGACATTATAGAATAAGTTAAAGATAAATTTGAAATTTAGCTCATCACATCATCCATAAATTTATTGACAAACAAAAGTAGTGAATAGGATTTTGGGAAATTTGTTAGGATGTCTAGTTGGAGATAAGCCAAAGGAATGAGATTTGATTTTACTACTGGCATAATTTGCATATAATGATTTTGTGAATGCAAGCACTAGTAAATCACCATTCTAGATACTATATGGAAGTTTTCATATAAATGCTCCTAAATTAAGGAAATGGGAGATATAGTGTTAAAGATGAGGATTTTGCAAAGAACTTGAAGAACATCCATTAGGAGGTGAAAAAAAATATTACTAAAATGAACACACATTAAAAGGCTAAGGTAGATGAGAAAAGGCAGCATAAGGAATTTCAAGTTGGAGATGAAGTGGTTCATTGAGAAATGATAAATTTTATGTAGGAACATACAATACATTGAAGATGAAGAAGTTTGGACCATGTAAGATATTGAAGGAACATGATTCAAAAAATTCCTATGAAGTAGAGTTTTCTAGTGAACTGAATATTTCAATAATATCTAACATCTTGGATTTGATAGAATATCAAGAAGGAGGTGTTAAACATGGGGTCATAGAAGCACAATAGAGTATTCCAAAAACTATAGCCACAAAAGAGATTGAAGACATAGTGGACAATCGTGTTGGTAGAATCATGTAGAACATGACATATAAAGAATATTTGGTCAAATGGAAAGGAAAACCATATAATATTTGTAATGGTTGATAAGGGAAGAGGTTAACCATCTTAGTTTCCCTCTAAACACCTAAGACATGATAGGGTCACTCCTCAAATTACAATAGGTGTTTGATGCAAGAGCATCCTAGGTGCAAGGAGAATCTTGCATCATACAAATATTTTACTTTTTTTTACTTTTTCAATAAGATTATTTTAGTGTAGAATTACTATTTGTGGGAACTTACTATTTTTAGTAATTTGGTCATACGAGCTTAGAATGTTTTGATTTCAAATATAGAGGTTCATCTTAGATATATTAGTCTGTTAGTTGAGTTTTATTGCAATACCAATTGTGTTTGTGAAGTTATCAACAATTTTTTTTGTACAAAATATTTGAACTCAAATTTGAAGGCCTCAAAGGCTTCTAAATAAGGTCAAACCTCAAATCATAGTGCTATTTCTAAAAAATGGTTATAATAGTCAATCATAGGTATGATTAAAAAGTTATGGTCTTTGGAAGTTGGGATACTTGAAATTACAAAAATGAAATTATTTAGGTCAACTCTAATGTAATATAATAATAAAAATTCAATGTTGGTCAACCTCAAGGGTTAGGGCTAGATTTCTAGAACCTTCTAGGGTAGTAGAAAATTTCCTATATAAAGAAGGATCATAGGGTTGTTAAGGGAAGTTTTGGGTGGTTATCGATCTCTCTGGCTTAGAGAATATTGTGAGGAAAAATGTCCATGTGGCTTCAAATATTGTATTTCTAAAATTTATATTTGTAACAATTTTCCTAAGGAAAAGAATGAAAATTTCAAGATCTAGAAGCTCAATTGATAGCGCAAGAGAAACAAAATGATTTTATTCTGAAATGGTTTGATTTATTGATGATCATAATAATAATGGATAATAGATATCCAAATCAAATACTAAAATTTAGATATACTACATTTAGATGTGCCTAAATATATCGAAAATGAAAGATAACTAGGAATCATGCAAGTGATAAGCATAACAACAAGGACATGTCCACCAAAGGTGGATTATCCTCCATTGTTCATGAACAAATGTGCAACAATGAGAGGATAAGTACACAAACATGTATCATACAAAGAGAGGTGTCAGATAACATGTTCTCAAATGAAATGTAAATTTCTATGTCTCTGCATGACAACTAATATGCCAATGAATTATCCTAAGTAAACTTAAATAAGGCATAAATAGTAATATTTAATTACAAAAACACCCCCCTTAAGTTAAACTTTGGGGAATGCATTTAATCTTATAATAATCTAGATGGCAATGCAAGATGGGTCCCAACTACTAGGCCATGTTGTGTAGCCATTTTCGAACTAAAAGTGAAAAAGATATGAAATGCAATCTCTCAGAAAAAAAGAAAGAGGAAAACCTCATGGGGAAAACCCTCCCCAAAAAAGAGAGATGAAAAAAATAAAAAATGCAACATGGATGGATGGAGTAATCAAGCCTCCCCATCATGATATACATCACACATATACAAGAAATAATACCCATATAGGAGAGAAGAAGTGGAAGAGAGATCAAGTAGCCCCCCTTAATGTAGAATGTACACCAAGGTAGACGCTCCAGGATGAATGTAGAAACTAGTTCATGAGTAAAGAACAACATTACTCTCTTTAGAAAGAAATAAATCAAAGGTTCAATGGATCCTCTCCCATATGTAGGAAGAAACCTCAAAATGTATGAAATATTAGAAACCTTCTTAAGTATTCCCATATCAATATTGAAAGGTGCCTCCTCTAAATCATGTGTACTATGTTGTTATACTAAAAAAGACAAATTAGGATCAACTAAGGATGAATGTAGAATATTTCACAAGGACTCAAGTGTCTCCTTTAAAGAGAAAGTGACCCCCTCCAACTGCTATATCAAAGTATCCACCATAATGTCAACCTAGAAAGGATAATCAAGTAGAGAATGAAGACGAGGGTCACCATGCTCCCTCATAACAACTGAAGGAGGATAATCTTCACTAAAGAGAAGATGAATGTCATCAATAATGTCCCCCAAATATATAATTTAGGACTCCACAAACAAATCTATAATGTCTATTAACCATTCATCCCATGGAACTAGGCTTGGAAGACAAAATATCTTGCTATAATGAATCACCTAAATCCATGGTCAGTTGAATGCAAGCATCACCATGGACAAGAATAGATGCAATATCAATAGGAGGAGAAAAAATGGATGGCTCAAGAATCTAATTACATTTGGAATTAGCCAAGTTAAAGTAGCCAAAGTTCTCACCAAAATCCAAACAATCATTGGAAGTGTGGTCAAAACATATTAAAGAATCAATGTCATCATTGTGAGAAAAACATGAGTAGTATAGTTGAGATGCATGATCAACCACCCTTGTAGCAATGACCTCTTTAGTCTCCAAGTAACTAAAAAAAACTAAGTTAGGTGTGAAATCCAAAATCCTCCTTGTTTCCCTATTCATAAGTTGATAGATGGGAAGAAGATAATGACTTGGGTGAGGTACAAAAAACACATCTTTGAAGTATCCCTTCCCCTTATTAATAGTTCCTTTTCCAATAACATTCATGTAAGTATGATTTCTCATCAAAATAGGTGGAGTAAGAAAATGATCAAATGAAGAAAATAGAGATTGTGAACATTCCATATG
Source organism: Cupressus sempervirens (assembly GCA_028749045.1). NCBI lineage: Eukaryota > Viridiplantae > Streptophyta > Pinopsida > Cupressales > Cupressaceae > Cupressus > Cupressus sempervirens. The sequence continues at coordinate 518,440,161 of CM053788.1, forward strand.
ATGAGAAGCCCCTGACTCAAGAAGCCATCTCACTGAATCTTGACTTGAAGTAGCAAGTAAGGTTAGAATTTTTCTTATGTGATCCTTTCCCTTATATGAATGTAAAGAAGAGGACAAAGTAGTCACTCTTGAAGGTAGACTTATTTTATTCTTCTTAAGTATATTTTGAGTTCATCAATTTCCTTCTTGTAGAAATTTTTGGAATTACAAATAGGAAAGGTAAACTTCTTGGTGGGGTGGGATGGGGGGGTGGGTGAATCAGTGCTTTAAACTTTGACCCATTAAAATATTCACCACACATCCATCTCACATATTCAATAAGTTAACTTAAATACCATGTAAAGAAGATACATCTAAAGCATGTAAGTAAGAATTCACACATTCATGACATAATATATGATTACCTAGAATCCCTTCAATGAGAAGGTAAAATTAGGGTGGGGATGACACCCAAAAATATTCACTACTATAGTAATAAAGTGTACCCAATTAAGGTTACAATGTTTGATCATTAAACATGATCTAACTTATAAAAGGTCTACCTTGTTAAAGGCTTACAAAGACAATTAGGTCTTACCTTGTTAAAGGATTTCAATACCCTGTTAGAAGTATGCCTAGTTAAAGGACTTCAATTCACAATTAAGTAAGCACCTTGTTAGAGGATTTCAATATAGCCTATTAGAACTACTTTGTTAAGAGATTTAACTGATTCATTTGTTAGAATGTCTCAGCATTTATCTTGTAGTTATCACTCTGATGCTTGATGACAAATCACCTCTATATTATTGCGTACTTGATCCTTCTTGATCAAATGACTCTCTGCTATTCACTATTTCCTTTATTCTCCTTTAATTAATTCTACAATTCAATTCATATCATAATAGCTTTGTCATTATGAATGTCCTAGTTTGCACATGCAAAACTCTTTTTAATAATTCTTTCCTTAACTTTCTCACTCATATGAAGTTTAGGGTTCATCCTCCTTAAAAAGACTTAGGTGACTTGGGGTTAGGTATGAATCAACGACTATGATTCATCCATATTTTTGCTTAAACCTTCCCTTTAATTGATTGGGTGCATGTAATACATAGGCATTCCCAATTGAGATTCGTCCTTATCACCAAAATATCATAATTCAATTCTTAAGTTAGCTCAAAAATGGGTTACATATTAGTTTGTGCCAATACAAACAACTATGACAAAATTGTGTTACTCAACATTTGAAATCCCTGGTGCTCGGCACATACTATGACTTCAACGCTATCACTCAACATTTGAATGACTCAGCATGCACTACTTTCTTGACTCTTGAATCACTCAGCATACACTGTCTATTTGGAACTTGAGTGACTAGTCATTCACTATTTACTCAACATGCTCTAACTTATATGTCGTGCTTGGCATATGTTACTTGTTCAACATGAACTAAGTAAATGAATTAAGTGTATAAACACTCACTTGTCAAAACCAATCTAAGATTAACAATCTCTCCCTTTGATATTAGTGTCAAAAATACTTGGTCATAGATTAATACTCTTATTCTTACGTGCATAACATGAACTCTTATTTGGCTTCTATAAAAAATGTCAAAATATCAAACTTTTGCAAAATGACTTACACCTCAAAAATCTTATAACTCCCCTTGAGTTGTTTGATCTATATTGATATTCTATATCAAAATCTTTTTCCTATTGAGTAGATTTTCCGCAACTAATACTTTTACTCTGTGTTCTATTTGGTCTTACTCTTCATTTTCTTACTCTTGTTCTTTACTCCCTCTTTTCTCTTACTCCTCCATTCTTGCCCCCCTATAGCTCTTACTCCCCCTTTTTGACACTAATGTCAATGAGTTATACACTAATAGTGTATTTGTCCAAAAAGGATTTATGCACCTCAAGAATAATTTTAAGAGCTACATCCCAATTATCACATGCTACTTCCAAAGACTTAATTTGGATGGCCATTTTGACAAAAAGGTGTACTAAGCCATATAATGTATAAAGATTGGGGTCTTTCTTCATAAGTGTTTCTACATAGCCTAGCTCCTTGTGTAGAATCTTCATGTGAGGAGTCAATGTAGATTGGATGCTAATTAGTTTAGACCTTATGTTGGCTTCATCTATGAGTAGTGTAGCTAACTAACTCTAGGTTTTGAGTTCTAAAATGTTTCTCACTTTGAGCTAGAGTCATGGGAAATTTGTCTCTGGATGACTACATTTGACTTTCCAATCTTAGGATGTGATTCCTTATCTCCTGTGTGAAGAGTGTAGGATTACATAGTTTGGTGTATAGAGAGAAAATGTTCTCAAGGACCTTCTGTACACTTTCTACCTTAGTTGCCAATGTAACTTGTGTTACTAATATATCACTAGATATCATCTCATTCACTTTGTTTTGAAACTTATTCTCAGACCATTCTAATAATTTTGCATTAGTATTTAGGTCTGTATCACTTACTCTTTCCACTATGTCACTCAATTGTTTAATGATTGGCTTTGTTTCATCTGGAGTAAGAAGACTAAATGCATCTAAGAAAATGTCTTTGAGCTCAATTAAAGCTTGCTTCTGCCCATGCTCCTTTCTTAGCAGTTCTTGATGTTTCTTTCTTGCTAGGGCTTCTTGTAGTATGCCCATCTGCTCAATTGTTATTGTTGAATAATCAAACTATCTCCTTCCTATGATATAAAACTAAGGGTTGTGAAGGTTGTACACTTGTGACTTGAGGAGTGATTTTAGTTTTTTCTTCTATTTTCACTTCCTCCCCTACAGTCATAGATTCTAAATTCTAAATTTCAGTAGTACTTACCAATATAGGGTTGTCACATAATTTGGCCTATAGTGTAGATTGGTCAAGCATCTTTTTCAAATCTTTCTCTATTAGGGGATTGATGTTTTGAGTTGTAGGATAAAAAAAATCCTTTATTATGATGGTTTCAGTACTTATACTTATTACCTATGGAGGGCTGACACTCAAAATTTGTGCATCTTGTACACTCTATTCTAGTTACTACTCTTTCTTAGCTATTTCTTGATCATCTATATTCATATCAGTGCCTCTCTCAACTGTGCTTTCTTCATTTTTATCCTCTTCATCATCTTCTACCTCAATAGGTTCTTGTTCATCATGTTTGATTGTGGCTAGTCCATATGTAATCTTCCACATTTGTTTGGACTTCTTTACAACATCCTCTATGTTGTTCTGTAATATGTTGAATGCCCTATACTTAGGTACAAATATTACACCATATTTATTTATGGATTTAGACATTTGTGCCTTGCTAAGTTCTAGCATAACTTCAGCTAGGGTTGTTTCCTTGGTTTTCTTCTTTGTGTCTAAACAATAGTGTCATTTTTGCTCAATTCTGTTATATAGACTCTTAGGTATTGACTTGGTAATTCCTAGAGGAGCTTTCTTAAAAGTAGCCATCATGGCATATATTTCCTCCTCTACTTGACTCTTCTCAATCTTTCCAAGGATATCAAATTTAACGGGGAGAAACCTGACAAATCAACATTACTTCTAATGTTCTCAAATAAATTCTCTAGGTCTAAGGGGGGACTATGACTTACCACTTGGAATTGGTTGTTTCCATCAGATTTAGTATTCTCCTCATCAGATTTAGGCTAAGAAACATACTTTCTTCTTGGTCTTTTTTTTGATTCACCTTCTTGCTCTTTAGGCTTGGCTATCTCTTTAGCCTTCTATGTAGTAACTCTTGTACTAACCCTAGTGGTAGGTGTTTTTTTTTTGGGTTGACTTGGTTTTGCAACCTTCTTTGGTTTTCTCACTGCAAGTGTCTTTGCCTTTCTTTTCTTTCTATCAGTAGGAGTACGTGCTTCCTTGACTTCTTCTTCCTCAACACCTTCTGCAATTTTCTATCTCCTCTTCCTATTGATCCTCTCCTTAACCTTGTGTTAGAGCCAGTGGTGCTTGAGCTTATGTTTCTTCTTCTTCTTCTTCTTCTTTCTCAACTCCATCACCAAATTTTTCTTTTAGTTTCTTCACTAGTTTGTTCTTTTTCTTGATTACAGAGGTAGTCTTCAATTCTATAATGATTTTTGGTTTGGCCAATTCATAGTTATAAAATGCTTTAGATTCTTTGTCCATTTCTTCTACAAGTAATGCTATGATTGGTGTAGAGGCCTCATCAACATTTGTCTCATAACCTAATGGCCTTAGCCATCTCATTCTAGGAATTACTACTTGTACATATTTGTGATCAGTATCAACTAGGAAGAAAACATCATCATAATGTTTCTGCACTAGTGAGACTGGTATCCTTAATCTCTTCTTCATGTATTGTTTGAAATCTTCAAAATAGCTAGTCATTATTGACTCAAAGTTATTTCCTAATTATTCAATGAATTCTCCTATCTATACTGTAATTGATCTATTTGTCTTTCATGCAACCTTGTCAAAAGTAGGAAATGTATTTTGCACATAGAAGAAAATACATACAAAAATAGATCCAAATTTGTACTAAGCACTCTTTGTTTTCCTTATTGCTCTTAGATTTTCAATCAATTGCTATGATTGCAAGTCGACAAGATCATAAGTATGATATTTCTTCACAATTTTGTAGCCTATGTCCCTTGCAATGCAAGGTACACTATTTAATCTAGTTGACTGATAAAACTTATATGCAATTACCCTCACTGTAGAAGCTATCAGGGGATCTATGATTGTATCAATGGTCATACCCCTTTTGTTCCATATGACTCCTGTATTCCTTTCAATAACTTCCTTTGACTCACTTCTCATATTTTTTTCCCAATCTAGGGTTGGATACCCTATTACCCTATAAAATTTTTTTGTTGTAATTTTAATTGGCCCATTCTCCAACCATACTGAGCTATCATGAATTCTACATCTTGATCCACTTAGTTTTGAAGACATTCAAAAAATCTAGGGCATGAATTAACCCTTTCTTCTCAATAATGTTGAATTCTTCTCTCAATACTCTATTCTCACATAGTCTTCCATATGCTTCTCTAATTTCCATGTCATCTACACTTCTGATCTTGCAATTATAATTTTTTTTGACATCTTGTATCATTAAGACTTGTAGTGTTATCATAGACAACACACTAGAGGGATCCTACTTATATGCAATGTCGAGAATAGCCTTGAAAATAGGTTGTTTTATGTCATTACTAATTAACTAAACATTTAAGACTTCTTTTGCCTCTACACCTTTCTCTTTTGAAGAACTAGAAACCATCACATAAATCTAGGGTTTATGAAATTTGAAACTATGTAACTTGGTACATGATAAATACCTTACAAATCCCGCTGAAATGGTGTTGAATAACTATTCAAATCTTTTGCAAACACTTAATCAAAATTCTCTAGATCACCTTTAGCTCTTCATCTTCTTTCTTGATTTTGAATGATGTTAAAATGAGCAAAAAATGATCAAATATCTCTTAAAACACTGCAATTAATGCTAAGTTTTTATAAAATTGTAACCTCAGCTGTAGATATACTACATTTAGATGTGCCTAAACATATAGAAAATGAAAGATAAATAGGAATCATGCAAGTGATAAGCATAGAAACAAGGATATGTCCACCAAAGGTGGATTATCTTCCATTGTCTAGGAACACATGCAACAATGAGAGGAGAAGAACACAAATGTGTATCACACAAAGAGAGTTGTAAGACAACATGTTCTCAAATAAAGTGTAAATTTCTATGTCTCTACATGACAAATAATATGAAAATGAATTATCCTAAGTAAACTTAGGTGTAACTAGTAGTATTTAATTACACCAACACCCTCCTTCAGTGAAACTTAGGGGAAAGCATTCAATATTATAAAATTTAGATGACAATGCAAGATGGGTCTCAACTAATAGGCCATGTTATGTACCCATGTGTGAACAAAAGTAAAAAAGATATGAAATGAAATCTCTCATAAAAAGGATAAAGAAGGAAAACTCATGGGAAAAACCTTCTCTCAAAAAGAGAGATGAAAAAAACAAATATGTAGCATGGATGGATGGAGTAATCAAGCCTCCCCATTATGATATACATCACACATATACAAGACATAATACCCATATAGGAGAGGATAAGTGAAAGAGAGATCATTTAGGCCCCCCCTCAATGTAGAATTTACACCTATAGTAGATGCTCCAAGATAAATGTAGAAATTGGTTCATGAGTGGAGAACAACATTCCTCTCTTTAGAAAGAAACAAATCAAACGTGCATCAATGAATCCTTCCCCATCTGTAGGAAGAAACCTTAAAATGTATGAAATATTAGAAACCTTCTTAAGTGTCCCCACGTCAATATTGAAAGGTGCCTCCTCTAAATGATGTGTACTATGCTATTATATTGAAAAAAAAAATTAGGATCAACTAAGGATGAATGTAGAATATGCCTCAAAGACTCAAATGTCTCCTCTAAAGAGAAAGTGACCTCTTCCAACTACTATATCAAAGTATCCACTATCATATCAAAATGGAAAGGATAATCAAGTAGAGAATGAAGATAAGGGTCACCATGCTCCCTTGTAACAATAGAAGGAGGATAATCTTCACCAAAGAGAAGATGAATGTCATCAATAATGTCCCCCAAATCTTTAATGTAGGACTTTATAAGAAAATCTACAATTTTTGTCAAGTAGCCATCCCATGGAACTAATTTTGAAAGATAATGAATATCTTGCTACAATGAATCACCTAAATCCATGGCCGATTGAATGCAAGCATCACCATGAACAAGAGTAGATGCAATATCAATAGGAGGAGAAAAATGGATGGCTCAAGAATCTAATCATATGAAATTACCCAAGTTAAAGTAGCCAAATTTCTTGTCAAAATCTAAACAATCATTGGAAGTGTGATCAAAATATATTGAAGAATCAATGTCATCATCATGAGAAAAATATGAGAAGTAGTATAGTTTAGATGCATGATCAACCACCCCTATAGAAATGGCCTCTTTAGTCTCCAAGCAACTAAAAAAAACTAAGTTAGGAATGAATTCCACAATGCTCCTTGTTTCCCTATTCATAAGTTAATAGATGGGAAGAAAATAATGAGTTGGGTGAGGTACACCAAACACATCTTTGAAGTATCCCTTCCCCTTATCAATAGTTCCTTTTCCAATAAAATTCATGTAAGTATGATTTCTCATCAAAACAGGTGGAGTACAAAAATGATCAAATAAGAAAATATATATTGTGAGGATTCCATATGATGAGAAGCCCCTGACTCTAGAAGCCATCTCCCTAAATATTGACTTGAAGTAGCAAGTAAGGTTATAATTTTTCTTATGTGATCCTTCCCTTTATCTGAATGTAAAGATGAGGATGAAGTAGTCACTCTTGAAGGTAGAATAATTTTATTCTTTTTAAGTATATTTTTGAGTTCATCAATTTCCATCTTGTAGGAATTGTTGGAATTACAAATAGGAAAAGTAAACTTTCGAGGGGGTGGTGAATTAGTGTTTTAAACTTTGACCCATTAAAATATTCACCACACATCCATCTCACATATTCAATAAGTTAACTAAAATAGCATGTAAAGCATGTATGTCTAAAGTATGTAAGTAAGCATTCACACATTCGTGACACAATATATGATTACCCACAAACCCTCCACTGACAAGGTAAAATTGGGTTGGGAATGACACCCACAAATCTTCACTACTATAGTAATAAAGTTTATCCAATGAATGTTACAATGTTTGATCATGAAACATGATCTGCCCTATTAAAGGCTTACAAAGACTATTAGGTCTTACCTTGTTAAAGGATTTCAACACCCTTTTAGAAGTGTGCTTGGTTAAAGGACTTCAACTCATAACTAAGTAAGAAAATTGTTAGAGGATTTCAATACAATCTGCTAGGAATACTTTGTTAAGAGATTTAATTGATTCACCTATTCAAATGTCTCAACATTGATCCTACAGTTGGCACTCTGATGCTTGACGACAATCACCTCTATCCTATTGTGTACTTGATCCTTCTTGATCAGATGACTCTTTGATGTTCACTATTTCCTTCCTCTATCCTCAAAAAAATTTTGCGATTCATTTTAGATCATAATATTTTAATTTAATCCTTAAGTCGGCTCAAAAATAGTTTACATAATAGTTTGTGCCAATACAAACAACTATGAAAAACTATGTTACTTGGCATCTGAAGTCCCTAGTGCTCAACACATACTATGACTTCAATTTTATCATTTGATATTTGAATCACTTGACATGTACTACTTGCTTGGCTCCTTAATCACTTAGCATATACTGTCTACTTGACACTTGAGTGACTTGACACTCACTATTTACTCGATATGCTCTAACTTATATGTTGTGCTCAACATATGTTGCTTGGTCGACATGAACTAAGTAAATGACGTAAGTGTATAGACACTCACTTGTCAAAACCAATATAAGATTAATAGAAATAATGTTCTACATGTCCATTCTTCTTGCAATATGAACAATTAATAAACTCCCTCTTGGATTATTTCCCGTTATTGTTGGAGTTTTTTTGTGGTGAGGAGGTTGAATGCTCTTTCTCTTGGTGAGACTTTTGTTGCCATAGTTTCTACTTCTTGTTAAACCCTTTCCTTCTTGATTCCTTTTCCTATCCACCAATGCTTTAGAATTTTAAGACTTGAGAATCTCCATGCTCATTAATTTTGGTCTTTTAAGCATCAACATGTCTATAAAGGTTTCAAATTAAGGCATTGTGTAGAAAGAACCTAAGGTCAACTTATGAGTGTTGAAGCTAGAAACAAATGATGTATCCTCTAGAGGATTTTTTTTCATCAAATTGTGGATCAACTTTTCATTCTCTAAAGTAATTTCATAATCCTTAATCATTGACCTTAACTCATGTGCATTAGTGATATAGTCTTAAAATGTGTAAAAATCCTTAGGATCTAATGTCATGAGATTTTTATCAAGTTCAAAACCCCTAGCTTTGTCAACTTTTTCATACAAGCTAGAAAATGTATCCCATGCTTCTTTTACAGTTTTACAATTGTTAATATGGAATACAAGATCATCATGTACATACTTCCTCAATGTACCATTAGAAACATTATTGCTATGATCTCATTCTTTTAGTTCATTAGGATAAAATGGTTTAACCATGGTTCCATCAAGATAAGAAATTAAACTATTTTCCATCATTTTACTTTGTGCTCAAATTTTGTATGTAGCATAATTATGTGTAGTTAAAATTGGAAATTTAGGAGAACCCATGATGAAAAATGAAAACAATTCAATTAAAAGAGAAGAGAAATCACTCAAGATACCCCCCTTACCCCCCTAAAATTCACTCAATCGAAAAAACCCCTAAAATAGATGTTTTGGCATTTTATATTGCGTGCCTATAAAATTGCCACTTACCAAAACTGACCAAAGTGGACCTCTAATTTTGATGATTACAATAGTAAATATGAAGCTATAGTAGACTTAGAAATATAAGATATAAGATCTCTCAAGGATCTAAACAATTACACTACCAAAATAGGCTAAAAATAACAATATATTAAGAGTACTAAGTCCACTTACAATTTCACCAAACTGATTCTAGATCTACAAAGTAGAAAAGAATCACACACTTTCAAAACAAATTGCACTTGAAAATGTGTCTATATAAGATTGAACAAAGCCTCTAAATTGTAAAAACTAGGATTGGACATGTACAATCACCAAAATCTATCAATTCAACAAAATCCATACACCAAAACTAGAAACTAGCTGGACCATTGAAAACTTTAGGAAATCTAGTCCAAAATAAAAAAATATTGTGCTCAATTTGGAGTTTGGACAATGAAGTTATGATCTCTTAAATATGGACTTCCAAATCAAAAACACATATGAAAAGGGGTTAAAAATTGTAACCAATTGCTGAAATGTACATAATTATTGGCCCGAATTTGACATTTTTATGAAAATCAAATAAAAATAGTACCACTCAAAATAATGGCTAGATAGTCACCAAATCTAGCGTTCTAAAATGATGACATAGAAAATTGATTAAAATTGATGTTTTCTTGACCCTCAAACTAAAAATAGTAGCAATCCTACTAATAGTTGTACACCCAACAAATTTGGAACTATGAATATTGAAAAAAATATAAAAAATGTTACTTCCCTCCTATTGTGGTACTATTTTCAAGTTTGAATAGGAAATGCAATTTTCTACCAATCAATGTCATTGAAGGAGGATCTCGGAAGGATCACTGCTCATGTTTGATAACAGAGGCTAGATCTATGTGGTGGTTTCAATGTCACTATTTGAATGTCAAATTCCTTGTACAACATGGGCTCTTTTACATCCAAACAATAATCAATGTGAAAGGTGAATTTTGAATGTTTTCAAGAGAAAAATCCAAGTCGCTGTCACTGATAAAAGATCAAATGAACCCTAAATCCTAGCTAGATATGGTTGTAGGTCCAATTTGCAGCCATAGTACTAGATGTGGGATCCTTTATGGATGTCACTCAATGTTAGTTCAATAAATTCTTAAGTCAAAATGTTCAACTCAAATCAAAGATTTCTACTAAAATAAATTTTGCTAGAAGTGATGTGGATCACTGTGGATTAGAATAATAAGGAACTTCCTATGTCAAATCTATGGATGCTTGATAGAATGATTGAAGTCAATGTATGTAGATCCCATGGTGAGCTTGGGGCTTGTTTGAGCTCCACAGTGGGGAAGTGGGTAGGAAAGCAACTTAATAATAGATTGCACAAGTCTTTAATACCTATGAGAAGCTTTAGAAGATTGTTCTATGAAATGGGGCCAACCTCTAGTGAAAATGGATCTATGGAAAATCGAGCGTGTGGGCTTGGACGTTTGGTTCACAATGACACTATGTAAATCATAATGTGTCACTAAACTTCAGCTCAACTATGGAATATGCAACTAAGGAAAGATGTCAAGTGATGTTAATATAATATCCTCCATGGTAGATCAATGGGAAGATCCAATGGCTTTGCAATCGAGAACTGAACTGCTACACCATTGGCTTGAGTTCAAATATATTGTATGTAGAAAATGTTTCCTATAATGTTATGATAGAAAACATAAATTGTGCCACAAAATGTAGATCCACCCAATAAATTTTCCATAAAAATAATATTTACCCTGAAATAAATGACAATTTCAAAAATTAGAAGTAATTTAAAAAAATGGAAAACATTACAAATTTGGAAAATTGGGCATCCAAGTCCATTTTACAAAAAAATAATTGCCTCAATTTTGACTTTCACCAAATATAGTAAAATTTTGATGTAGAAGCATTTTGAGTTCTTTGGCAATATTTCATTAGAAAAAAAACATTTTTTAGTTTATTATTCTAGTTTTCTATTATGGGAACAATCCTTACTATTCAAGTTCTATCTTTCCACACAATTAGCTTCTTAATGAGGACTTATCATGGATCAAGATCCTATGTTTGTAATTTTTTTTTCCATCTCTCTAAAGATTTACCTTTATCTTTTCTCAAGGTATATCAATATTTCCTAACATATTGAGTAACATTGACTTATTTTCTTTTGTGAGATTTCCATGATTTCAAGGCTTTTTACGACCTTGGGGGTATCTTGGTGGATCATGTTTGGACCCATATTGGTTCCTCTAGATGTTATTTTTCTTAATTATTTGGTCTCTAATTTATACTTTGGGGTAGGACCTATATTTTGTAGTAAATGTACCTTCTAGGATGACTTGTGGCCTTAATGGCTATATATTTGAGATTTAGGATTAGGGTAAGTAGTGATAATGATAGTAGAAGAAAGCTAAAATGATTTTGGCTTTGTAAGCCCAAGCTTCTAAGGTTGTTGGTTTTATTTTAGTTGTAAATGATTGCAACCATGTAGGTCTTATGCCTAACACATTGCAAGAAGATTATTTGCACTAACATCTATATAATCTATTATTCTTGCATATTTTGTGTTGGATTCCATGTGTATAATCTATTAGGGTGGTTCATGAGTATCCCTAGGTTCACTTTACCCATCCTACCCTTGTCTCAGGTGGTATTTGAGCGAAGGTTTCTTTCCTTATGAAGTTTTGGGATTGTAGAGAATCCTGATTGGATTGGTTGTAGGATGGTAGATCTAATTTGTGACCTATAGCTTGTAGAGGGTTACAATTCATGTAGGAAATATTCTCAAAATGGTTCGTAGTAGAGAAAGTGCAAATAATGTTATAATGCATATGTTGAGACAAATTATGACTATACTTGAAGTTATTGGGATAGTCCAAAGAAGAGTACATCTTGATGATGTTAGTGATGAAGAAGAAGTAGTTGTACATAATCTTGAACCTAATGTGGATCAAGATAAATAAAGACTCTTGAGAGCCTTGAGTAGAGAAAACTCTAAACCTTCTTTTGAAATTTCAAGTTATTGTTTAGATCTTGATACAAATTCTTTGTTGGATTGGATCTTTGAGATTGAGAAGTATATTGATTGTGAAAGTATCCCCCAGTATAGGAAAGTGAGGGTAACACAAACTAAATTTAGAAGATATCCTTCTATTTTGTGGGAGTACTTGCAAACTAATAGATAAAGAAGAGGAAAGGAAAATATCAAGAATTCATTGAAAATGGTTGGTAAGTTGAAAAATAAATTCCTTCTCGCTGATTACTAAGTTAACTTGTTGAGAAGAATGAAAAAATTTGAGATGAAAAGACATGACTATGAAGGAATATACTGAGGAATTATATAACTTGAAAATTAGAACTAGACATATTGATGATGAGGTTGAAAAGGTTGCTAGGTACCTAAATGAGTTGAAAACTTCAACTCAAGATGAGATAAATTTTGTGAAAATAGAAAGCACTGAAGAAGCATACTTGTATGCCTTAAGAGTTGGAGAGCTATTAGAAAAGAAGAAAGAACATTAAAAAAGGGAAAGATATGGAAGATTTATAAAGTAGGCATAGATCTGATAATACATCTCATGGCAAGGGAAATCTGAATGGAAAGAAGATAATGCTAGTAGAGAAAGAGGTAACTATACTAGAGGCAATTATTTGGGTTAGTCTAGGAATAATAGTAAAGGAAAAAGGGAAGATAGATCTTGGTTTAAGTGTGGAGAAGTGATGGGAACACAACCCAAGCACATAATGGACACAATAGGAAAAGGGAAATTGTATTAACTGTAAAAATAAGCTAGTACATTCAGTACAGAGAAAATAGACTACATAACATGCCCTGACTACATAACATGCCCTATGGGCTTACAATAACATAAATCTGGAGATAATTTCTCCTTTCAGTACCTCCTCTCAAACTCCACTCCGAACTGCCTTTTACAATGCCAGAAATGTCCTTAAATAGACCCTGGAGGGTTAAGGACTAGGAATACATTCTAGAAAGTGCTAGTAGGCATCCATCGACCAAGTAGAAGGCTCCAGAAGCAGCATTAGAAGTTGGTGCAAATCTAGAAGAATCCAAAAATGGTAACCAAACTTTCAGGAGGCATAAATTTTGAACCGTAGCTCCGATTGACGAAATGTTTACATTTTTGGAAAGCTCTCGAAGCGCTCTATAGCCGTATGGACTATCTTCGCTCATCCCCCATTTTTTGGCCCTTTTTGAGGTCATTTAATGCCCCTAACCTGAGTTTGAAGCATTCTTAGGAGGTCTCCAAAACTTGAAAAACTGTGATCACTTTCAAACCGTGGGGCTTTTTGACTTGATTCTTTTTTTGGAATACTCTAAATTACAATTACATTCATCTGGCCAATTTACACCTCCTAGTTCACCAAAATGATGGCTCAATTACATACTCCTATTTTTTTGGCATTTACACGTATCCCAAAGTGTTCAAATACTCTATCCTAGAAAACTGATAGTGGAACTGTGAGAGTTGGAACCTTTATTTGACCCAAATGGGTATCCAGAAATGAAAACACATGAAACAAAAACTAAGTCTAAGTAAATTTTTTTTTTTGGATGACACAGGATTGCCCTTATACCTCTGGATGCTCCTGCATCAAGAAGAAGGACATATGGCCTTTGAATGTACCTTTTCTATCATGAAGATAGGAAGTAGTGGTAGGAATTCCTTAATTCATGAAGAAGCTATTGATCATCTGAATGAACTTGAAAATGGAGAGAACCCCGATGATTAGAAGAACTTTGTGGAATGAGAAATTGAATGAGGGACCGATTTGGAGGAAAATTATTTTCAAGAACATATATAAAATTGAATGAAAATGTTGCAAAGTGATAATTACCAATGGTAGTTCAGATAATTTGGCATCAGAAGAATTAGTTTCTAAGTTGTAACTACAGAGATTGAAACATTTGAACCCTTATCACATTTCTTGGATCAAGAATGAGCACATGATATAGGTAAGTAAAAAATGCCTTGTTAAATTCAACAATGGAGATTACTACAATGAATTTTTGTGTGATATTGTGCCTTTGGATTGTTATCGTGTTCTTTTGGGAAGAATTTGGTAATATGATAGAAAAGCTCTGCATAATGGTAGATTGAATAAATATACTATTTCAGCTAACAAAAGAAATAAGTCTTGTTACCTCTAATTGGAAAGCCTAAAGAAAATCATTGTACAACAATTAGAGTTCTCTTGGTTGAAGGAAATTAGTTTGTAAAGGACATGAAGAAATAAAATGTTTATTTTTCTTTGATCCCTAGGAAGATAGAGAAACAAGATGAACTTGAGCATACACATGAGCTTAGATCTTTGTTGATATTATTTCAAGACATAATTTTAGACAATGTACCTAATGGATTACCTCCTATAAAAAAGTTATAGCCATTGTATGGATTGATACTTCAAGATAGTTTTCCTAATTAATTACCACATAGGTTAACACCCATAAAAAATGAATAATTGAATATAAAAGTGTAATAATTTATTAAGAAAGGTTTTATCTGATCAAATTTGAGTCCTTGTGCTATACCTACTTTATTGGCTAAAACAAGAAAAGTTTCTTATAAAATTGAAAAAATGTTCTTTCATGAAAGAGAAGATTATAGACCTTAGTTTTGTGATCTTTGCTAATGGATTGAAGAAGGATCTTAAGAAAATAAAAACTATCCTTGAGTGGCCTACACCTAATAATGTTGGCAGATATAGATAATTTCATGGCTTGACAAGTTTCTATAAGAAGTTTATCATAAATTTCAAGTCACTATATAATGCTATGATAGAGACAATTTGAGGTGATAAAAGGAAATTTAGATGGACACATGGAGAAAAAAAAAGCTTTGAAACATTGAAACAAAACATAGTAGAATAACTAGTGACTTCTTTACCTGATTTTACTAAAGTTTTTCAAGTTGATTGTGTTGTTAGTGAGAATGTAATTGGAGTTTTTTTGAGTCAAGAAGGTAGGAATACAATTTTTTTATAGTGGTAAAATGTATTATGCTAAGAGAAATTATTCATTCTATGATCAAGAGTTTTATGTAATTATGAAAGCTTTGAAGAAATGAAGAAATTACTTTATGCCTATAGAGTGTGTATTAAACACTAATCATAAAGACTTATAGTATTTGGATAGTTAGAATAAGTTAAATCATAGACACATGAAGTGGGTTGAGTACATGCACAAATTTTCTTTTGTATTAACACATAGAATTAGACAATCAAACAAGGTAGAATATTCTTTGAGAAGAAGAAGATTCTTGTTGATAGAGATAAGGGTTGAAGTTCTTGGATTTGATGATTTGAAGATCTTTTATGAAATTGATCAATTTTGTAGAATCTTGGATGGCTTGTAAGAATCACATGACTAATGAGAAAAATAAATGGGTTGATTATTTCATTCAATAAGATATGTTGTTTAAAGGAAATGAGTTGTGTATACCAAGATGATCTATGAGAGATAATATCATCAAGAAGAAACATAGTGGTGGACTTGTAGGACATTTTGGGATTGTTAAGACAATAAAGTTGATTTTTGAGAAATACCTTTGGCCACAATTTTATAAGGATGTTTTGAATATGGTGAAGAGTTGCATAATTTTTTAAGCAAGAGAACTATTCAAAATATGTGTTTGTACACACCTTTACCTATTCCTAGTAAATCTTGCAAAGATATTAGTATGGATTTTGTTCTTGGATTACCTAGAACTCAAAGAGGTAATAATTGTATCTTTGTGGTAGTTGACATGTTTTTTAAGATGAAACATTTTATACCTTGTAGGAAGACATTAGATGCAATACACATAGAAGATCTATTTTTTAGAGAAATTATGAGTTATATGGATTACCAAAGACAACTATTTTAGATAGAGATACTAAGTTTACTAGTTACTTTTGGAGGACAATTTAGAAAAAATTGTATACTAAGCTTAAGTTTAGTTCTACATTTCATCCATAGATAGATGGAAAAATTGAAGTTGTGAACATAAGTTTGGGTAACTTGTTAAGATGCTTTATTGGAGATAAACCTTTTGAATGAGATTTGATTTTGGCAAAAGAAGATTTTGTATATAACAATTCAGTGAACATTAGTATAAAAAAGACATCCTTTTAGATAGTGAATGACATGAATCTTAGAGGAACTATTGAGTTAAGAAACATGAATTTTGAAATGAAAAACAATGTTAAAGAAGAAGAATTTTTAGACTTTATGAAGAATATGCATGAGGAAGTGAAGAGAAATCTGAATAACAATAATCAATGATATATGGAGAGAGAAGCTAAGAAAAGAAGGAATACAATTTTAAGGTTGGAGATGAAGTAATGGTAAAACTAAAGAAGAAAGGATTTCTAGTTGGAACATATAGTAAGCTAAAGATGAATGCCTTGTAAAATCTTGAGGAAATATGATAGTGGAAATGTCTTTGAAGTTGAATTGCCTAAAGATATTGATATTTTAGGTCTATATTCAACATTTCAAACACTTATTAGTATTTTTAATTTGATGAAGATTTTAATTGAAAATCCTAATTATCCTTAGAAGAATACATAAGATATTGATAGAATTTGGATACTAGAGAAAAAAAAAAACCTAAGGAAAAGACTACATAGAATACTTAGTTTAGTAGCAGAATAAACTAGTTGAAGATGGTTCATGGATCTCTCAAGTTGAGTTTAATGTATACGATTCTTCTCAAAATATTAGGGCTTCTTAAAGTGTGCATTAGTGCTTACTTATCCTAGGTGTTTGATGTAAGAGCATCATGGGTTCTTTGGAAATCTTGCATCAACAAAGATAAATGTTTCCAACTTATTGTTCTAGTCTTATGTTCTAGGAATAATCTTATTGTTCAAGTTATTTCTTTCCACATAATTGGCTTTTTAGTGAGGACCTATAATGGATAAACCTCCTATGTTTGCAGAACATTTTTCCAACTCACTGAAAAGTTATGTTTATCTTTTCTCAAGGTGTTTCCTGGCATATCGAGTAATGTGTGGTCATTTTCTTCAATGAGGTTTCTGTAATTTAAAGGATTTTTACAACATTGGGGATACCTTGTTGGATCATGTGTGGAGCTATTTGGTGCTTGTAGATGTTATTTTGCTTAATTGTTTGGTCTTTGATTTCTCCTTTGGGGAAGAACCTATTTTTTCTCAATAACTGTGCCTTCTAGGCTAACTCGCGGTCTTGATGGCTATATATTTGAGATTTAGGATTAGGATAAGTAGTGATAATGATAGTAGAAGAAAGATAGAAGAATTTTGGCTCTATAATCCCAAAATTTTAAGCTTACTAATAGTATTTCAGTTGTAAATGGTTGCAACTAGGTAGGCCTTATGCTTGACACATTGTAAGAAGATTATTTACATTAGAATCTATATAATCTATTGTTATTAAATATTTTGTGTTGACTTGTGTTTGTATACTCTAGTAGGGTGTTTGGTGAGTTTCCCTTGGTTCACTTTACGCATCATACCCTGTGTTAAATTTATACTCAAAATTCATATAAATGACCACCTAGATTCAATGACAAGGCTAGATCTTTCTCTAGACACTCCCACTAATTGTTGATACTCTAGATGTGAATTATGTCCCTCCAAAAGGTGAAGAAAAATTCTCTTCAGTTGATATGCAAAAAAAACTCCTTTGGTTTTGATACTATGTAAGAATTTTCCTAAGGAAAAAAAATAAAAATTCAAAGATCTAGAAACTCAATTAATAGCATAAGAGAAACAAAATGATATGATATTCAAATGACTTGATTAATTGACAATCCAAATAAATAATGGATAATTGATACCTTAATGAAATAGTTAGATTTAGATATAATACATGTAGATGTGCCTGAATATATAGGCAATGCAAGCTAAGTAGGAGTCATGCAAGTGATAAGCCTAAGAACTAAGCACATGTCCACCAAAGGTGGATTATCCTCAATTGTGCATGAAAGTATGTGAAACAATGAGATGATAAGAACAGAAAGATGTATCACAAAAGGAAAGATGTCAAACAACATTTGATCAATTAAAGTGCAAAACTCCTATGTATTTACATGGCAACTAATATGCAAATGCATTATCCTAAGTAAACTTAAGTATTCTATAATTATTAATATTTAATAACACCAATAATAATTCCATTTCTTTGGAGATAATAAGAAATCTATTTTCCATTCTTGCAAACTATTTTTGTTTCTCTATTTTCAATATGAGTTTGTGGCACTATGGGGAGAACCCTTTATTAGATGTATTTGATGATTGGATTAAATGGGATCTTGCTGACTCTAGGCATGACAATGTTTATGTCAAAGTAGAAGAGTGGAAGCTTGATGGGGATATATTCTTCTCACCTACATCTAGGTGTGTGCACAAGGTCCTAATGAGACATAAAGCTTTTAATAGTTATGAATATCAACAACCACACTTAGTTTGGGATCCTAGATCTTTGTAATCAACAAATATTTTCATGACATATTTCTTGAAGATGATAAATCTCAGGGAAACAAGGACTATGACATCCCATATAAATGGGAAGTGATTATATTAAATTATTTTTTAAGTAATCCAAAATTTAAATAATGTCATACAAACTAATCTGATTATTTAATTTAATTGTAAAGTAAAGTAATAAGATAATAAAAATTATTAAGTATGTCAACTTTCTTGTAACACTTTGGGACACTTCCTAGAACTCTTTATGTAAGGAAACTTAGGTGCAGAAACAACTTCCTACACTAATCTCTTAAGGAAATTATTGTGCAAATTCTTTTAAAATCCTTACAATTACAGATTCAATATTATGTAAATAATACTATTGCATCCAACCATGAATACAAAAAAAAAATAGAGAAATAATAACACATAAACACAAAGATATGCCGATGGGGAAAAACCTTTCAGTAAAACAACCCCACCCCTCCAAAACTTGCACAATGTATTATCTTCAACTCAAAGGTTACAACACACTTATAATACAAGCTCTTTCAGGACATGGAAGACTTATCTAGTAGCAACCAACAATACACTACTCACACTCTACTATCCATAGCCCTCAAAGTGCTTATATAATGCACTTTCCATTTTAGGGCATCTTACAAAGATAGCTCTTACGTGTCATAGGAATTTGTCATAAATGTTTCAATCATGATTTCCTTACAAACAATTAAATCTTCCAAAGATAGATCTTACATGTCATAGGAATCCATCATAACCATTTTAGTCATGATCTCCTTACACACAATTAAATATTTCAAAGATAGCTCTTACACGTCATAAGAATCCGTCATAACCATTTTAGTCATGTTTTCCTTACACATAATTCAAGATGCCAACACATGCAAGTGGAGTGACACATTAACTATTGGAAATATAGAAGGAGTAACTAAGAGGGGGAGTGAATCAGTTACCACTAAAATAAGTCCCAGAATTGTTAGATGTCAATAATAAAATTTAAATTGAGAAGTTTGATTGCTACAGTTATTTGGTAAACACACAAAAAATTGTAACTTAGTAAATTCAGAGTGTGATTTACTTTTAGTTTATCTTAAACATTTATAGTGATTAATTTGCAAGCATAAGAGAAATAATATGAACACATGAGACACAAGGATTTAACGTGGAAACCCAAAATGGGAAAAACCACCAATGTAACTAGTTATTGTTTTCACTCTTCTGAAGTGAGCCCTGTTAGGAGCCAACCTGGTTAAAGGTTATAAAAAACACTGTTAGGTGTGACCTTGTTAGAGGATTTATCACCCTATAAGGAGTGGCCTTGCAAGAGGTCTTAAAATAATTCAATGGAACTATCACCTTGTTGGAGGATTTACAACTGGCTGTTAAACCAACTTTCTTAAGAGATTTAGATCACTGCTACAATGTTTAGAGAGTAACAATGAAATGACCTAATTGTGATGCACCTAAATTTCTGATTACAGATCTCTATTCTAATTTATCCTTGATCCTTCCTAATCAACTAATACTTTTTTGTTCCATAAGGATACCTTCTTATCATTCAAGTTTGCTCTCACTCTTCCTTTTCAATTCAATTAGCATATTCACACACACTAAAAATCTCAACTTAACTTTTCATTTATATAATCTAGATTGTCAAGTTGGATTAATTACAAATTAAAATAACCAATAATCATCACCATAGTTGGCTAAAAAAAGTACTTAAAATAATTATGCTTCTTTTGTCAAAACAACAAAATCCTTCATTGGACGACCCTGCTTGGTAAATACTGGTTCTGAGATAATTCCCTATGTTAACCAACAGAAGCTTGGTTAAAACTATAAACTTGCACATATCCTTTGGCAACTGAGTGAACTTGGTGAATGCTGACTCTATCCAACTTTCCTTTGCTAACCATGAGAACTCGGTTAACACTATTTCTAGCCTGAATTCCTTTGACACCTGAGTGAGCTCGGTATATATTGTCTTTGTAGAGTAATCTTCAAGAACATTTGGTAGACAAGGAAAACTATCTTGCTGACCAAATGAGCTTGGTAAGCATTGACTGACAACTGATATGATATTTGTGCAACATTAAAGAGAACACACAATTAGGCAATTGTATCCAACAATCTCCCTCTTTGGCATTGATGGCAACACAATATGTCATAGCACAATAAAATTTGAAAACAAGACTTTCTTTGATAGAAAGTTTCTCCCTCTTAGATTTATACCAAAAAATTCTTCTCTTTCATGCAGTAATCTCCCTCTATAAAGGAATTACATAACTTATAAGATAGTGTACTTATTTCTCAAAAGATATAAACAAATTCCAGAAAGATATGACAATAATCTTCTTCCTCTTTGACAACACATGCCAAAGACAACACATACCAAATTGGTATCAATGCACCTTTAGTATTGATTCATATTCAATATTCCCTTTGACTATACTGTATCAACTGATTGATCTTTAACTTGGTTCCTATTGATGTATCACTAAAACTTTATTTAGTGAGTTTTAGATAGGGGAATAACCCCTAACTTACCTCTTAGATACATGAATGCATCCTTAGATAATGGCTTGGTGAATATGTTTGCAATCTGTTCTCTGTGTGAACATATTTTGATATGATTTATTTATCCTACACCAATTCTTTGACAAAATGATATTTTATGGCAATGCACTTAGTTTTGGAATGCATCACTGGGTTCTTTGATATTTTAATTGTGCTTTGTGTTACCGCAATACATGACAACTGGTTCTTTGATTTCAACCTTCATGCCTTCCAAAAACTATTTAAACCAAATAATATTAGAACAATTCACTACTACTACAACATATTTTGCTTCTGCTGTAGATTGGGACGTGCAGTTTTGCTTCTTGCTTGTCCAAGATACCAATCTTTTACCAAGAAAGAATACTCCACCACTTGTACTCTTTTTGTCATCAAGATTTCCTACCCAATCAGCATCAGTGAATACCTTTAGGTCTAATTTTTCTCCAAGTTTGTGCCATAGACCATAATATTTAGTACCTTTCAGATATCTCAAAATTCTTTTGATTGCCATCATATGATTTTCTCTGGGTTTAGCTAAAAATCTTGCCACTATCCCAGCTACTAAAGCAATATCAGGCCTTGTATGAACTACATACTATAATTTTCCAATCATTGATCTATATAAGGCCTAATCTACCTCTTTTGAATCATCATCTTTGGTAATCTTTAGTCCAGTACACATGGGGGTTCCAACTGGTTTAGAATCTTCCATTCCAAATTTCTTGAGTATCTCTTTGATATACTTAGATTGAGTAATGTATATGCCATTCTTGCTTTGCTATATCTGTAGTCCAACAAAGAATTTTATCTCATCAAACATGGACATTTCAAAGTCTTTGTTCATTTGTTCTAAAAATTCCTTGCACAGATCATCGTTCCCTATAAATAGAGTGTCATCCACAAATATTTCTGCAATACAATCTTGTTATCTAGCCCTTCCTTGATATACAAACTACTATTATCATTAGTTCTTTGAAAACCAATATGTATAAGGTAGTTGTGCAACCTTTCATACCATGCTCTAGGATCTTGTTACAGACCATACAGTGCTTTGTGTAATTTTTAGACCATATCCTTTTTGTCTAGATCAACAAAACCTTCTAGTTGTTCAATGTAGACTTCTTCATCTAGTATACCATTGAGAAATGCATATTTAACATCCATTTGATATACTTTAAATCCTCTATGAGCAGTGTATGCAAGTAGAGTTCTAACACCTTCTAATCTTGCAACAGGAGCAAAAGTCTCACCATAATCAATTCCTTCTTGAGAATATCCTTTACACACCAATCTTGCTTTGTTTCCTGATACTTGTCCATCTTCATTCAACTTATTTTTGAATACCCATTTTGTTCCAATCAAATTTTTAGCTTTAGGCTTGGGAACAAGAGTCCAAGTTTTGTTCTTCTCTATTTGTTCTATTTCTTCATTCATAGCTTCAATCCAACTTTCATTTTCCAATGCATCTTTAACACTTATAGGTTGAAAATCAGCAAGTAAACATGTACCTTTTAGCTTACTTCTTGTCATAGTATCTTCTAATTTATCTCCAATAATCTGATCAAGTGCATGATGCCTTCTGACAGACTTGGCCAATATAGGTTCTTTTCCTTTTGAATGAATTGCATTGTCTTCATTTTGAATTTCATGTTCTAGCTCATTTTTCTCAGACTTGGTAGGCATTGGCTTGGTAGCTTCAGAATGTGACTCAGGTCCTTGTCACTCAATTTGAACTTCTTGCAATTTGGTAACTAAGGAAGAATTGGAAGGTGAAGTCTCCTTATTGATAGATGTGTCTGGCAATGTATCAAGTTTAAAGTAAACAAATCTCCTGTAATCTCTTGGTTGCCTTTTTCTTTCTTCTTTATTTCTTTCTGCAAACTCATCAATTCTTACATGTGTACTTTTTATGATTTTGTGAGTAAAAAAATTTAAACATCTATATGCCTTACTTTTGCAAGAATATCTTAAGAATATACCTTCATCACCTTTCACATCAAACTTACCTTTTCTAGATTCTTTGAAGATATCACATTTACTTCCAAATACTTTTAGGTAACTTACATTGGGTTTATAGCCATACCATAATTCATAGGGAGTTTTATATGAGTCCTTCTTCAACTATACTTGATTCAAAGTATAAACTGCAATGCTGATAGCTTCCTTCTAGTATTTGATAGCAACATTCTTTTTAATCATTAGAGTCCTTACACAATTCATGATAGATCTATTTCTTCTTTCAGTTATTCCATTCTTCTTAAGAGTACTAGGGGTTGATACCTATCTTTTAATTTCTCTTTCAATGAAAAAGTTATTTAATTCATTGGAGATGAATTTACCACCTCTGTCTCATCTTAAGCAGTTCAATCATTTTCCTATTTCCTTTTCTATTCTTTCTAGATACCATTTGAATTTCTCAAATGCTTCTAACTTTTCTCTAAGATACATAATAGTCATCATTCTGGAATAGTCATCAACAAAAAGAATAAATAATTTTTCTCCACTATAGCTTTCTATTCCAATTGGTCCGCATAGGTCAATATGCATAATTTCCAAGACATCTTTAGACTAATAGTTTTTGCTTTTAAAACTAGTCTTTCCCATTTTGCCAATCTGATAGTTCTTGCATAAACCAACATCTAGTTTCTTCAAACTAGGAATACCTCTCACTTTTCTAAATTTTCTTATCTTGACCATATTATCAAATTTTACATGACATAACCTTCTGTGCCATAACCAACTTTCTTCCATTTGAGCAATAAAACATGAACAATCACCAAGATCAAGATAAAATAGGTTACCTCTTGTTTGTTTGCTTGATCCAATCAATTACCTTTGTCATCCAGTAGACTTGCCTTGCCATGAATGAATTCCACCTTGAATCCAATGTTGATTAGCTGTGCCACACTCAATAGATTATGTTTTAGTCCTTCAACCAAATAGGCATTGCCACATACAAGTTATTTGGTTAATGAGATTCAACCTTTCCCTTTTATGCAACAAGGTTCATTATTTCCAAAACTTACACTACCACCATCATAGTCTTCAAAATATTCAACTTTTTTTTGTCTCCAGTGATATGATGTGAGCATCCACTATTTATGATCTATGTGTCATTTTACTAACATGAGAGATAAGTGCCATCTTATCTTCTTCATCAAAATCATCTTTCATAGTAATGTATACTATCTCATCTTTAATGTTATTAGAATCTTTAGCCATAAAACAAGTCTTCTTACCTTTGTTCTTGAATGATTTTTAATTTTTGAAATCCTTCTTGCCATTGCACTTGTGTCTTTTCTTCTCATCCTTACTTTCTTTGTTTGGGCACCTAGCAACAATATGACCAATTTCTTCACATGAAAAATAGATTAAGGGAACTTTACCTTTGTATTTTCCTCTGCCTCTAGAATATTTCCTTGCAAGAAAAGATTGCTACCAGAACTTTTCTCTGATTCCTCTTCACCTTCTGACTAAATGTCCTTTATTTTCTTGCCTTTTTCTTTGAGTGAAAGTTTGGCTTCAAATGTAGATTCAATATTCTTGGAAGTTGGAATATATTTGTCATAGTTGTCTAGCTCAAAAGCTATCAATCTTCCTATTAAGGTATCCAAAGTTATCTTGTGATTTGGCTCACACCTCTTTCCTTGAATAATAGATACTCTAATTGCATAGATAGGAAGCAATGTTTTGAGAACTTTTCTTACAACAATTTCATCCTTGATTTCTCCTCCAAATGCTCTGGTTGCATTGACAGTGGCTTTGATTCTTTCCACATATTTGGAATTTTTTTGATCTTCTCTCATTCTTATTTGATTAAACTGTCCTCTAAGGATTTCTGCTTTGGCTTTCCTCACATTGTCATCACTGCCATATATGTCCTTTAGTTTGTTCTACATACCAAACACAATTTTGCAGTCCTCGATATTATCAAATTCATCATAGCTAAGAGCAGATGCAATATCAATCATCATGGTGTTATGGTTCTTTTTCTCAGCAATATCTCCAACAGATAATTTATCAGTGGGAGTTGTGTATTCTTCATCAAGGTATTTCAAGCCTAAATCACTAATGGAGGCTAGATGAAATCTCATGAGTCCCTACAATGCTAAAAAGTTGTCTCTATTTAGCTTTGGAAATTCTCTCTGGTAAGACATCATGATCTTTAGCATAGGTCCTTGAAACCTTCCTGCAAGCACCAAAAGCTCTAATACTAATTGTTGGAAATATAGAAGTAACTAAGAGATTGGGGGGGGGGGGGGGGGGGTGAATCAGTTACCACTAAAATAAATCCCAGATCCCTTAGATGTTAATAATAAAATTTAAACTGAGAAATTTGATTGCTACAATTATTTGATAAACACATAGAAAATGCTATAACTCAGTAAATGTAGAGTGTGATTTACTTTTAGTTGATCTTAAACATTCACAATGATAAATTTGTAAGCATAAGAGAAATAACATGACTACATGAGACACTAGGATTTAACATGGAAACCCAATATGGGAAAAACCACCAATGTAACTAGTTATTATTTTCACTCTTCTAAAGTGAGCCTTGTTAGGAGCTAACTTGGTTAAATGTTACAAAACACACTATTAGGTGTGACCTTGTTAGAGGAGTTAATCACCTTGTAATGAGTGGACTTGTAAGAGGTCGTAAAAAAATTCAATGGAACTATCACCTTGTTAGAGGATTTACATCTAGCTATTAAACCAACTCTATCAAGAGATTTAGATCATTTCTACAATGGTTAGAAAGTAACAATGAAATGACCTAATTGTGATGCAACAGAATTTATGATTACAGATCTCTATTCTTCTTTATCCTTGATCCTTCCTAATTGAATAATACTTTTTTCCTCCACAAGGATACCTGCTTATCCTTCAAGTTCACTCTCACTCTTCCTTTTCAATTCAATTAGTATATTCACACGCACTAAAAATCTCAACTTAACTTTTCATTTATATCATCTAGATTGTCAAGTCAGCGTAATTACAAATTACAATAACTAATAATCATCACCATGGTCAACTAGAAAAAAAACTTAAAATAATTAAGCTTCTTATATCAAAACAACAAAATCCTTCATTGGCCAACCTTGCTCAATAAATACTGGTTCTGAGATGATTCCCTGTGTTAACCAACAAAAGCCTGATTAAAACTACAAACTTGCACATATCCTTTAGCACCTGAGTGAACTCGGTGAATGCTAACTCTATCCAACTTTCCTTTGCTAACCATGAGAGCTTGGTTAACACTATTTCTTGCTTGAATTCCTTCAACACATGAGTGAGATTGGTAGATATTGTCTTTACAAAGTAATCTTCAAGAACGCTCGGTAGACAAGGAATATTATCTTGCTGACCAAGTGAGCTCGGTAAGCACTGATAGACAACTGATATGAAACTTGTGTAACATCAAAGACAACACACAATTAGACAATTGTATCCAACATTAACATGCCAACTAGACATTTACACTCACACTCAATTACATTATTTATAAAAAATACATTTACAAAAAAAATAATAAGAATAGGAATTATCCAAGGTTGAGACACCTTATTCCTAACACTTTATAAGTTCATGTTTGGCATTGTAGGAAATGATTGTGGAGTCTTATATTTATTATATGTTTGCGATTCCAATTGAAATTGAGTCCTTATTATAGTTCTAGAGATACAATACCCTCCCTGGCTTGTAATTGTAATTTTGGTGGCTAGCAACCATCCTAGTCAATTATTAAAAATTTCATCTTATTATTGAATACCATTTATGTAAAGTCTCCCTTCTAGATAAATTTGTATTGTTGAAATTTATTAGAAATATACCTTAGATCTTGAAGTACAATATCCTATTTGTAGTCATTCATTCTTGCATTAGTAATATTGTTTTCTATAGCAACTTAATCTACACGTAGTTTGGTAATTTAGGGAAGATTTGTTCATGTCATTACTATGCACTCAAAGAGTTTAGCTACTAGACCACTTGGCTATGTAATGACTAGTATGTATGGTAGAGGTATAGCATGCAAAGTGTGTGTGTGGGTGGTGTGTAGAGTGCATCAAGTGTGCAAAGTGTGTGTAGGTGGCATGCAAAGTATAGTTTATGATGTGAAAGTGTATGTGGTACAATGGAAGTGTTGATTGGATAGCATAAGTTATTCATTGAGTACAATAAGAGTGTCCATACCATTAAGGTGTATTATCCAATTCACTACAAAAAAAGAGTATGTGTATGCTATATTAATATTAGAATATGTCATCCCTTTGTTCATAATATATAAGTATATACTAAGCTCATAAATAAAATAATACTAAATAGTTTGGTTCAACAAAGTGGTGAAGAAAATCTCAAGTAAATCCTTTTGAAGTGGCCATAAATTGGAAAATATCTATTGTAACAACAATCATAAATAGATATATTAATAGTTGATTTTTTGTCCACCTATACAACCACTTGCACCACATGTTCTCTCAAATTGGCCGAGTCTTCTCTTATTTATGTTGGCTAGAAATTAAACTTTGTATAATTGGAACAAATAGAATATTTTTTAGGTATCTCCAAATGACTAGAAAGAACTTCCTCTATCACCCATTTATTTCCTCAACTTTGACTACTTGCATGACCATTGGGAGAAGTTGTGAACTAAGTTGGAAAAGAGGTTAAATTTGTACAAGTGAAGTGACTATTATTAATTTATATTGTAGGAAAATAATGTGGTAAGAATGGAAACATATAATTTTCACTCATGAAAGTCCATCATGGTAGAGAGTTGTATGTAAATAAAGTTCAACATACAAGGTGATAGGATCATTTGCAAATTTAAATTTTCATACTAAAATTATATTTTCTTGACATGGAAGAAATATTAATAATTACTATTTATCTAAAATCTTGATTAAATGTTACTCATATAAATCAAACCATATGCAACAAAAAATGGTAAAGTTGTATAAAAATAATTTATGGAAATAGATATAAAGGCATACAATATTGTGTAAGGTAGAGTACATTTGGCTCTCATCATCTCCCACAACTTAGCATGTTGCAGATCCTTGTGCAATCATTATGATTAAGAGATCTTTGATTTGAACTGGAAACATTTTGGATTTATTTCTTTGGGCTTCCTTTCACCCCTAGCTATTGTAACTCATGCATAGATATAATGCCCCTAATTTTTCTTAGCTCCTTATGAAAAGATTTATTTCTTTGTTTGTTCTCAATAATTTTTATTTTAGAATAGTGTTATTGCCTTTTATTTTTATTTATTTTTCATTTTTGTAGTTTGTTCTATTTCTCATAGCATTATTATTGGAAATTCCATCTCAATGGGAACCAATGTTTTTTAATCTCAAATTTCATGGGTTAACTAAAATGGGTGAAATAATTTGCAATTTTCATGAGCTCTGAAAGACGAATGAAATGATAGGTGGTATGAATGATAATTAAGGATGAAATAATGGATGGGATAATAAGGTAAAGTGAAATAATAGATGAAATGATGATAAAAAAGATGGTATACCTCTCTCCAACTAAAAGGGTTGATCATCCTCGAGAAACTAAGAGAGAAGAGGTAGGGATGTTGTACATATGATCAATATAAAAATAAATATTAATAAAGATAAGAGATAAAATAACCAAAAATAAAACTATGTACTAGCATGCACACCCATGTTTTACAATGTCTAGTAGCCAAAAGAACTCAACACTTAGTAATTTGAAACAATGAACCATAAACTCTAGCTGACACTACACATGATCTCCATGTAACTGAAGCATTACAAAACACACTAGAGGGAGTTTCACATTCCACAACATCTAAACTAAATGAAACACTTACTATAGGTGATCAAAGTCATAATGATAGAAGTATAGTTGAACATGTGATTGATAAGAGATGATAGAAACAACCATAAAAGGCATTTGAATTTTCTAGAAAAGCAGTTAGCTCAAACCAATTTTATATATATATATATATATATATATATATATATATATATATATATATATATATATATATCTTTATCTTTTCTCTCTCTATTTTTTTCTTTTCTAATAATGAAAAGTGACCATTGGCAAGCTAGTTTTCAATCAATAACCACTTAATGACACTGTGAAATTAATTTTCACTACTACAAATTTATTTCAACTACAGTTCAACAGAAATTGGTTTTTGAAATTTATTTATTTAACAATGCTTGAAGGTTTTCATTTTTAGAAGGTTATTCATTTTTTATTATCAAAATTTTAATTAGTTATTTATTTATTTTCTCTAGATAACCTAGATATAAAGACTAAAGAGAAGTAAATAATAATATGGCTGAAGATACATCATCCCAAACTTTAGTTCCTTCTAGTACTCCACAAAAGGTACTATTTAAACCGGAGTTCATGATGAACTTATAATGATGACCAAGAGTAACCATAGCGTAATAGGGAAGATAGAACCACTACTAAAAAAATGTCGATCCATGTATCACATGTCACTAAATTTAGAATTTTTTTAATAGAAATTTAGAAAAAACACACTAACACAATTGGCTATAATAATTTCTTATAATAATGACAATCTTGGGAAGATACATTGCTTTATGATGGAAAAACATTTTGACATCACATGAATCTATACTATCTTATCCATTTAAGAATAAGAGACACCCATTTTATAAAAAAATTGATCTTACAAATAACATGCCTTCATTACCAAAGACAAGGTTGTGGAGTGAAAAAATAGTTATAGTTGCCAATATGACCATAAAATTTTTAGAGAGGGGGAGACTCATCTCTATGGAGTGTGATGATTTTCAACATGTTCAAGATCCTTGTGCATATCTTTAAGGTATTTCTGGAAGTGTATCTCAAAAAAACAGTTCTAGAAGATTCATGGTTCTCATACACCATGTTGCATACCATTCTCCATTTGCAACATATTTTGTTTTCTCATTAATGCATTCAAACTCTTCTAGTTCTTCTTAATCATAATACCAATTGGACCTAGATCAATAAGTGTGCAAGTAATGTTAGATAGCTTGGGGGGGTGGGGGGGTGGATAAGTTATAACCAGTTATTGTACTAACCTTAAAAATAATTTTCACCAACTCAATCACCTTAATATTTTAGATCATAAGTTTGGTAACTGGATCTAACATCAAAATATAAACTAAAATGAAATTTTCATTAAACTATCAACTTAATATATCAAACATCAGAGTGAAGTTCTACCTTATATTGAGTTACAACAATAAACAATAATCATGAAATAAAATTCCAACACAATAAGAATCCACACAAATTTGACACAAGTATTTAGCGTGGAAACCCTATAAAGGGAAAAGCCACTATGGAACTAACAATCTAAAAATTTCACTCTTCTCAAGTGAGCCATGTTAGGAGACAACCTTGTTTAAGGTTAAATAAATATTGTTAATATGAAATTGTTAGAGGATTTTCACCACAGTTCATCTAGACCTATGCACTCCTTGAAATTTCTAGATAGTGGCTTTCTCTAAAGGACTTACAAGATGTTAAAAAAAATGCCACCATATAGGATTTTAATAAGATTTTTAGGTCTACTTGGTTACAAGATTTTTCTTCTACAATGATTAGATAGTAATGGTGAAATGGTATATTATGTTTTAGAACTACCTTTCTTGTTTAAATCTCTATGTTACTCAATCTCTTTCATCTTTCAACTTTTGATCCCTTCTGGCCAATTCACTCACTCTACACATCAATTTAGCACTTCACTTGCTTGATCTTCACAATGCAATTTTTCTTGGTTATCCTTTTGTTTATTACTTCTTCAAGTCCTTTAATATCCATATCATTTAAAACACCAACAACATAAACAATAATAAATTTTATGTTCATCCTTTAAATAGATTTTTTCAGGTTCCTCTAGAATCTTCTAGGTTTTTCTATTTAATCAAAATCATGATATCCTTACCAAGTTCAAATAAAATGAATCTAGATGCTTAGGAAATATACTTCCACCTTGAACTTTGTGCTATGTTTCCAATTTTTAAATCTCCTTCATCAGATCTTCTTTTAATTTCTCTAGCCATTGATCTTATAATAAACTTCTTCCTTATCTTCAAAAATTCTTAGATAATTTTTATTTGCATCAAATGTCAGCCTCATATTAAATATTTTCTAAATTGTTCTTCCTTTTCATGCTTAATTAAAATTTTATCTTTTCTCAGTCAACACTAAACTTAGTTAACACTATAATTTCTTGGTTGACACTACACATTCTTTACTTCATCATTAGGTATTTGGTGACAACTGTAATAACTCAGTTAACACTATGGTTCTTCATTCACCCACCAAGCTATCTTGATTATACATGATCTCAATACTTAATCAAATCATTTAAAAAAATCAAACCAACATTATACTGTCAGAGTCTAACTCATTCAAGTTCCCATTGAATACCATACACTTATCAACACTTACATCATCATCATACATTCTTAATATTCTTTTCATCAATCAAATCTTCTTCACCAATCAAATAATATGACACTCGACTCGATTGAATTAGTATAATGTCTAACTAATCAAGGCTTGAAATCAATGACAAGATCACAACTAATATGACTCTTTTAGATACATTAACAACATTATTAGTTGGAGCTAACAAGGAATAAACAACTTTATTATAGTCTTCCTAAGACCTATATATTTGAATACTATTTTTTTAAAAAATGATAGATCTTGTAAGATACTAGTATTTGTCACACATAACTCTTGAATGATTAAGATATACAATAGATCACCTTTTAGTGCATGATTAATTACAATAAACATTTTTTCCCTTTTGAAAATGAAATCATAGTGAATTGTTTCTTTATGTGTGTGAAATATCTCTAAAATTTGTAACTCAAGAAGTAGATAAGAAGGAATTCAATTGATGATGTGAATTGATCAATACATTATCTAATTTTCTTTAACAAAAATTAGATTCTTTAGTCATATCACCAATTTCATGCACAATAATAAAATACAAAAGGATGATTGTAATCTCAAGATTATATGTTGTTTGAACCATCTTATTATGTAATATTTTATTCCTAGGAATTATAATTTCCACTAATGAGTATGTTGAAGTGGATGGGGGTGATATTAATGGGATAATGACAATGGTAAAAGTGATGTTAGATATAAAGTGGGTGGATTTGAGTAGGATGGGAATAATGAAGATGGTAATGATATGGTTATAGTGGATGATTTGAGTATTTAGATTCCAGTAATTGTGTATACTAAGTGATGAAATAACATGTGAAGAAACAATTTTCCTCTCAACTCTAATAGAATTATAAGATATGTGCAAATTTTTAAGAATACCACATGATCAACTTGATTTTATGTATAGTTGTCCTTGCATCACAAAGAGGAAACTATCAGTTTCACCATTTTTTGGTTGAGGTTCATGCATGGTTTGGACCTTGTTTACCATTTACTCTAGAACAAAGTATCATGTCCACTTGTCTTCTTCCTTGAAATAATTGGATCTAGTTTACCATGTACTCTAGAATAAAGTATCATGTCCACTTGTCTTCTTCCTTGCAATAAATAGAACAATAAATAGTTGAATCATCTCTATCAAAATTCCATTGTCCTAAACATTTATAAATTATTTTTTCCTTCTTAGTTATAAGAATAATACTTGTAGATACTTATGAAAATGGTAATGAAGAATCATGATAAGATATGTTGCATTCATTAGGCAGAGGGGATATAAAACAAATCTATTTATATTTATCTAATTCTCCCACCATTTTTAATTTTTATTTTTTTATAGATTTGAAAGTAGGGGTCTTGGGATAACAGCCCCTAGTGGAGTCAAGGGGAAACACCCCCACCACTAAGCACATTTTCCCTATTACCTTCCTTTTGCATTTTTCATTAAAATTAAACTTTTCTCCCAAAATTGATGCTTCTACACCATCTTGAAAATGCAAATTTTTGAAATTTTTATTTTTGTTTAGTCAATATTACCTCTACTTATTAATCTCAAAATAGTAAATAAATACATAAATATTCCTTTAATTTATAAGATCTATCTCAAATAATGCATCTATGTAATAAAAACAAAACAAACCAAGGTTGATTATCTAATTAAGGTTGACAACTGTATATATTTTCACCTAGGTGCAATGGTCTCAACTCACTATGATTTCATGCCTTTAATAACTTTCTCTAGCAATGGTGCCAAAAAAGTAGAGATAAACTATGGGTCTAATATTAAGAATAATTGATTAATATTTAATAGCCAATTAATGTTGCTCCTAATATCAATTTGGGGTGGTAGAGTGATGCAAGGTATAATGGTTGTCTACCAAAGAGACAAAGATAGAAAACCAAGTGGGGATGAAAGCAGTTGGAAAATACATAAATAAACCTATTGAAAATCAAAATAGAACTATCACTTCCCGATGACAAGATTTGCACACACACAAAATTCCAAAATAGAACCCAAACACTAATTATTGAATTCATAATTAAATATGAAACACACACGAGTCAATTAGAATTATGTAGAATTACATAAATCACAATATCTAAGCCATTTTGAAAAATCTAAAGCTTGTAATTAACTATAATTATAACACAATAAATAACACACATTCCATCTCAAAGAAATCACCAAACATCCTGAGATGTGGATCTCGCCTCTTCAGTTATCTAGTGAGAGAAAATGAATAGCTTTCTATGTTTCTCTAATCAAAATCATGATCCTAAGTATCCATAAATATTAAAAATCTATATACTATTTTGCTATAACTCCATGGACCATAAAGTTCATGTACACTACATCAATATTATAAATTGTCATCACTTTGTGTCTCTATTTGTGTCTATGTCTATATGTATATTCTATTCTGTGTGTGTGCATAAATCTACTATTTGCACTAATGGCCACATCTATTTGTTCTCCCCAAACTATTGATATGTTATGTATAGAA